>RJWH01001519.1:5513-360513 GCA_004363575.1 Solenodon paradoxus | reverse complement strand
CGGGGAGACTGACGCGGGAAGAGTAGACCGCACGGAATGGAGATTCCGGGAAGAGGAGCTAGAGAAGTCCTTTGAAGGAGATTACAAAGCATCAGAATAAGGGGACCCCGACAGGTTGGAGAGCGGATGCGAATCGAACAGCATTAAAGGGCAAATGGAGGAGGAGAGCAGGGGAGGTGAGGGGGAGGGAGGAGAGAACGGGATCGAATTAGAATGGAATAAGAGTGAAGAGGATGGAAGCAGACGAAGGAGGGCCAGGAAAGTGAGGACGCGACCAGAAGCGGGTGCGGGAGCTAAGGCTTGGGGAAACGGAAGGGTCTCGCTGACTTGGAAAGAAAGAGCTCAGGCATCTAAGAGCAGGCCCCAGCCGGGAGCAGCGTTTCTCCTCTCTCGCTACCCCAACCGGGTCGAAGATGCTCGATATCCTGCGCCGCCCGGCTTTTAGGTGTTGAAGTGAGTAGGCGGGCCGGGTGGACAGCACTCAGGTGCAGACGGAGGGCCTGGCCTCTCCCCAACCCCGCTCACCTCGGCGTGAAGAGGTTCCGTCTCGGCAGCCCGTGCAGACGAGTAGCAGGCTCGGGATGCGTCGCGAGTGTGCGGGAACGAGCGGCCTCACCCTCAAGGTTATCCCGGCTGCAGGGACGCCGCAATCCCTCCGCGCCCCGCCCCCCACCCAATCCGGTTCCTGGCTCACTGGGCCCGCCCCTTGCGCCCTCGCCGCGCTCAGTCACCTTCAGTAGGAAGCGTCCTGGCGGCGGAACGGGCGGTCAGGTTGTCCTTATGGGGGGGACTACATACCACGGCGGAAGGATACACGATCAAACATTATTGACGCTCAGTGGAGGCCAATGGGGAAGCGGCGGGACACGGGGGACCCGCCCTTGGAGCGCCCGAGACCTCCCTCTCAGACCCTCGGGGGGCCGGGCCACCTGTTGCTTTCAGGTTGTATTGCTGAACTAAGGCTATTCTGCTGTCCCTCGGCCGGGGCTTCCGCTGCACCCAGACCTACCCGGGCAGTGCTCAGATTTATTGGTTCCCGGGCAGCATTCCTCCAGCCCTTCCCTGCAACTTCGCACACCTCTGAACCGGAGGTGGTGGAGCCCGAGACAGGCTCAGAAGGCGGGCAGAGACTAAGACTCCAGTGGGATAGAGGTCCCAGAGGTGCCTCCGGAGGGGAACCGACCCTGGAGCGGGGTGGGGTGGTGGTGGTAGGGATAACAGAGCCGCTTGGAGCGGGAACTCGGGGCCTTTTTAGTCTTAGGGCTAGAACCTGGAAGGACAGGTTGGGGCCCTGTGAATATTTTAGTAGGGGCTGGAATACCTGCAGAGCGAGTGCCTGAGTAAACGAATATATTGTTAGTATTAGTGCAGAACTGACCATCGAAAATAAGTCAGAACGTTAGAAACCGATCCTCTCTGCAGGAATCTGTACTTCTGGTTTCGACCTTACATATCTAAATCAATATTGTTGGAGACTTCGTTTGTTGCTCCCCAAAACGTTTCCTGACTTCTCGGTAATGAGCCTACTGCCTCCAAATGTTGACAGCAGTTATCAGTGCAACAGCTGTTAACTCTTATCTTCATTTAAGCAAGTTTTAAGAACCATGTTGCCTTTTTAGAAATAGTTAAGACTATTCTCTTAGGTTTTTTTCTTTAACTGAAAAATGAGACCAAGGGGTGTGACTAGCTCCGGCAGACAGCCTGCCCGCAGCTGAATCACAGGCCTTCATTATACTTTCCTGTTAGCTCAGATAAGCTGGGAGGAGAAAGTGACCGCCTGAAAGTACATTTCGTTTGAGATCAAATCGTTTAGCTTCTTCAGTAAGCCTTTCCTAGTCCCCTTAGTTGTAGATAGGAAGTAATGCTTGGTTATTGAGGTGGTGAGAGAACATAAAGTTATTCAGAGGAAGACAAACCATGCTCCACCAAGGAAAAGTAGATTCCTTTCTCTCCAGAGTATAGGATGGTATAAAAGTCTTTTTGGCCACTAAGTTAAGGACCAACTGAGTATAGCACACAATACTGCAGTGGCAGCAATGCGTCAATGCTGGACTATGTTGCATTTTAATATTTAAATCTAGATATGGTTCCAACACTGAAATGCACATGTACTAAACTGGAGAGCTGATGGCAAACTAGCACCCTTCACTTACAGATGTTCATCATCCAACAATTATAGAAGTACTTTCCATGAAACTCTGGCATATTCTTGCTCACAAAAAGATCCCTAGTACAAATGTGACATATGGAGTTTGAGGTGATTGTCACTGTTTTGCCGAGCACCAGCATAACAGAGAAGAAAGCATGGGCTCCACTGTATCTTAGTTCAATTCCACTTGTTATTCTTATGACCATATGCTGAATTTGTTCAGTTCCTTAAAAGTAATTGAAGATAATTCGTGCTTTACCGAGTGGGGTTTGATTGTATGATATATGTGAAGGGCACAGCAGTGCCCATTGGGTATCCTTTCTTTGGGAATTGATTAG
This sequence comes from Solenodon paradoxus, assembly GCA_004363575.1. Classification (NCBI taxonomy): domain Eukaryota; kingdom Metazoa; phylum Chordata; class Mammalia; order Eulipotyphla; family Solenodontidae; genus Solenodon; species Solenodon paradoxus. The sequence goes on along the minus strand of RJWH01001519.1, from coordinate 358,026 downwards.
TCCTGGAGGGTTATCCTTGTGACTTACTGCCAGAGCATCTCTCTTAATTCAAGTAATTTAGGTTACCCTTCTGGGGGTCATCTTCTAGAATCTTCACTCAAGCAGCAAGTAACCCCAGGGTTACAGGAAACTGGAGGACACTAAAGGAGAGGACAGATTTCCCTAAAGATCCTCCCCCTTGAAGCTAGCCCTTCACCTGACCTGACAAGATGGGAGGGGAAGCTGCTAGCTTCATGGACTGGGTGTGAGGGTATGAGGATCAGTTTCTAATGCTCGGATCTATTTTCTGATGGTCAGTTCTGCACTAATATTAATAATTTCTATTCACTTGCTGTTACCTGTTTGGATTCTCAGCCACAGAACCACAGAACTGGAATTTAATGGTTTAACTCTCAAAGATCATTTGGATTCTCTGGTGAGTAGGTATGTCAGCAAACGTACCAGACCAAGACCTGGGGTTCGAAGACAAGCTTTGGTTCTGGTAAAAGGGGTGAGGTTACAGACTTTACCATTACATGACTGCTGCCTGAAATGGCAACGTTAGTTCTCTCTCAGGCCAATACCAATTTCCAAAGCAACCCGTAGGTCCTGTCAGGTTTAAAGCAGAAATGCTTATTGCATTGGACTATATCTGCAGATATTTTACTTATTCTATGCCTTCTTTCAGTCTCCCAAGTCCTCTTGGGATATTTTAACTTATTCTAGGCAGATATTTTAACTACTTCTATGCCTTCTTTCAGTCTCCCAAGTTCTCTTCAAGTCCACCAGGGTAGCATAAAACCTTAATTCAGAGTTTTCCCCAGACAAATCCTGAAAGGAATCCTTTTAGAGTTAGTGATAGAGAACAGGTTATCTGGGAAAGTGAAAGCTTGGAGGAGACATGGAAGGTTGGTTGGGATACTTGGGTATGGAAAAGCCATCCCAGGAGAAGGGGACAGTAGAGAATGTTTTCCGAATGCAACTGTCTATCTAGGGCTCTCCCTCACTCCCTTCTCTAGTTCCTAAGGAAATACCTCATCAGCACTTAGAAGCAGGAGTTAAGTCAGGTTCATTCCAATGTTACCCTGTCACCCAGGGTGACCCATGTGTCAGTCAATGTGACTTCCAGTAATCCTCTAGCTCAGAACTGCTGGCTGGGGCTCACCAGACAAACTGTCCTGAGGGTGGTTTAATCCTACTTACCACTCCCTTGGAGGCCCTAGATGCACTCTACTTTTTCCTACAAGTACACCCTGAGATCAGGCTTCCTGAGATGCTAGTGAAATTCTAAGTGAACACTATTCCCCAAAAGTAATCAAGATCTGAAAGATCAAAAATGGTCACAGTGAATGACAGGTCAATTGCCCCCTTCTCTCCGGCAGTTCAAAGTCTGCCTTTTCCTTAGTACCATACTTGTCTCCTCCATTGAGGAGATTGACTAGATACCACTTACCTGACCCACTTAGCTGGGAAGGATAGCCAGGACTAAAAAAACTTTGGTCTCCTAAATATAAATTTAGTAGGCAATGCTTGAACTTAAAGGATAGGAAAAAAAAGATGACATCTTTGACCCTACTGCAGGAAGATTCTGAAACATTCATGGATCCTGTTCTCCAGAGACTGATGTCTCTTCAAATGTAATGGAGCCCGCTTTATTCCCAATCCTAAGAGGGCTCTGGTGGAATTATGTGTTATAAAGCATCCTCAATTCCAGTTGATCCCAGAAGCTGAGACATCTCTCAAACATCCACCTTAGAATCCATCCTGTGAGAAGTGGGTGACTCAGCACTACTCTTTCCTCCCTCTGCCCACTGGCCAGAATGAAAGGCAGAATCAAGCAGAAGGCTCCTCCCCCAGGGATGGTCACATTCTCACCACAAATTGAGTCATAGCACCACCCTACCTGCATGGAAAATTACCATGAGCCGGGAGGAGACAGTTAAACTCCTGGGGATTTTGAGCTCTCAATCCAGAAATCAGAGCCATCTACTCTTCCACCTAGAACTAATTTGAATAAATTCATTCTTTGTCTGGCCCTCACCCTATTTAAATATATCAGGTCTAAATGAAGTTAGATTGCTTGAGCTCAAGACAATATCAAAGGCAAGAAACCGCTGTCAAGAGCTGTGTGTAGTATTTGTAGCAGCCTGGTCTCTGTGAAGGATGATCTCTTGATCAGACCTGGCTTTCATAGGCCTTACCTGCCTGCTCCAAGATAGCCAGGCCTGAGGGAGAAGGGACCATACTCCCTCAACTCTCCTCTAGACAGAGAAGGACTCCTCTTCAGAAACTGGGGCCCCAGCCTGTAAGAGTCCTTGCAATAAAGGCATTCCTGTTTAGAAGTGCTGTGGATTTTAATTAGATTTGTTTTACACAGTATTTATGTTTTGGATTGTATCAGATATGTATGCGTTCAAACTTCTCAAGTATAGAGTGCAGTTGCTTTTCTGTGGAACACTATAAATTGGTATATTTAATTTCATTACAATGTTATTAGCATTAGAAGATGATTATTTTGCATATGCTATATAAAAAGTGATAGCCATGAGGCTAGCTCATAAACTCATATTTGAGTTTTTCTGATAATACACACTATTTGTTCATAACTTCTCTTTCCATCATTTGCTAGTACTTGCTATATCAAATGCCATTGATAAAGCAAAAGTTTAAGAAATCCTTACAATTGAGAAAAATTTATTAACAATGTCTGAAAATTGAGCAAAAATGTTGTTAAACCATTTGAGTAGTCAAGCACCTTGGTTCGGTTTGTGGAATCCCAATAGAAGTAGTTTGAACACCTCTGAGGAAGAAGAACATTAAAGCACTCAGGTCCTAGAGTTGGGTAGACCTGGTTAAAAATACAGCACTGCCACTAACCACCAGTGAGATCTTAGACACTATTTAAGATCACTAAAGAATATCCTTTATTGTCAGGATTAAATACAAATATTTGTAAAGTTTGAAAGGCTGTGTAACAGAACCATGACAGCATTCTGGAGCTGGGATGCCTGTCAGTCATTAGATGTGGAGTCACTTATTCTTGGTGCCTCTGTTTCTCAATTACAAATAAGAGCAACAGCAGACTGGTTTGAGGCCCAGGGCTTGAGGGAACAACCAAAATGAACATCTAAATAATAAAAATGCTGCTTCCTCCTTGCTCTCTGCCTGCCTGCATACTTACCTTCATTCCTGCTTGCTTCCTTACTCTTAAAAAAAAAAAAAAAAAACAGGTCGTCAGGCAAAGGTTATTTCCAAAGCAGGGTGAAAGTTGTGAAAGACAATGGGTAGTATAGGGCAGACCTTGTAAATAAGAAGCTATAACACAATAAAGGTCTATACTTAAAAAACCAAGAGTGTTTAATGCTTTTTGTAGTTTCTGTGCTTGTATTCATGTTTTCTTCCCTAATATTTCATAAAATATTATAAAACTATTTCTTAGAATTAACTTGGGGTTTCAGGTACATGGAGCACAGCCTGAAAAGCCAGCAGAAAGTTGGCAGTGGGAATTTTCAAGGGGGAAATGGATGTTACTGAAACTATTTGTTGCCCTGGAAACTGTCTTCCCTTACCTTTTAACCTTGAAGAATTTGGATTTCTTTTCATTAAGGGAGGCTGCATTTCTGTAGTATCTCTTTATAGATATAGATAGGTAGAGACCAACCCTACTTCCTGCACCTGCCACTTTCCTCCCACCCTCACATCCCAAAGAAATAGCTGGGAAGAGGAGAGTATAGAGAGCCCAGCCCTGAGACATGGTGGCAAAGGAGAGTAGATAGGTTTTATGTAGAAAGCAGAAGTCCTTGGGAATAGGAAATGTGAGCTGCTTTGGTCTCAATGACCCTTTTAATCTTGAAGAATCTTGAGTTATTTTACATCCTTCTGAGTTTGTGTCATCTGCATAACTGGTAGTCTCTTTTCTTTATCTAATCCTTTGGGAAAAAAAATGTTAACAGATCTGTAGTTCACTATACTAGGTAAACTCAGTTTTGACTCCACCCAACAGAGTCCCAACAACCCTCAGGGTATTCCACTTTCCCTAACCCGCTCCCTACTTGGGGACGTGGGGCAGGTGCTGGGCCAAGGCCAGTCAGACCACAGTGATCATATCCAGTCCACAGCACCGTCCATTTTATTGTTTTATTTACAAACAGGGTGAAGTCAATGGGGAAAATCCGGAGTAGGGGGTCAGTCTGGGCCATCCAAACGTGGAGTGGTTCCTGGGTCACTCTCCACCATGAAGGCCACCTCTTCTATCTTTTTCCTGCCCCTTGGGAATGGGCCCTTGATTCCTCAGGGCAGCGTCACCTGCTGCTCCTGAACACTTTTATGAGGGCAGATGGATCCTGGGGCGTTGGTGGGGGACAAGGGTGGTACGAGGGCTGGGGCCCCCTCAGTTTGTGTAAACCTGAGTTCCGATCACACGCATGATTTCCTTCTGTATCTTGGGGTCCTGAGTATTAATGTTGGCATCGCCCACCTGACCATCCTCATATCTGCCAAAGATAGGGCAAGCGTGAGTATAAGAGTACAATACCAGGTGCCAACCAGTGGAACCATATTTGGAAGCATAGCCACCCCATCCCAGAAGTCGAAACACTTTCATAATACTCTTCAGGGTGGAAGGGATTCTTCAGCTCATTCAGCTTCCTCTAAACAAATCCTGATTTATACCCATGTCCACCTCCCAGGGGAAAGCCTCAGTGCCAGTTCTACTCAGAAGTCATGCACCATCACACTCCCAATCCTACTCCCCAGAGTAATACCCAAGGTGACATCCTAGACTTACACAAAGAAGAACCTTGTGCAGACATGATCAGACACAGGGCATACCCAGATATTCCCATGCTTCTGGAGGTCCTTTGATGTAATCACTGGAGGCAAGGAGGCCAAAGGGTATAGATTAAATGCTTCAATCCCAGACTTCAGTCAGGGAATAAATATATGATGCTTCAACATCAATCTGGGCTGGATCATGTGCCAACGGTGCGCCAGAAATAAAGGCTGGGGACCCAAAAACACAAGGAGCGGGTGACTATTTACCTTCACAAAGTGCTATACAGTTTAGATTCCGACTCTGCAAGAACCTTGACTGGATGGATCTGGTCTGGAGAGAAGGAGAGCAGAGACAGGTAGGCTGTTAGTTTTAACTAGAGAGGCTGGCTAGCTGGTTGTGGGTGGAGATCAGGAGTATCCTGAGCTCCTGGCCAGCCTCACCCACCTCCTCCAAATTTTGCTTTCCCATAATCAGTCTGGATGAGTCCAGTTTCTCTTTATATTTTCATGCCATGGCACTTAAACTCAAGTTCTTATTTGACCTGCTTTGTAAATCAAACTACAACAGATTCAAAGGCCTAAACTTACAAAGCCAAGTTTGTTTAGTGCTTTTTGTAGTCTGTGCGTGTATTCCTATTTGTCTTCACTAATATTTCATAAAATATTGTAAAATTGTTTCTTAGCACTAACTTGGGGTTTTAGGTACACAGAGCACAGCCTGAAAAGCCAGCAGAAAGTCGGCAGTGGGAATTTCAAAGGGGGAGATGTATGCTACTGAAACAATTAGATGTCCTAGAGACAGCAATTTCCATCACCTTCTAACCTTGGAGAATTTGAATTTTTTTTTTCATGAAGGGAGGATGCATTTCTGTAGGATTTCTTCAGAGATTTCAAACTAGAGACCAACCCTACTTCCTGTACCTGCCACTTTCCCCTCCACTTCCCTACCCCAGAGATTCTTAGGACTGACGTCACATATGACTCACACACATGAAGTGTATTCATCTCTTTGAAACATACCTGACTCCTTCAAATAATTTTCACACCAGTCACCACCCCACAAGTGTTTCCCCATTCATGTCTGTAGCCTACATTGATCCTTGAGGAAGAGTCTGCCTCAATGAAAAAAGGGCCAACAATACCTGGGGGATGGTATTCATCCTGTTATATCTCTGGACCAGCTCATCCTTGGAGGGCATCCTGTGCTGTCCTTTTCCCATTCCTGTCACAGAACAACAAACCAGTTCATTCACCCGTTCCTTAATCAAATATTTCCCGAAGTGCCTACTGTGTGCCAGGCACTGAGCTACATACTTGGTGATACAGCAGTGAATAAAACAAATATGATATCTGACCTCAGAGAATTTAGCCTGGTGATTACAGCCAAGGACAAGCAATTACAACACAGTATGGTAAGGGCTGTGATAAGAGAATACAGAGCACCATGAGAACTAGGAAGAAAAACTACCCTATCCCAGGGGTTTCAGAAGGTTTCAGGGGTTTCAGCTGGTAATAGCTGAGGACTCTAGGATTAGGAAGTGGTCTTTAAATGAAGAGAATTGTTTTGGGAAGAGAATAGGAAATGGAAGGCTTGGAGGAAGCAAGAGTGATGTGGAAGAGGTGAGTTAAAATCAAATCAAAGCACACCCTGTAGGTCATGTTAAGGCAACTGAAGTTTATCCTGATAGTATAAGGTTATCACTAAAGGGTTCTAAGGTAGAGGAGTAACACAAGATATGAACTAGGAGTGAGGAGGCCAGGTTGAAATGAGTGGAGGGGAAGCAAGCAGAGCAAATCACATCTGCTCTAGACTCCAGGTTATATAAACAGCTCTAACCAGAGTCATTCAAGAAAAAAGGGAGAAAGCAAGCAGTTATGTGATGAACAATTTTCCATAGACAACAGGTTGGCAACTACCATGAGCAATCCTGCTTTAGATAGGGTGCCAATTCTGACCTATCTTAATTCATAAATCCTCCATCATCCTTCCCGCTTCCCCCACACCTATAGTGAAGAGCTCCACTTATAACATTTATAGCCTCATTCTGACGTTTCTTATTCAGCTATGAAACAGTGCTTTGAATGTCCCTGGCCCCAAGTCTTCTGACCTACAATAAGGACTTCAGTCCCTATAGTGAGCTACTCCATAGGCCCAGCATTATCAGTTTTGTTTTGTTTTGGGGGGGTGGGGGGGAGTACAGAGAGAGAGAGGTGAAGGAGATGAGAATGGAAAATTATGCTATCATTACAGACCATAAGCAGGACCCCTGTCTTACCACTCCATCCTGGAACCTTCTATTGTTACTAACTCCACTCTATTTCAATTCTTGGTTTTGTGACAGGGCAATGAGAGCCTCAAGACTTGAAAGTTGTTTTCTTCCTCCTACAGGACACTCAACAGTCCCTGTTTGTATCCTCTCCATTAGCCTTACTTATGTTACGTTCCATAACCAAATATCATCACCTTCTTGGTCTGAGTATTTCAGTATAAGGTTCTGAGTGAAATTTCCATTCAGGTTCTACCACAGAGTTTAAGAAAGAACAACCCTATTTCTATAGCTGATCTTAAGAGATGGCCCTTAGGATATAATCCAAATCATGTCCCACCCAATCTTCTTGCACATTCTCTTGTCCTTACTGATCCAACGTTCTGTTAGTTTCCTGACGTTACACTCTGAGAACACTGCAGCTAAACTAATCCATGGATGCTTTGTGTCTAGAGCACATATTTATCAGAAGTCTTTTAACTGGACTAGACAGAGGGGGTTACCATCTCCTTTCTCACTGTCCCTCATTTTAACCTGCACACTATGGCCAAGTTTTGGAGGCTGCACTAGTCAAATGGATGCTCTCTAGTAACGATTTGCCCTCCCACCACTGGGTACCCAATGCCACAAGGCTAAGGACCCTGAGGAAGAACAGAAAAAAAACAAAGCAGAATAGGGTAAAAAGAAACATGCAAAAAATAGAGCAGCACACCCTGCTGGCTCAGCGAGAGGCTGAGAGGAGTAGACCAGGCAAACCCCAAGGACCAGGGTTTGAGACCTCAGCTGGGAAAACAGTAACAAAAATAAATAAATAAGCAACAACATAATAATTTTTTTAAAGTGCTTCCTCCTCCCCTTCCTTAAATAAAATGTTTCTTCCTCCTCTCTCCTCCTTCCTTTCTAGAAAGAGAGAGAGAGAGAGAGAGAGAGAGAGAGAGAGAGAGAGAGAGAGAGAGAGAGAGAGAGAGAGAGAGAAAGAAAGAAAGAAAGAAAGAAAAAGAAAGAAAGAAAATAGGTAGGGCTGGCCAAATGCTAGAATAACTATAATAAGCTGGTCATTTGCATATATCCCACCTGTTACAGAGACTCACAAATCTTTGGAGCCCTCAGATACTCAGTCATTCAAGAAAAGTTGACCCTGTCAGTCAATATAGTAATAAGAACACTGGCCTAGAAGTTAGGAGACCTAGATTTCTGTGCCAGCTCTACTACCCTGAGAAGGTCATTTAACTTTTCTATGTTACCTTTCATCTGTAAAATAATAAGGATTGGACAAAGATGATGTATAATTTTAACAGTAAAATCCCTGGCTCCATCTGACAATGAAGGGTATCCACGCATTTAGTGATCAACGAAGGTCAGTGGGAGAGGAGGGAGGGAGCAAATGGGAAAATCGAAAGAAAAAAGATCCTTACTACTTAGAAAGTAATAAGATCTTAATTAGAAGGTTTAGCTGGGACAAAGATAAAAACTGAGGAACCTAGACAAAGAAGCCAAAAAGACTACCCCAACTCCATCCCCTTTGGACACCAGGCCCACAGAATAAGATTCATTCACACATTCAATAAATATTTATTGGGCACTTACCCTATGTGGGTTAATTACAATCTTTGGTTCATGACATGCTACCATTTACTTAATAGGACAATGAATACCTACAGACCCACCTAAAAACTAAACTCAAGAACTAAAACATCAGTGATTTATATCTAATTGTGTGTCCCTGCCCTGTGCCAACTATCTAACTACCTTTGGAAGGTAACCACTAACCTGAAATTGGGGTTAACTTTTTTCTTTAGTTTTATCATACACATATATGTACAATGATGGTTAATTTTGTTTGCTTTTGAGCAATATGAAGATAGCAACATGCAAGTAGTCTTCTAGGCTTGTCTTTTTATACTCAACTTATTACTAAGATTTTTCCATGTATTGAATGTCACAGTGAAACTTCACAAAACTGAAGTTATATTTTCCTAGAAATTTACCCATTTTGTAAAAAAATACAAATTAGTTGACAGAATTTTCCCATTCGCTTATTTTGGTTTTTTTTTTCCTTTCTTTTTTAAGGAAAGGTGGAAGCAGGAATAAAAGTGGGTAAGCAGCAGGCAGGAAGAGAGAGGAAGAAGGAGGATTTTATTTATTTTTTTATTTTTAAAGGAAAGTTACAGGCAAGAATGAAGGTGAGCAGGCCGGGAGGGAGAGAGAAGCAGTAGCAGCACACATTTATTTTTCACTTAGTTGTCCACATTGGTTGCTCCACCCAGGGCTGGGACTCAAATCCAAGGGTATGTGGCTTGCGTCCTTTGGAGGCAATTGACCTAACTGCTACTCCACCACACACACCTCCTGCTAGCTTTTCAAATTTTGCTGTATTTTTAGTGTTCTGTTTCCTGTTCCATTCATAATATTATTTAATTGTGTTCTTTGTTTTTCTTAATCTATCTGACCAGGTTGAACTGTTGTCAGTTCTTTAAAAGAATGTTGATTTATTTGGTACTATCTATTGTACCCATTTTTACTTCAGTGATTTTGATTCATATTTATATTATCTCCTTTATTCTATTTTGGTTTATTCTGTTGTTAAGAGTTTCTAACTTGTGATTGTGTTCTAGTTCTGTGATTCTGGAACTAAACATCCATTATCTTTATAACAATTAAAATTATTAGAGAATACTAATAATAATCTATAAAGAAACACAGCTGTAGCTATATTATAGTTATCCTTTTAGACAAAGAGTATATAGAACAAGAATAAAAAAGACTGAAAAGGAATTAAGACATGAATCACTGAGAGAGATCAAAGTCAAATTCATTTTCTGGGCAAAGTTGGACTCACTCCTGACTAGAATTTGGACCTCATACCTTAGCTTTAGAATAAAATGCTTTTTCTTGCATTCACTGTGACTAGTATAATAATGTGTAATTATACACAGTTTAAATTTTATAAGGTGGGGGAAAAATGACTCCAGAAATGGAAGCCAATGGAAGGAACTTAAGCTTGTATGCACAGATAAGCTCACATGAACATGTGTACACACACAATCTATAATGATAGGCTATTGCCAAGACCAAAAGTGTGTTCTACAAAAAACCTACTTTCACCTCCCAGTTATTCCCTAACCACTCCCAGGGCTGAGCCCCTACAATTAATAAAACCATCTCCATGGAGAAGAAGACTACCTAAGAGAAAGGGATATCACTGGTCTTACCTTGTAAAGAATCTCAACTTCTAATGAAAGAAAGTAGAGAGACAGACTATGTGTCCACGATTGGAGAGAGAGCTGACATACACCAAGTATACATGATGGAGGAAGAGGCAGCACAGGTCATGTATTCACAAGACAGATGCAATGTAAATAGAGACAAGCTGACCCGAGTATTTCTTACCTGAGTATCCAAAGGAAATACTGGAGATGGGGCTCAGGTAGATGCCTTTGCCATAGGCTGCTCCATGCAGCTTGCAGGGAAACACCAGGATGAGCAATGAGCCTGGGCCTCCCTTGACTGCATATTAGGCAGCCATTGGTTTATCCAGCCCTCTGTCCCTCCATTTACTTTCTCACTTGTTCAGGCAACTCTAAGCACCTACCCTTGAAAAGCAATAGGCTGAAAAGTGCATGCAGGTTAAGCCCTCTGCCAATAAATTACTAGATATTGAAGCCTCAGAGAGCAAGCATGGCAGAGCCACAGAGCCAGACTTTAGGAATCCACGCTTTTGTCCACAGATCTTGGTACATACAGAGAGGCCAAAAACAAAACAAAAATATAAAACAAGTAGCTAGGAGGCGGGACAATAACCATTCCTTGGAATTTCACAGAGCAAAGAAGTCTCATATCAATTCTGAATGAATAATCATATAAATTAAAAAGCTCTAATAAGTTAATTCATCATGGTAAACTGCAATGAGCAATTCTTACTCCTACCTATTATTACACTCCCATTCCTAAAACCACCAACAAACATAACCTGGATGTACAACAGTAACATTCATTCTACACATAGAAGTTCAACTTCCTCCCTAGGGAAACAAAGCTTGAGGATGCTGAGGCAGAAACAGCTGAGAGCTCCAGAGCAGCCTTCCCCAAAACTGATGGAGCAGCAGCGGGAGGTGGGTATGTGGAAAGAAAGGGAAAGGGGGGCACAGCCTCACCTGCAGTTTGGTGTAGGATGCATTGACCAGCCCATTGCGCAGAATTGAATGCCAGTTCTCAATGTGGGACCCGCTGTAAGTCAGGGCAGAACATTTGTCTCCACGGTATGAGGTTTCCAGGAGCACTTCCAAGATAGCTATGCCCACCCATTCTCACCCACACAGGACATGAAGGTGAACACATACACACCTAGCGATGGACATGCACATGGTGCAGTTAAAGGCATGCAAGATGAGTGTATGCAGCTAACACTTACATCTTAATTCCAGCCCCATCCTGTTATGCAGTTCCCATTAGTCCCATCCTAAATCCTCAACTCTTTTTTCAGTATTTTCATTTGCCTAATCTCCGTACTTCAAATTAAACATATCTCCAACTCAACAAACTTATTACTGATCCCAACTCTGGCTTCCAGTCCTGATCTTACATCTATTTTAAGAAAAATGTGCCATCACCACTCCTTTTAAGTTAACTTTAAATTTTTCTTTCTTTCTCTACTCCCACAATTAGGGACACATTGCTGATTTCCTTCAGAGTAGTTTTCAAATCTATCCCTTCTACCTTTTTTTTCACACGTGTATGTCATTTCTCCTCAATTACATCATAAACAGGTTGAGCGGAAAAACCATATACGGATCTTTTTTTATCCTCTACAGCAGCTACACAGTGTTTGCTGGTTGATGGGCAAAGGTAACACAAACTCATACAACTAAAGGGAACTTGCCCTCCCATTCCTCTATGTTATTTGTCTCTCCACTCAATCTCCATCAGCCCCTCCCAAACCCACTCCTCACTGGAAGGCAAAAGTGCTGCCATAGAGCTTCTTGGCGGTCCGGAACCGAGCCTCCTTGGCAGGAGGGCTGCTCAGCAGGAGGAACTGGTGTGAGGTGTGCATGAACTTCAGCTGCTGCCCAGGGTGGGGTGGGTCAGGAAAACAGAGCAGAAATCGAGATCAGGGAGGGAAAGGCTGGGGATCAGGGACAGTTCAGGCTTGCACTGACCCCAAGTAAGGGAAATGCGCTCACGCCCAAAGGCTACTAGGGAAGGGTCAAGTCAACCGGGCAGGTCTAGGACCAATGTGACTAGCTGGTTTGGAGCAACCAGCTGTCCCTCACCAGAAATTTTTAGAGTTTAGAGGAACAAAGGTCACTTACCCTGCTGAGAGGTAGTTTGACAATGTGTGACCTGTTGCTAGAGATGATCCTGGGATGAAACAGAGGAAAAAAGAAAAGGTCAGAATGTGTGGTTAGATCAACCTAAATAAAGCAGCAGCCTGATCTGCTCCTGAAAGAACAACCAAGGATTCTAGGTTTTCTGAATTGCGTGAAATGCCCACTATTCCTGTGGGTGATAATATTTTATATAAAAATGTAAAAGCGAAGCTACTGAGCAGAGACCAGCTAGTTACTAGATAGTTAAACAATGAATGAAAGGAAGAGAGGAGTGGGAGGTGGGCTTCAATATCCAGAACAGAACAACACAAGAGGTCAAAAACAAAACAAAAGGATATTAAAAAGGAGTGGTGAGTATTAGGATGGTCATAACCTGTAACTGGGACTTCAAAACAAAACTGGGTCTCAGGAGCCATCCCACATGCTCAGAGGAAGCCTAAAGGCTCTCAGGGATGAAAAAGAAGGGACAGAATTATTGTTTGGGGTGGAGAAACAGAAAGAACTAAAGAACGAGAATAAATTTCCTGCAAAGTCAAGGATAGACTGGACTGTATATAGGCTGAACTGAGAGAGATAGGAGAAAACAAAGACATAAAATATTAAGAGCTCAGCATTATCGCCAATAGTGGATACAGTTTAACTTTTCATGCTTCATCCAAGGACTTATGATGGAATAAGTCTAAATCTGGAGTAGTCTAAATCTGGTTATTCATTCCTAATGCTAAGAGGGAGCATGTTAAATTGAGAAAGTAGTGTCAAAGGGTGAATAGGAGAGGGGACAGAAGCTAGCAAGAGAAATTTATGTCAGGAAAACAGCACAGAAATCAAGATCAGGAAGGGAAAAAAGAGGGTGGAGGGCAGTAGGGAATGGTCAGAATCTGTTAGAAGAGCTTCAAGGCTGTGGACAGTCTACATCAACAGGGATGGCCTTGATACAAAGAGAGAGAGTAGAAAGAGGAGACAGACCACTCTGCATGCATAGAAAACTTAGTTGAAATGAACAGTGTTAATTTTTACAAGGCAATGGGTAAAGACTTATTGGAAAACAAGAAACCCCTAAGTAGAACTGGAGACATGTCAGAACTTGTGAGCTCTTTGTAGGATCTGAGTTTTTGTTGAGACTGGGTATGTCAATGCAATTGCAAAAAAAAGTAGCCATAATATCTACAAACTTGGGAAGGATGAGAAAAGGACCTCTAAGAGAAGATGTAGAATTCATGTCCAATACCTTATTAGCCCCGCCACCCTCCAAACCCCACGCTAAGGACAAGCCATTCAATCCATACCACTGCAGGAGAGGATGGGCTAGAGGGTCCAGCTTGTCCATCTGCTTCTTGATTTCCAGATATGAGCCCTGTAAGACAATGGCCACAAGGTTACCTCCCAGGAGAGGTGGGAGCCCTCCCACTTTTCAGAGACTATCAGGGCCCAGGGCAAGGTAAAAACAGAAGGTCACGCCAAGGCAAGAAGAGATAGGGTTCCCACCCTTAAAGAGTTCACGTGGTTGGAAAGACTCATAAATAAATATGAAAATGACTGAAGATGCTTACAGAACAACATGTAGGTGGGTCTCCCTCATTTTATGCAATTCCTACAGCCTTAAAAGTTGATCGTAAATAAAAAAATAAAGCCAACATCTCTGAGAGATAAGTCTAAGGAATCCTGTAGTTAAACTTTACACAAAAAGAAGAGCCTTCTGACAAGTAAATCATCCCTCCTTAGTATATCTCATGTGTTAATCTGAACTCCAATACATAGGATTTTCTGAGAAGAGGCCCACCTGTAAATGTGAGTACAAATGAATGTCTATTCATGCAGAGACTGCAGACGAGGGGTGGGGAAGTCTGGTCAGGGACAGTTATGAGACAAAGGATGGTCACTGCTCCATGTGGCTACCCCACCCCTAGAAGGATAGAAGATGTAGGCCCCTGGGTCTAGTTCTTACCTCCAAGATCCCCTCCTTACCCTCCCAACCCTAGGCAGAGGTCTTTCCCTCACTCCTCTAAGAATTATGGAAGAAACATTAAATATGAACAACTTGAGAAGGAATTAGCAAAAAAGGGAAAGGAGTGAGAAAGAGGAAAAACAGAGTTAACAGGACAGAGAACAGGACTAGGAAGGCTAAAGAAACTACAGTGAGGGATCTGAGTAGTTCTGAATCTTCATCCCACTCCCACAAACTCCAACCAGAACAGACATCTGAGTGGGGCAGGCAGAGAGCAGGGAATAGGCAGAGGCTAGGATACCTGGGTCATCTCCCGTATGGACATCACACTATCCAGAGCTTTCTGAAGTCTCTCATAGTTCTTCTTCTGTGGGGAATCAATGTGGAGAGAAGAACAAAATGAAGAAAAGTAGAGGACAGTGAGATGTGATAAAAAGGAGAGTCAGATGTACAAAAGAAAGCTGGGCCCCAGGGAAGTGTATAGTACGTCACTTAAAGAAGAGATTTAGTATCTAACTGTTCTAGAATTATAAGCTAATTCTCTTTTACCAGGTGAAAGTATGAGTAAGTTATTTAACCTTTTAGAACTTCAGTATCCCTGTGCATAAATGAAGATAAAAATTCCTGCTACTCTCATAGAAATATTGAGCATTAAATAACTTACATAAAGAAACTAGTATAGTGCCTGACACAGCAATGAGGCACTGAGCTGGATACTTGTAATGATGCATTTTGTCACTGGCTAACTGTGTCAATTTTACTAGGCCATGGAGTGTACAAATATTTGGTCAAATATTATTCTGGGTTTGTCTGTGACCATGTTTCTAGATGAAATTATATAAAGCAGTGGTCTCTCTAATTCAGGTGGGCCTCAGCTAAATAACTGAAGACCTAATAGAACAAAGAGGTTCAGTACAAGGGAATTCCTGCCTGACTGTGTGGAGGTGGAACACTGGTCTTTTTCTGCCTTTGGACCCTAGAAAAATCAGCTTTTCTTGGATCTCAAGCCTGCCAAGCTTTTGGACTGGAACTTACACCACCACAGGTTCTCTGGGTTTCTAGCTTGCTGACAGCAAATCCTGGGACTCCTCAGCTTTTATAATTGTATGAGCCTATTCCTATACGAAATCTCTTTATCTCCTACCAGTTGTTTCTCTGGAGAACCCCAACACAGTACTTTATATATAACATCTCTCATTTTCAAAACAATCCACAAAGTAGCTATCATCCCCTTTTACAGATAAGGAAATTGAGTTTCAGAAAAGCTAAGTAACTTTCCTAACACCATTCAGCTAGGGAGCAGAAGAACCTCAAGTGGAATCCAGGTGTGTATGGCTCCAAAGTCTGTATTCTTCCTTCTTATGACTAACCAACTAATTCTTCTCCCCTTCTGACAAACTGAAGTTATTTATTCGCTAAAGCAGCTAAAGCTGACAGTTCAAGAGTTCCCAAGAAACAAGTATTCCATTTTTTTGCCCCTTATTCTAAGTTTTCATGTATATTAGAAAAGAATATACTAGAATACATTATTTTACCATTTCTATTCCTTAGCCCAATCTTTCTTTCCAAGCAATTATACCTTAGGGTTAAAGGCCAGAGTCTTAGGATCAGTGGGGTCCACAACAGAGGGATAAGGCTCAAAGATGATGCTCTTTCGAGGGGACTCCAAAGCTGCCCGGCACATGGCTACCAAGAGATCTACCACCTGAGGGGAAGAGAGAGAAAGAGGACAGAAGCTAGATGATTTCCCAGTGCTGGCAGTCACACAGCATCCAGCAATCTTCCAGAGTCTCTGGGTATTTCTGTCAGCTGGTTTTTTTTTTAAAGCAACTATGTTTATGGCTTTTTAATTAGAAAATAGAAGCTCATTATAAAAAATTAAGTAACAAAGGTTAAAAAAGTGATTAAAGATGAAAATCACCCCAAACCCCCAAAAATCTCATTCTGTACAGATAAGTACTGCTAAGTTTGATGTCTATTTTCCAGGTATTTTTCCAATGGAAAAATTATAATGGCAATTTTAAAAAAGGATTATGCTATACATATTGTTGCATTTTCTTTTCTATATACATTATAATTTTGTCTCCATAAGTAGCTATGTAGTACTTCTACTATCAGGACATACTACAATTTCTCTAACTGGACCTCCTACAGATGAGAGTTGCATCCATTCTTTTTACTATTACAAGCAATGGAAGCGCGAACATCGTTACAGATGAAGGCATTTCTGGAGGTTAAATTCCAAGCAGTGAAATCAATGGGTTCCATGCCTTTCTTGATCCCAAATCCTCAGTGGTTTTTCCCTCTCCCATACCTCTGCTCCAGTGGCCACCTCCTCTGCAGCTCCAGACATGACTCCCAGTGTGTAGAATGAGAAAACACACAGTTCACGAGTGCAAACAGCTGGCTGAAAGAACATAATAAACAGACGGTGGGGGTGTACAACAAGGAGCAGGACGGAGAGAGAAACAATCCTGACTTCAGACAACTCTAGAATGAAGTAGAATTTGAGGCCCTCTATGTTAAGAGGGAAAAAAATGAATGAAGCCTAAATTAAAATTCCTTACTGATAAGTTTGTGAATTAATGCTGTCTCCTCTATGAAGCCTTTCATGACCTCCCTAGGTAGATAGACGCTCTCTTTTCTGAATTCCCACTGTTTATGTATTTATATACATTTACAGTAAAGGTTCTGTCTACCCAGGTAGACTTGGAGACCTGGAGAAAAGCAGCATATGCCATCATCCTGGTCATCAGTATCTGATCCCTATTTTTAAATGTTGGGTGGGGATTATAACCTCAAAAATATTCATTCAACTTTTCAAGCAGGACTGCTCTTTGTTTTCTAAGAAAAATTTCTAGACTCTCAGGGTGACGAAAAGAATTCTACATTTACCACAGGCACAGGAAGAAAGGAAGAAAGGAAATGGAAGAGTAAAGGGAACTTGACTAAGTGTCTAAGGAAGGAGAGGGACATATACCTTTAGCATGGACCCATTCTGGAAGACATGCTGCTCATCACACACCACACAATACTCATTCAATGTTGGAATCCGCTGCTCTGCATACTTCATGATCTGTGGAAAGAAGAGATTCAACTATGCCTTTTGACTGTACAGGCATAGATATGGGGAACAGTTCAGCTTCTTTTTCCACCTACTCTCCTCTCTCCTAGCCCTGTGATAAAAAATAAAACCAGCCATGATAAAGACCTGAATTAAGAGTCCCCCTCTATTTAATATCATATATATTTTGGGTCTTGGTTTCTTCATTTATAAAGTAGGCCATTATTTACCCCACAGGCATTACTATCAATGAGATGAAAGTATTTTAAAACATTAACAGGTACTTATCAAACTATTAACATTAGTTGTAACAATTACAGATTGTCCCTCTGGAACAGATGACTGGATGGCAAGGAGGCCTGAAAAGCCATTTCAACTACTTAGAACAATCAGTCTGAGCACTGGTCAAAAGCACAGCTACAGTTCTGTGCTTGAAAGAGAGCACATATACAGAATTCATGCAGTAGTAGTCTAAAGCTTTTTATGAATACTCTGTCTCAACATGACTTTTCAACAAGACACATTTTTGTATAAAAAAAAGCTGTTTCTATTTCACATGCTTTGGGCTGATAAAGGGACATTCCAGGGCTTTTATTCATTCATTCAATACAGACTTACTGAATGTTACCAAGTACCTAGCTCGGTAAAAGATCTCTATGATTACACAAGGTGGTGCAGGGATTAAGCCCGTGCCTGGAGTGCAATCCATATAGTCCAAGGGACTGAGTTCAAGGCCCAAGGCTAGGGGGAAACAACCAAAATGAATGACTTAAATAAATAAAATGCCTCTTCTTCCTCCTCTCTGCCTATCTTCCTCTTCAAAAACTTTTTTTCCAAAAAAAATTAAAAAGTTCAGTGAGGCACACATCTGTGGTTCAGGTAGCTAAGATGAGGCCCATGTAAATCCCATGGACCCAGGTTGAAGATTGGGAGCCAGGGATAAAAAAAGAGTTCAGTGAGAGGAGGCATAATTCCAGCTAATAATTTGGAACAACAGAGATTTTACTGAAAAGGTGACATCTGAGTAGTGACTACAATTTGCAGACATAGGGAGGAGGAATAGGTAGAAGAAATGACATGAACAAAGGTAGCAGAGATGCAAAAGTGAAAGCATATTCAGGGAATAAAGAGATATAAAAATGTAAATGAGGGGGCATGGCCTTGTGGCTCAGGCGATTATGATAAAGGCATGTGGACCATGTAGACCCAGGGACCAGGTTCTCAACTCAGGGAGGGGCAGAAAATCAAAATAAATAAGTATGATGCTTCTTTCTCCTTTCCTTTCCTCCCCTCCTTAAAATGTTTCTTCCCTGCACACCCTGGCGGCCTTGTGATTTACTCCACCACCACACAGCCCGCATACATCCCGTAGTCCCTGGGTCTTGAACCAAGATAGCAACAACCAAGATGAACAACTAAATGAAATAAAATAAATTTCTTCTTCCTCCTCTTTCTTCCTGCCTGCTTGCCTCACTCACCTTCATTCCTGCCTGCACCTTTTTTAAAAAAAAAGAAGAAGAAAGAAAAAAATAGGGTTCTTCTGCCTCTCCCTTCCTATCTCTTTGAAAAAAAAAGTGGCATGCCCTGAGTAGCAGTTAGGCCTGCTGCCTCCAGCTGACCACAGTCCAGGGCCCTGGATTAGCATCTTGGTGTCAGGGGAACCACCAAGATGAACAAATAAATAAAAATAAACAAAAATGTTTCTTAAAAAAGAAAAAGAAAAATGACCAGTAGTGGCTGAGCGGTGAAAGAGGTCTCTGAGGAAAACTGAAAACCCCCTGAACAAGGATGATGATCCACACAAAAATATTAGTGTCAATTCTTCCCTCATCTTGACACCTATGAAGTGCTGCATTTGTACTTGATGATAACTGGACTTAGTTATGCTGAGCTTATATGCTATAAGCTTCTCTTTTTGCTCTCTCTCTATTTTTTAAAATAAGATAGAGGTGTATTTATTTATCTATGAGAAAGGCAAGGCAGGAATGAAGGTGAATATGCAGGAAGAGTGAGGAGGAAGAAGCAATTTATTTCATTCAATTGTTCATCACTGGTTGTTTATCTGGCCCTAAGTCTTGAACTGACGACCTCAAGATGTATGTGAACTATGCCTATTTTAAACCACTAAGCCACGAAGGCGTGTCTATTTTATTTATTTTTAAAGGAAAGGTGTAGGCAGGAGTAAAGGCGAACAGGCAAACAGGCAGAAAGACAGGAGGAAGAAGCATTTTCATTCATTTTATTTAGTTGCTCATCCAGGCTGCTCACCACAGCCTTGGGACATGAACCTGGATTCCTATGCTACACATGAACTACACCCAGCTAGAAGTAGCAGACCCAACTGCTACTCCACCAGGACATGCCTGCTATAAACATCTTGAAGATGGGAACTATGCACACTTTTCTCCTACCCACAAATCACTTAGTATAGTTCTAGGGGAAGAACTCAGGAAAATATTTGACTGAAGGCCTGGGAGACATCAGGGGATCAGATCGGTCAGACAACAGGGAAAGGGCTATGGAATAAAGCTTTAGATTTGATTACCTGGACAAGGAATCCATATTCCAGAGTGGGTATGTTCTTACAGTGACCACTGACCTGATGAGAGTAAAAAGACAGACCCTTGTCAGCCTCGTAGGAAGCTTGTGCCTAGAAAGACCTCATTCATGTTCATCACCCAGGCTTCTTCTAAAGTAGCTAAATTCTAGCTCTGATCTGACTAAATAATCCTAAAACTGGAAGACGATCTTTAGAAAATTTTGCCAAAGGCTCTAGAAAAGGGTTCACCTGTCCTTAAGCTTCTTCAAGGTAGGTGATATAGGTTAGTACAGCAGGGGATCCTAACCTTAACCTAATAAAATCATATCTGAGACCTCCTTGGAAGCTCTGCCTCACGGCCTACTATCAAGAGAATCTTACCAGATAGTTTATATATCAATTTTCCACTATTCGAAATGTGTTTCATGCCGCCCACTCACAGTACATGCCCAGGTTTGTGTTGCCTGAACAGCCATACACCCATCCCATTCTGACAAGCTATACTGACACATTCCACTCCCACCCTGCTGATACCCAATCAAACCCTCCATAGTCCATGTACCAAAGGAGAGGTCCGTGCTTGGGGAGGGAGGCCCACGTGCTGCAGGCACAGGAGACCTGCCTGGGGGCTGGGAGGGTAGCCAAACACCTCCACTTTGGGGTTCTTCATGGTGCAGGAGATGGAACGGTTCATGAGGCGCCCAACCCGAATCTCTGGTACACCCAGCTTGCCTTTCAGCACAGAGTCCTGTATGATAGGGAAACTGGGAGACCTGGACAGACAGCAAAAAGAAATGAAACTGGGGAATCAGTAGAGCCCTTGAACAGGACGGGAGGTAAATATGTTAAGACCAAGATGGGTGACATGACCTAAGCCAAAGAGGAACTCACATGTGAGCAAAGTTCCAGTGAATCTAAAACACTGTCAAAACAAGTAGACCAAACATATGGAATTGACTTTTATGTCATTTTCTATGTGATCTTTAAACAGGAACATGGAGAGTAGGAGAGAAACAGCCTAGGATGCTCTCTATGGCACCTAGGTTATGTATGGAATGGTCCTTTGAAGAAGATACCTGTTTCATTTACTTGGGGTATTTGTGTATGTATGAGCATACATGATTAAGTGCTGAACATTATGATAGGCAAGAAGTACAAGAAGTACTTATATCCTAAACAGACTAATGTCTGACTGTCAACTATGGTGCCTGAGAAGCTACAAATCTGTGTCTGTATTTGCCTATGGGAAGATCAGACGACACGAGTTTAGGGCGGGGGGAATGTAGGCCTGGGGTCAAAGAACGGAGCAACACATAATTCTGGAATACAGATAGAAGATCAGTGTTTTCTTGCATAAGAGCAAAGAGTTGATGGCTATTCTCTGACTCTGCCTCCTTAGGAGAGAATAAGGATGTGGACCAAAGAAGGAAAGATGGAAGATCAGCATACATTTTTCCAAATAGATGCCTTGATCTAGGTATTGGGTTTTATATAAAAAACAAGGTACAAATATTGGGTCAGAAGTAGAAGGTAAGGACACAGAGGGGAAAGGACCCTGTGGACAGTAACTGTAGTTAAAGGTACAGAATTCAGAGGACCTAGGGAGAGGATAGAACAGGTAAGTTTAGGTAAAAGAAAAGATGGGAAGGGGCGAAGACAAGATTAAGGTGATTAGAGATGATACGCTCCTGGGACAGCACTCACTTGGGGATGGGTGAGAAGATGCTAAGGCCGGCTCGGAACTTCTTGATGGTACCACTTGCCTTGAACCAACTGTGCCGCTTCTCCTGCTGGGTCTTCAAAAAATCGTTGCTGAGATGTTTCCATTGTTGAGATGTGAACATGCCCAGAATCCTAAGAAATCAAACAGAACAACCTTACAAAAGCTCAGGCAGGGGAGAAAGTCAAGAAATAAGACTACGAAAGGCAACTAATCTAAAACTCAGATCCAGAGGCCACAAAGCTAGTTTTGGTTGAGAAATGGATGTCTGAATAAGCTCCTGTCTGAACAAGCGCTCTTTCATGTTTGCCTTTATTTTGTAGTTAACAAGTAGTCACCAAGCATTTCCTTTCTAAATGCCTTATAAGTATTAACTCAATTCTTATGAACTAACATACTATTAGTAATTTCAATTTACAGAGGAGGGAAGTAAGGGGCAGACAAGTTTCCTCACCTGAACAAAATGATGCAAAAGTAAGGGGGAGAAATCAGAGCGCTGACATGACCTTAGCACATGGAAATGTACTGTCGTAAAGTGCTTCTTTACCCTTCAAGGTAAATACTCACTCCTATTATCTAGTCTAATAGACAAGAAACCTGAGATATTCTGTCTTTAAAAGGAGATCTCAAAGGTGAGCTTTCAAAGACTGTGAACCCTATAATTATCACCAAAAATGACTAGACTAAGAATGAAACAAAGTGGTGGGAGGGAAGTGAGTACCATCCTCTGCCTTATGAATAGTGAATAAAAGGGCTTGGGGGTGTGCCCTCATGTCCTAGCAGTCTAGTACACCTCGGAGCAGTCACACATACATCCCAAGGTCCAGGGTTCAAGACCCGGGGTCAGGGTGACCAACAATTGTGAACAACTAAATGAAAAAAATAAATAAAGCTCTCCCTCCTCTTCTCTCTTCCTTCCCTCCTGTTTGCCTACTCACCTTCATTGCTACCTTTTCTTTAAAAAAAAAAAAAATAAATAAATAAAGGACTGGGGACATGAGGGATACTGATAGTTGAAAGACTATATCCCCAAATTTATGGTTTCCACCTTGAGCTTCATTCTCTGCTAGTCTTGTCAATCCTTTGACTTGCTCTCCAAGCTATTATTTTAAATCCGTATTATCTTCTCTAAGCAACTAATTTAACTTATATTTGATAAACTCTTTTCCTTCTTAATAGAGAAAACTGAAGCAATCAGTATCAGCTTCTTTACTTTTCCTACCCTACTACAAAATCTATTTCCATTTCCATAATTTCCTTGATCCTTCCATTCTCTGGCGATCCCTGTTAAGAACCAATTCCTCTACACATACTGTAGATCTCAGAGTCTTTTTTGCCAAGTTTAGTGGCCCGGATTTATCAATCATTCCCCTTTCCTGTCAGTTCTTTTTCCAAAGCCTACAAAAAATGTCAAGTTTTTGCATCTCAGTCTAGCTTTAACTCTTTCCCTCCAATCCTCACCTAAATTTCTCAATTCTTACTTATTGTTTCTACTCCACTGCCAATCATTCATGCATCAGCTTATTGTGTTCTGGTTTCTACCTTCACCACTTCTCTTTCTCACCTTGATACTAAATCCAAAAGAAATTCCTATGTACTCCTCTTACTTATCCTCTTTGGCCTCTGGCCCTCTCCAAGAAAATCCTCCTTTGCCTGTGTGGTACCATTCTTTTCCCATGCTCCTCAATATCTCTGACATAGCTTTAGTATTTTGGTTGGTTTTTTGTTTGTTTTCTTTTTAAGGAATGAAGGTGAGTAGGCAGGTAGGTAGGCAGGAAGAGAGGAAGCAGCAGCATTTTATTTAGGTTCTCATACTGGTTGTTCCCTCTGTCCCTAGGACACAAACCTGGGTCCTTGGAATGTATGTGGCTAGTGCTGGTGGGAGGTGATGGACTTAACCACTAAACCACCAGAACACACCCAATGTTTCTTACTCTTACTACTCTTTTGGTTTCTTGGGTATTTTCTCTGGGTTAAAGGGTGTTTTGCCCTTGATCCTATTTTCTTCTCACTAGCATGTTCTCCCGTAGCAATCTCATATTCTACACTGGTTGCAATTTCTACCCATATGCTAAGGTCTATCTGTAACCCTAATCTCTTCTGTAACTGCCAATCTACATATCTATTGAGCATTTGAATATCCCAAGGTTATCTTTAAAGAACACATTTAAAATGGAACTAATTAACTATCCTCATCCCACAAACTTGCTCCTGTTTCAAATCCCTATTTAAATTGATGGGTTACAATTTACATTTTAGGCTGAAATCCTAGAGTAATTTTCCACTATTTCTTGGTATTTATGACCATATTTTAAACCATATCCAGATTAGTCTTTAAATCTTACTGACTTTACACCCCACTAACATTTCTAATCTACCTCTCTATTCTCACCTATAGTCACACTTTGATTTGGGTCTTTCATCTCATGTCTGGACTTCTATAAAAGCCTCCTTCTAAACTAATTTTGGTCTCCTGTCTTGCTCTCTCCTACCTATTTTGACAATACTATCAGAACAATGTTTCTAAAATTAAATCTGACCATGTCCCGTTTTTTTTGGTTTTGGGTTTTTTTTTGCTTAAAACCCTCCAAGATTCCACTGTCCAAAAGATAAAAGCCTGAGATCCTCTCTAATTTGGGCTCCTTTCTACTTCTCTGGGTTCAGTGCCTATCATTCTCCCCTGGCATTTATTAATAATATTTAGCTACTTGAAGCTCCTTCCACACATGCTCCTTCATGTAACTGCCCTCACAAATGTTGTTCACTTTCAGAGATAAGAACAATCCTTATCCATCCTTGAAGACCATTCATCAAAGTAATTAATGAGCATGTCCTGGTGGCTTAGTGGTTAAGTCTGCAGCATCCAGCTGGGTATGGTCCACATAGATCCAGGTTCAGGACCAGGGACCAGGAGCAAACAAGATGAAAAACTAAATAAAATAAATGGATGCTTCTTTCTCCTCTCTCTTTCTGCCTGCCTGCACTTTTCCTTTAAAAACAAAAACTATCAATGACTTTCCTTTTGAACTTTGTCACAATCCTCCTGCCACCAGACTGATTCACTCCTTCCTCTCTGTTCTTACTGAACCTTACATATTCCTCTGTAGTAAGACACATATCCACTGAACTCTATTTGAAACTTCACTCAGAGCAGAATCTGTAATTCATTTTTCACTGTATACCAAATACTTGATAAGGTGCTCAACACGTTTAATAAACTAAAACTGTCTGAGAACACCCTGAAGAAACCACAAGGGGAAATGTAAAGAGTGTGACTCTGATTCCAAGGATATACTTTTCTTTCAAGACTAAGTGCTCATGAGTCTCTCCTCTTACTTCCAAGAAGTCTCAAGGCCAGACACTGCAGAACCACTGACTTCTTCACCTAATCAAAAATCTGTCCCCCCGCCCAATTTATTTTAGTCTTTCTTATGCATATCTCAGGAAGATATTTTTAGAAAGAAACATCCCATCCAAGAGTGTGCCCATTCATACACATATTTCCACTTCTCTTTCCCCTTCTCTTTCCCTCTTATGTCCTTAATCAGAAAAATCAAAGTTCTTACTTTTTCAACTGAAGACCCAACCCAAACCCTTCCTTATTCGATGGCTGGAAAACCTCAATTGATGGTTCTGCAAAGAGAAGAGAAAGTTGCTAGTATGTACAAATCTCTAACCTCCTGAGATAATTCAGTGAATTCACTTCCAGATTCTAAGGGTACACTAAACAATAATGGAGGAAGAAAACATCTGAGGCAGAGGGTAGGGCAGTAGAGTTGAGGGTAAGGGCAGAATAAGAATCTGTGAACCAGAGAAAACAATCTCATGAACTGAGAAGGCCTTTAAAGGGATTACTATCAGGTGATAGGGAATGAAGATCTCAATAATAGAAGACTAAAAAACTCCTATGGCCTACAGATTGAGACCAAGGGCACTGATCCCAGTTTTCTCTATCTTAGTTAATGTGTGACTTTGGTTTACTCCACACTTAGAGGACCCACTTGCCCAAAATTACAGCCTTTACCTGGTCCATCAAGGTACTGGGAGAGGGAAAATCGCAGCCTCAACACAATAGGTTCTGTCCGGAGGACTTTCCAGGCGGTAGAGACTTCCTCCTAAATGAATAAGGGCAATTTCTTTCATTTTAACAACAGAGGAATAGACCTGAAGTTTTCCCTGTCTGACACACACATGCACATGACAGTACACACACTGTCTGTGGATGGTCTAGGAAAGAGAGAGATGGAGAGTATGTGCTCCAAATGCAGCACTGAGAAACAGGATTCCTGGCCTACATGGTAAAATCCACAAGTCCAGCTAGATAGACATGTTGTTGGCAGGTACTAACACCACTTACATCGAGGAAGCTGATGTTGATGTGGAGGTCAATGTCCACGTCATCGATAGTTCCATATTCTCTACAGAGATACAGGTGACCACAGGTGAGACTCATTAGGGAGAAAGAAAGGAATAGAAACTGAGATGCAAGGAGAACTGAACCTGGGAACAGTGAAGAGGGAAAGGTGGAAGATAGCTTGTATCTAGGCTCTTAGCTATAGCCTCAAGTCACAGGATCAGTGGCAGGCCAGAAGACCTTCTTACCTCAAAGATGAAACTAGCAATCTAGTGGGGTCTAGGATAAGAGGAAACTTAATAAGCAAAGTGACTCTACTTTCCTACTCATTCCTGTATGCCAAGTTAAAGTAATCTGAGCAACTCCTATTATTAGCATGCTCAGAACTGATCAATGTCCATAGACACCCCCCATTGCACCATAAATATTTCTAGCCTTTGAACAACTCAGAGCAACTCAGTGGCTTGTTCCCCTACCATCCCTGAAATGGAGTCCCACCTGATGGATACAGAGTTCTCACTGTAGACCTCCTTCACGGCTTCAATGTCTGCATCAAGTTGTGGGTGTCGATACAGGTCAGCTGCACAGCTCCCCTGAATCAGCAGCCAAAATGGTGATGGTGGTGGTAGTGATCGGGGGGGCAGAGGGGGAAAAAGAAGGATGATAAAACAAAGTTTAAGAAACACCAGAACAGGAAAATCATATAGTAGTACATACAAGTAAAAAGCAATTTCTATGAACAGGGTCTTGGTAGTGGCCCCAGCTGGGGATTTCACTACTAGGTAAGACTCTCTCCATCACCACTCTTAAGAGTTGAGGCTTTGAGGAGTTTACATCCTCAAGTCTCCGGAGTGTCCTCTAAGACCTTAACCAGGAACTTAAGCAACCCTTCTATGACAACTTAGAATAGGCTGAAAAGAATTTAACACAGATTGGTTCTTTCTGAAGAGTCCAACTTTCTTCCTCCAAGTAGTAATGATATTAAGTAATCAATGGCAGGGTACACTTTAAAAAATTTGACCCTAAGGAATGAAATGACCTGTATCTCCTAGTTAGGGAAGTGTCAGAAAATTAATTATTTCCAACTGAGAACATATGGGTAACCTCAATGTACAGAGGATATAGTTTACTCTGAAAAAGGCCTAAGTCCCTGGCAGGGGCAAAGATAGGAGATTAGCTTTCACGAAGCCATGCTCAAACTACATAAATCAACATTATATTCTCATTTTATTTATGCTCCTAAAGAACCTTTCACTCTTTGATGCATCCAGACAGAGCACACATTCAACATGGTCTTGGGGGTTATAACCTCACCTGAACTCCATAGAGAAATTCCTCTGACTCATTATCTCCCTCCGAATCATCATCATTCCAGAACTGGCCTTTGATGTCCTAGGGATGAGAAATAAGGATATAAACTCTATATTGGGTCCCTATTATCCCATGGCATGGGGTGGGGTGACAGGATGGGAACAGATTCCCACAAGGAATGGAGAAAGGTCCCTTGGGATAGAATAACTGAGACCCTAATCCCTTTATTTCCTTCTTCTCATACTTTGGAAGCACATGCCTCTCACGGCATCTGCTCATAGGTATGGCATAGCTCTCAGTGGGATGGAAGAATGCAGTGGAAATTTTTTTAATGTCTTGATACGATGACGGAGGCTCTAGTAGCCAGTGGGAAGGGTTATAGAAGACTTTCAATGTCAAGGCTGATTCTTAGTCATACCTAGGTTCTAGTAGAAGCTGGCCTTTCCCAGGCAGCAGCTCCAAGAGATTCAAGTTCCCTTATCTCATCACTCCTTTTCTGTCCTTTGAAGTATTTAATTTCTCCCCAAGAAAACCCACTGATATCACATACCAAATACAGTAAAACACCCCGTATCTACAGGATTCCAATATCCCCACTGGATGCCTGAAACCATGTAGTACCAAACTCTATATATCCTGGGTTTTTTTTCCCATACATATATACCTATGATAAAGTTTGATTTATAAATTAGTCATAGTAGAAAATGAACTGTAACTAATAGAACAATTATAACAATATACTGTAATAAACAATTGTGTGAATGCAGTCATTCTTTGAAAATATCTTCCTCTAAGTAGATTTTCAGACCTTGGTAGATTAACTGAGGATCGCTGAAACCCATAGATAAAGGGGGACCACTGTAATCCTGTTGCCATACCCCTTCTCCTTTCTTTAACTTCAATAAACATTCCACCTTCCAAAAGGATGGGAGGGAAAATACCAGGAAAAAGTTAAGTCTGCACTTTGTCCCAACTACCCCTAGACGATCAATTAGAGTGGTGGGCAGTCTGTTCTCACCATTGGGTCAGTGGGTCACACACACTCCCAGTTCAGTGCTAAGCAGCACCCCTCCATACCACCAGCTGGACCCAGGTCAACAAGATGGGCATTTAGGAGACACAGGGAGACAAGGATGGGGGTAATGTCAGGGGCTGACTGGAGATCTGCTGGGGATGGCAGGTTCTGCTGTGGTGGTGGTTAACAAGTCACTGTCCTGTGGAAAGTAGACAACAGTTGGTTTCATCACCACTTAATAGCTGGGCAGTATATACACAGGCACACATGTTTATGAATACACTTTTATTATACATATGTTACAGACATTTGCACATAAAGAGACATGCATGTACACACACACTTGTACACATAGTTCTTTAAGATAATGAACTATAAAAACAATATACATAAGACAATGCTGTTACATATGAACTTGAGAGTTGGGACTGGAGCAAGTCTTTGTTCTAGCTCATGAGGTTGTATCAAGCCCTACGGCAAAAAGTGATGATGACAGGATCAGATGCTTATACTACTCTAGTCAGCTCACGTTGGAAAATTTTTCACTGTACCAACCCATTAGAATCAGATTCTTTTTAGACCCTTTAGTCCTAGTTATTTCTCCAGACAGGTCATTATCTCTTTTTAAACACCAGAATCACTAAAAGCCTTTATTTGACAATTACAGCTAACTTCAAAAGTCCTCAACACTGAACAGCCTCAGAGTGAGTTACCAGAATCAAAAAAACAATGCCCTAGACTTATCTCGGAAATGACTCCTCCAAAATGTAAACAATATTCCAATAAATGCTAAGAAAAACACTAACCCTAACCCTTTCACAAACAGCTAATCTTGAGGATCCCCAACCCCATACTAGCAACATTTAGTCCCCCTGAAGTCTCCCTATCCATATACGGCAGTAAATGTCATCTGTCAATTTACGAAAGTTGTAATGGCAGAGGATGGCAAAGCTACCTCAAGAGCAGGATGTAAAAGCTTTTTGTTGCTCGCTAGATCAGTAAGTAATAAGAATGGCTATATATCAGGTGAGCCCTTGTGGCCTAGGCAGCTGATGGCTGGAGTATGAACTCAAGGACCTGAGTTCTCAACCAGAGTGGGGGTGAGTGGCAAAATAAACAACTAAACAACAAAATAACATGCAAAAATGCACTTTCTCCTCTTAAAAAAAAAAAAAAAATCCAGTACACCCTGATGGCTTAGTAGTTAAGTTAGCAACCTCCAGTGGGTATAGTCCACATACACCCCAGAAGTCTGGGTTCAAGACTTAGGGCCGGGGGAACATCCATGATAAACAACTAAATTAAATAAATAAATGCTTCTTCCTCTTATCTCTGCCTGTCGGCCTACCTACTCACCTTAATTCTTACTTGCACTTTTCCTTTAAAAAAAAACAAAAGGCTATATATTGCAATCAACTTGGGGAGCTTTTTACACATATTAGTGCACAGCCTCATCACCAATTAATTCAATTTCACGGAGATAGACCTTAAGTATCAAATTATTAAAAGTTCTCCCAGTGATTATACTAAGGAGCCCAAATTAAGAACCACAGTTTTGACACACGCTGGTGGAGTAGCAGTTAACTAAACTGCCTCCAAAGGAACATAGCCCACATACCCCTGAGTATGAGTCCTGGGTCTGGTGGAGAAACTACGTGAACAACTAAATAAAAAAATAAAATAAATAAAATGCTTCTTCCTCCTCTTTCTTCCTGCCTGCTTACTTGCCTCACCTTCATTCCTGCCTGTACCTTTCCTTAAAAAAAAAAAAAAAAATCAGTTTTAGGCCTTCTTGACTCTATATATACCTAGACTAACTAACCCACTCCAACATTAAACAGAGGCATTCTTGGTTTCAAAATATAAGGTTCTTTTGAAATTTATATTTCTCAAGCATCTGGGAACTTGTTAAAAATTTAACTTCTCGGTGTGCCCTGGTGGCCTAGTGGGTTAGTCCACTGATGTGCAGTCTATATACATCCCAACACCCCTGATTCAAGACCTGGGACCAGGGGAGAACAACTGAATAAAATAAAGTGCTTCTTCCTTCTCCCTCTTACTGCCTGCTTGCAAGCCTTCATTCCTGACTGTATCTTTCCTTAAAAAACAAATACACACACACAAATAAATCCTCAGGCTCCTCCTGAGACTTACTGAATTAGAAGCTTCAGACATGGGAGTCAGTAATCTGTTTTTTAACATGCCCTTCAAATTAGTCTGATGTGTGCAAAAAAATCTATTCTAAAACCCTGTGTATTCCAAGGGCCTATGGCCTATTCCTTGGACACTAAGTGAAGCACGGTAACTGACCTAGGATGGGGACATAAGGCACGATGCCAGAGCCAACAGCACAGCAGTCCTCCAGCTGGTAGCAATGCTTGATCCAACAAAAACGACATGCAAAAAGAACTTAAATTCTTACAGATGAGATAGTCTGGTGCCTGAGATTTATTTAAAAATATTACTCTAACATAAAACATGGCCAGATATTGGTTATTAGTGGTGAAACATAGGCCAGATGATGCTTTATTATACTGGCTATTTTTGTGTACGCAGAAGTTGAAAATTTTCATGGTAAGTTTTGTTGTTGTTTTTCAATCAGAGGTTGTTCTTGTACACTTTC
This sequence comes from Solenodon paradoxus, assembly GCA_004363575.1. Classification (NCBI taxonomy): domain Eukaryota; kingdom Metazoa; phylum Chordata; class Mammalia; order Eulipotyphla; family Solenodontidae; genus Solenodon; species Solenodon paradoxus. The sequence goes on along the minus strand of RJWH01001519.1, from coordinate 327,109 downwards.
AGGAACTCTCCCTATAAAGTCAACTCTAAATGTGAACTGGAAGTTTAACCCTGAGACTCTAAAACTGCCTCCTTGCTAGTTTTCAAACAGATCATGCACATTCCCACCACAGAGCCACTGATCTGAAAACTGCCCGTTTTCAAAAAGTTTTTGCTCAAAAACGCACATGACTTGCTGTTTCACTCTTTCAGATCTCTGCTCAAAGGTCACCTTGACGATCCTACATAAAACAGCAACACCTACCCTGCCACATACATACTAACATTCCCTAGTCCCCCTTTCCTGCTTTTTTACCAAAGCACTTACCACAATCTGACATACAAAATGTGTATTGTATTTATCTCCCATCAGAACATATGCTCTATGATGGCAGAGGCCTTGACTGTTTTTGTTGTCTATATTGTCAGTCCCTCAATACATCTATCGAATGAATGAATGAATGAATGCATGAACGAACCATCAACTGGATACCTAAGTCAAATGGGAGATACATACAAGAATGTAAAAGCATCTACATATAGACTAAATCATACAAAAATAAATTAAAAAGCAAGACTCCATTCACCTTCAAGAGCAGCTGAGAACCAGAATATGAAGATCTGGAGCTTGGTTTGTGAGATTTGAAAATGAACAGTCAGGTGCTGATCTGGATGATCACGGAGGAATAAAGAGGGAGGCACTAATGTCCAGCCTGAGCTGTCTTGGGCTGGGTGGTAGGATGATGGCAGCGTAGGAGTACGAGCTTTCTCAAGGTCTGTCACTGTAGAAGTTAAGAAAAACTTAGCCTTTCTCCAAGGGCTGTTGCTGCTTGGTTTCTGCTGTTATCGCAAAGAGAAAAAGGTATTTTAGAGGGAATTTTTCTTATCCCGGGAACAGGTATATTAGACTACAAGCTTTTTCAATGAATGGATTCCCACTTTCTACTCTTCTCTGGAGAGATGAAAAACTGGTTTAAAAGGTGAAGAGTATGCAAAGAGGAGTGGTAGGTGTTGGAATTCACAGAATCACAGATGTTTTAGAGAGGAATAAACTTGAAAGATGGCCTCTTTCAAAGTTTTCATGTCATGCATAAAAAACTCAGGTGTACCACAGTCAAGCAACTTGGGTTGGAGTATAATGGAACTGGGATTTAAGCACATTTAACAGGTTCTAATTGCATCCAATTTTCATGTGATGTGGTTATAACTAATTAAGGAAGTTCTTAACGAATTAAGCAAGAAAGAGCTCATTTATCCAAACGAGATAAAGAAGGGAAACTTTCCAGAGAAACTGAGCCAAGCACAGATTGTGTGAAGAGTGCCCAGAGGGGTGTCATTCATCTCAGGGTTTAGTTTGGATGACAGCAGCTAAAGCAGGACGCTCTATGGACATGCATGGGAATAGGGCAAAAGCCTCAAGTCTGGATCACGAAGTTCTACCCCTAGGTCCAGGGGTGCTTCTCGTGTTTAAACTCTGGGTTTGACTTCCAGCTTTGTAGTCCTGGGAAAGGAGGTTACTCCGCCCTGCATCAAGTGCTCCTAGGCTAGGCCACTGAACAAAGGGTGCAGGAGAGAGCCCACAGAAGGGCGATTCTCGGGGACTAGCGCTGTCTCCGGAACCTAGAGAAGGGAGAGGACAGGGCGAGTCCCCAAACACTGGCTGCCACCCGTGCTTCAAGGAAAGGCCCCGAAGCCTCCGCGGGGGGAGCTGTTAGAGTTCCTCTTCGGTTTCCTCCGGAGACCCCACAGACACCTAACACCTGCCTCCCGGGGAAGAAGCTCTGCTCGATAAGTGTCGCCTGCTGTCTGGCATGAGGGAAGCTTGTCATGTCTAGGAAGGCCCCTTCCGAGCCACCCGGTCCAAAGCCCCTTATTTCATTCAGCCCCGGACGAGATGGGGCGGACCCCGCACCCTTCAAGCAGCCCGGCCGCCCCGCCCCGTCCCCGTGGCGGCCGCCCCACAGACCGGCCTCGCAAGTACTCACGGCGACCCCGGGCCGCGCGCGGCCGCCGCCGAGGGGACGAGCGGCCCGGGACGCCCCGCGGGGGCGGAGCAGCAGGCCAAGGGGCGGGGGCCGGGGCGGGCGGGCGAGGTCGCGCACCCCTACGCCTCGCCGTTCCGTCACGGGCGCGCTGAGCCACTCTGCGCACGCTCACGCGGCGACACCACAGCCACGTGACCCGCTCCCAACCAATAGCCTCGCGGCCTCCTCTGGGCACGCTGCCGTCCCCCTCCCCTCCTCGACGCCAGGTTTGAGGCGCCTGCGCGGCGGGCGCTGTTTGGGAGGGGTGCGGAAAAGCGGTGAGGGCTTGCGTCGCGGATTGGGGCGGGTGCGTGGAGAAACTAGAGGGGCTCCGAGGCGGGGTACGCGGAGAGCTCGCCAAACGGCGGTGCTGCTGTTTGGCGCCCCGTGTGGCTGGAGGAATGAGCAGGGACGGCAGACTGGCTGCTTCTCCTGGGAAGTCAGTAGAAACTGAGAAAGGTTTCCTGAGGCGTGTTGACTCCAAGAATCGCTGATTTGCAATGGGTGGTTAGAAACCTCAGGTTTTTTCTTTGTTAAACTCGTTCTCCTGCTAATTGCGGTGTGCTGGACAGCACTCTGGCCTTCTCTTCAGTCTGGGTTCAAAGCTTGGTTTCTGCGCTGTTTACCCTTAAGCCAAGACTTGCATATTTTGAGATATAGAATTTTCATCTGTAGGTAGGAACCAGTGATACCTATTTAATGGTGTTGTTGCGATGAGTATGAAATGAGATGGTAGGTTGAACCGTATGATATTGCCATTTTGTAGAATAGCGTGTCATACCTACATTTTCATATGGCTCAACCTAATGCATAAAAAGTAACCAGCAGAGTACCTGGAATTAGGAAGTAATCCATAAATGCAAGCTCTGATAGTGGTTATTATGGTTCTTTGCCTCTGACATGGCCAGAGCTCTTGTCTTCCTTATCAGAATTGGGTCTTCTAGGGCTCCCACATGCCCTTCATTTCCTATCCTATGGTCAGTTACTTCAGTCACATTCAAAAAAATCAAAATCCTGGATTATTACAGCCATCTATCTTCTCTATTCTCCTATCCTACACGAAGATAAAGGAAATTACCCAATCCTACAGAATTGAGTTTGTGAAAGGACATAGGTTAGCCCAGCGCATGAACTTTTCCCTTGAGGAAATATATTTTTCACATTCAAACTCTAGATCTGTAGGCCCTAGGGCCATGTTTGTCTTTGTGACCCCCAGTACTCTGCTGCAATTTATTAAGCTGGTGTGGATTCTGAATCCAAATGTGCTAAACAGATGTTCTGTTCTGGTTACCTTGGATTAAAACTGAGAGATTATGATTCTAATTGGATTGGTTTCTTGAACAGAAGAGACATAAACTCAAGAGCTATGGTACATCAACTTCTATGTGTTTTAGAGAATTAGAAAAGGAGAAAGACCATCTCTCTCATCTCTGTAGAGAGAAAATAAAGCTTGCAGTGTTGACACCAGAAATGCTGAGACTTCTCTCTGGTTCCTAGACTCTTCCTAGGCCCTTCCTTTGACCTAAGATTCTATGGCAGACATTAAAAAAATTAGACCTTCCCTTTCCTAGATCCTTGGAAACTAAAACAGAGGTATGTGACCCATATCTAAGCAAATAACCCTTATAGATGTAGATTTGGGGCACTCCTGGTGGAATAGGGTTTAGGTCATCAGCCTCCAGAGGAGCACAGTCCACATAGATCCCAAGGACTGTGGTTCGCATCCAGGTTCAGGGGGAACAACCAATGTGAACAACTAAATAAAAATAAAATTCTACTTCCTCCTGTCTCTTCTGCCTGCCTGTCTACTCATCTTCATTCCTACCTGTTCCTGCCTTTAAAAAAAAATTAAAAGTAAAAGAAATGTAGATTCTGGAACAAATGAATCAGAGAAATAGAATCATAGAGAACTCACTCTGGTGGCAGTGGTCTAGTAGGGTCATTTTTACCCCAGGATCAGAAGATATGGTAGTTTGGGTACTGATGGCAATGATACCCAGTGTCAAATTATGATAGCAGTGGCATTATTCTCACTGGGAGGTTCTAGCATCTGATTTTGGTTTTTGCCTTGGTGGTCCTCCCACCATTCCTGCTTTTTATCCAAACTTGCATCTCCTGCTTGACAATCCCCTGACCTACCCAGGGCCTTGTCAGTGCCTAGGTCTCCCAAATCTATATCTCCATCCTATAATTCTTGAGTTTCAAATTGCCTTTTAGACAACTTTACTTGTGTTTCTCACATGCAAATCCATCTTCTTTTCAATCTGCAATTTCAATTTTCAATTTCTTCCATGTTACTTTAGCAAATAGCTAAGGAAACATCTTAAACTCCTCCCACCCTCATTTAAATTTAACCAACTTTACATTGTAAGGATCTTAAATTTTACCTCTTATACATCTTAAATCAATCCCTCCTTAACCACTTATTGCCAGAACCATTGCACAAGCCTCCTAGAAGTCCTCCTATCTCAGGATTTACTCCTAAATCTATTCCCCACTTAGCTAAGGGAATCTTTCTAAAACCCAAATCTGATCTTGCAACTTCTCTATTAAAACCTTTCAATTGGTCCTTGCTGCCCGCAGGAAAATCTGCACCCATTCTTTGAATCTGGCTCCAGCGTGACTGTCACCACTTACTCACCTGCATCCTACTCTCCAGCCAGGTCAAATTATACATTCTTCTAGACCATGCAGGCAGGATGTGTCTTTATTTGACACATATTGATGAGGTTGACAATCACAATGCCACCTCTTTCCTCTCCTCCCTTCCACTCAAGAAGGAGTGACACATGATCCCTTAGGCTAGGCAGGGGACTCCATCACCCTGCCCAAAGTGATTAGTATTAGGTATGGGTTTGTGACCTTAAGTAGAACCAATCATAATCTTCCCCTCAAATCTCTCTTGCTTTTGGGGATATGATGCAAAGAGGATATGAAATTGAAGCTGCCGACACCCACCTCTCCCCACCACATGGAGAAATCATATCTAAGGAAAGAGGGTGGGACCAAGGCACAAAGAGAGAGAGACTTGGAGGCATGTGTTCAGGCCCTTGAATTCAGCCCTGTATGAAGTCAGTAAAACCACTACACTTCTCAAGTTTCCTTCTTGCATAAGCTGTTTTGTTTTGTCTTGGTTTTTATGGCTTCTAATTAAACTAGTCCTAATACAGAAACAGGATGGAAAGTGCAAACAAGCAACTCTAGAATTTGAAATTGGTAGAACTGAAGTGAAACAGATGCAGTAGGAATCTGATGAACCTTGGTTAAGAAGTTGAAATCACTGTTATGTGGTTTAAAATAAGCTGGTTAAATGATCTTCCATTTTATCTTCAGATTCAGGCCATGTATCCATGCATGGAGATTTCAGGGACCTGCTGGAAAAATGTCTGGATGTTGGAGTATGTTGGTCTTTTCTGAAGATTTTCAAGGGTCTTATAGTACAGCTTTCTTTCATGCTGACAGAATAGAACTACATGCAACTTTGTTTAAAGTTAACTTTTCTGCCTTTGACCAGCAAATGAGACTGTCAAGGTCAGATTATTATTCATTTTATAGATGATCAAATCCAGATCCTCTTCCCCACACTAAAGTGAATGAGGGTAAAGTCATAGAGGTGGGGAATTCAACAGAAGCTATTGGAGCTTAGGGTCTCGGATGTTCCAGAGAAAAACCCCAGTGCTCCAAGCCACTCCTGAATGCTTCTTTCTTTCTCCCAAATTAAATAATATTTCTTTTCCTTATAATTCAGACAGTGCTGGGGATTCAGGTATCTGGGGACCTTAGTTATAAATCCTGTGGGAGAGAATGGGACGCATCAATTACAAACTTCATGCACCTTCTTGAACTACAACTCCGTTCTCTTGGTTGCCATCCCGCCTATGCTAAGTAGCCCCTTTACTTCCACGTCTGTGATAGAAACAGCAGAATCTGACTTCCCAAGAAGCCACTCAGGGAACAAATGATACAACTCAGAAGTGCAGTGGTGTGAACTCTCTATGGGGTGCAGACTGGCCAGTGGAAAACAAGACATGAGAGAATTCTTCTCTTGGTGAACCTCTTTCAAAGTATGGTTTCTACTGCTAATCACAATGACTAGCAACAAGCCTGTCAAGTGACCCGCTTTCTCATGGCTCAAGTAATATAGTGGCTAACATAGTAATGCCTTCTCTTGCATTCTTTCACATCTTTCCTTATTGCATGTCTCTTCTTTCTCATCATCCTGGGCTTCCATCTTTCAAAAAAAAAAACTGTAAGCACTTTAATCCTTGCCTCAGAGTCTGCTTTCTAGAACACTTAAGACATAGTCACAGCACTGAGTCCCAACAGTGAGGTAGCAAGAAGATCGTGAGGACACAACTGGTATTTCTGCTCAAACACAGGGAATCTGGGCCAGACTGCCTGCTTCCTGTCAGGTGACCAGGGTCAAGATCACTATGACAAGCCACTTTTGACCTCTTCTGTGGGAGAGGCTGAGGTTCATCTCCCAGGCTCTTTTCATGGCTCCCTCTACTTCCTGGCTTGTAGCCTGCTCAGTCTTAGGAGTCTCTGTGCTCTTGGGCAACTAGAAAGCAGGAGACCAGAGCTTAGAAGTTCAAAGTTCCCTCCATATATGACCAGTCAAAGGTTCTGATCAACCCAAGTGCTAAAGAGTAGTGAACACCATGACAGGAGTGTCTAAAGTCAGGCTCCGGTATAAAGAATAGCTCTCTACTCTTTCTGCATTTACACTCGGCACCGATTGGTCAACTATTTGCAGACCCCATATGGCTCAAGTTGGAAGGGCAGTTGCATAACTTACATTGACTCTGAGCTCTCTGAGCCCATGAGGTTTCTTCTTCCTTTGGCTCTCCCAAAGAAAACAGGGCTAACACAATTGTGTAAATATTCTGTGAGAGGAGGCCCAGAGGCCAAGAATAGCTTCTTGATCCCTGCTGGGTTTGGCTGTATCATAATGCAGGCAGGTGGAGTCAGGACTCCGGATGTCCAAAGATGATAACCAAAGCTGGAAAGGATCAAGAGGGGATCTGTGACCTCCAGACCCTTAGAAGCTTCTTTTGGAGGGTGTTGTATGCATGTTTTGTTCCACTGGGGCAGAGGCAAAACTCCAGGTCTGGCAGAGCACACAGCAGATTGGAACTGCAGAATTGCTTCCAAGATCAGAAGCTATTAGTCCCATATCAAACCAAAGTTCTTTTCTCTCTACATCCAGGACATTCAGGTTGTATCCAAAGAGAGAAATTTCAGGCACTCTGCTGAGGGCTGAAGATGGCCCACAGTCCACAAGTTTCACAAGTTCTCAGAGTTAAAAAATTCAGTCTCCACTGACAGACTTCCCTCAAGACTAATTTGGTGATGTGTCCCTCAGTGTAATAATGGTCAGAGGGCATAGTGGAACCTACCTCAAGTTACTGGCCAAATGAGTGCTTGTGTGGTTACCTCACTCCTGTCCTAAGGATATCCTTGGGTTTAAGGCCAAAGAGCCAATTACCTGGTTGGGGCTATTGGAGTATATCAATGGTCAGCCAAGTGTGGGATAGATCATCTCCCTCTGGGAGCACTGACCAGGTTAAGGTTGACTCACCACCATATACAGGGCCTCATGGAAGCAGAGTGGGAGGGGAACAGGTAAAGTGTGTCCTGTTACTAAGAAACTGCAAGGGCCAGACTCAAACTCAAGGGTAGGTACTTAGCAAGATTACTGATGAGTGTTATTAGCTCGCAGAGAGCTGAGGAATCAAAAATTGAATTTGAAAGGAACTTTATCAACAGAATCCTCATATCTGGAAAACAGTGATCTGGAAGTGGGTAAAATGCAAGGCAATCTTTAGATTCAAAACCATGTCCAAAGGGAAGAAGGATGCTTCAGTTTGAAGAAAGGCATCTTTTCAGCCATGTTCATAAAGGACAACAAATAAAGGAGATATTTCTCAGTGGAAAGGATGAAGAACAATGATTTGTTAACCAAGAAACTCACACCACTGTCCAGAAGGCTGTGTTACATGCTACAGATTAGTGACCATTGTGTTTCTTCCTCCCTTATTCCAAATCCAGCTTCTAAAAATTTTTCTGTTTTCCCTCCACATTCTCTTACTGGTGATATAAGGTTAGTTACAGTTATCTTTCAGATATAGATTGCAAAATATTAAGAAGTTATATACAGGCCTGATTAGAGTTTCACATCACCAAGAGATCCTGGATTGAGGACTCAGAGCAACTGGACATGACTGTTTTGTCTCTATCGGGAAGAGTTTGCATATATTTTTGTTGGGCCTAAAATTATTGAAAACGCATTTAGGTAGACACATTTTTGAAACTGTATGTTTGTCAAGAAAACTATCAGTGGATATTGAGCAATAAATGGGTGGGATATAATGAATGCATATTGCTTATATGCCAATCATCCCTTCCTTTGGGGACCCATTCTCCCCTCCATACAGTTCAAATGAAGTTGTCAATTATGGTGGACTACTCTTCCATCCTAGAGGTGAGCACATGTCCATTCTGGCTAACTTTAGCACTATAAGCAGTGAGGCCAGCATATAGGAGGAGGCAGAGCCAAGAGATGGAGGCATCTTTTGAACCCCTAGATCCAGCCATGCCTGCAAGCAGTCCATCCTTTGATTTATCAGTTATGTAAGCCAATGAATTAGCTATTGGCTTAATTTCATTTGAGTTGGGTTTTAACACTTGAGACTGAAAAGTTCCAGACTAATACATGCACACACACAAACTGAGATACAAACATCATGTTGTTCAAACTCATTAGACATTATACAAGACTTTCATAATTTCATAGGGGTCAGCAAACTTTATATCTAAAGGACCAGATATTTTAGGCTTTGTGGGCCACATATGGTCTCTGTCTTATGTTCATTTTTGTTTTATTTTGTCGTTACAACCCTCAAAAAATTTTAAACCATTCTTAGTGTGTAGGCCAAACAAAATAGACAGCAGGCCAGATTTGTCCACAGGCCAGAGTTTGCCAACCCCTGATATACGGTACCACCCCTGCAGCATTGGAGTCGCAGTCTACAGTCTGCTAGTCCCTACCCACAAGGCAAAATAAATGCCATTTTGGTTCAAGTGTCTTGACATGGCTTCATAATACCTTAGTTCTAGGTAGAGGTATTGTAGGAGAAAAGGGTCTTGTCTTGTTTGATTGTCTGCCACATAATAGGCACTGAATAAATAATGATTATTATTTCTTGGTTATAAAGGTGATTTATCAAAATGATGCAGCTGTTCAAATGGTTTTGTCTAAATGCCACCCAGTACATCCCTGAAGACATTTCCTCTCCTTTAGGAAACATTTCTCTGACTTCTCTTACCAATCAAGTCTGCATTAGGTACTCTTCTTGCTATAACAGATCCTGAGTGGCTCTCCATTATAATAGCATTATCAGTATGACTTCCCCCCTGACTCTGAATACTTACAATATGCTTGTGCCCCAGATCTAAGTACAGTGCTTAGCCCCTAGCACCCAGGCCTCTGTGCCTCCCTGTGAGTGTCAGGTGCAGGTGCCACATACATGCAGGTCTCCGTCTCTGTCCAGGGTGGTCAATCTATGTGTCAGAATTGTGCTGTGTACACATGACCTCAGCACTGGTTCCTTCTCAGTTGGAAAGTATTTGTTAATATACAGTTGCACCTTACCGGGTAATAGTATTATAATATCTATTTTTTCATTCCCATTCTCTCCAAAAATGAGTCGAAGACAGAGGAACAGGTGGGAACAAGTTTTCTTAGGAACTGTTATGAAGGACAACCCCTCTGATCCCACCCCCACATCTTTTACTGTCTGATGTGTTATCAGATTGGAGGCCTCCAGCCTCAGAAACCTCTGGGGGTCAGAGTACCTACCACACATCTGGGGCCCCAGACTAGTATGATCCATGTCTATGGGATGGAGGGGAAATTATCCTCCTGGGAAAAATATTTTCAAGGCCCTGTGGGCCCAGGAAAGGCTGACCAAGGCAAGGTGAGTCACGGTGTCTAAGCTGAATCATTTGCCCATCTCACAGAAGCAGGCAAGAAGCACCACCATTGATCAGCTTTATATGGCACCCACTGTATACAACAGACAGACAAAGACAGACGGACAGAGCACACACCACTTCTAAGCTGAATACTGCTCACCATCTAGAAGCACCTTGGATAAGCACATGTGAGACACTCTTGCATAGGAAAGATGTACTTTTTAAAGGAATGAAGAAGTATTTTGGCAATAACATCTACTTCCCTCCCAGGCCCTGGGTAAAGAGGGACCTCTAAATTCTGACGCTTCTACATATTGAAAATTATCCCCTTCTCAATGGCAGTATATACAGGAGCAAACCTTCCAAGTCTGTTGTCACAGCCCTCTACATACATCCTGAATGTAGATGACAGGTGGGAAGACTTAGACTTAGAGACAGAAGGTGGCCTGGAGCCAGGGGACCCTGGGGTCAGCTCAAGGTGAGGGAAAACAGGAGGTGTCTCAGCTCAGTCAAAGGCAGGGGCCTCTGTCTATCTAGAAGTAGAAGGGAAGCCTGAGGTGGCCAAAACTCTCTCATTCTTCTTGCCTGGGGAAGCATTGGTTCCACAGGAAAGGGTGTCAGGAGGGAAAGGCAGGTCCCTGTACCTCCTTTGCTGATTAGGAGATCTCTTAGGGTGGTGAAGTCCCAGGCAGGCCAGAGCTCTTCCTGGGGCCTCTTCAGAGATGCTCTTTGAGATGGGGATTGTGGGTTCATTGCTTCCCTAACTCTCTCATTACTTGCATCTGAGCTGAGACCTCAAGTCCTTAATTCTATTTAAAAGATGGGTAGGGGAGGTGATGGTTTAAGAGGGAATGACACACAGAACAATCTTTTTATAGCCTCCCTCTGCCTATTCTGGGGCTTTCAAAGGTCTCCTTCACCCTGTCTTCTAGGAATAGTTAAAGGCAGCTTTTATGAGACCACTCTGTCTTTTTGTTTTTCTTGTGGTTTTGTTTGTTTTTTGTTTTTGTTTCTTTGTTTTAATTTATATATAGAGAGAGATAGATATATATTCTTAAAAAAGCAGTAGTCCTTTGGTCCCTAAACTCTAAGGAATGATAGGATTTTGAAAGAAGTAAAACTGAGCTTCCCTTGTGGACAAGCCCTTGGCACCCCCAAGGCCCCGTGCGGGTTCCCCTAAGCGGTCAATCCTCAGCCAGCCCCAGTTGCCTAGCCAGCCTGAGTTCCATGCCACGGAACAACCCACTGTGATGGAAACAATCCTTAAAGTGGCCTGAGCCCCAGGCACCAGCCGTGGGTCTGATCCACCTCCGTCTGCTGCTGTTCCTTCAGGAAGGGGTGCTCAAGCATTTCTGTGCTTTTCCTTGTCTTCCTGCTCATGCTTCAGTGTCTGTTGTTGGGTATTCAATGGTAAGGAGAGAATAGGAAGAAAGCAAAAATCAGTCTGGAAGGCAAGACGAGCAACTCAAAAGTTCATGTAAAATAAACTTGCCCCACTCTGTGACTCAGGACTGGAGTTAAAAATAATAGAAGGGACAAACTAGATAAAAGAGTTGAAGAGATCGTTTCTGAACTGAAAGAGATCTGGGGGATTCTCTAGGCTTGCAGCATTCACAAAAGAAAGAAAGAAAGCTTGTCATCTCTCCCCCATTATCCATCCAAGTCTGCTTCCTAAGTGTATTTGCTTCTCACTCCTACCTCCATGTTCCCTGTCATTATCCCAAGCTTTACATATCGTTTCTTCTCTGCTTAAACTCAATGGTTCCTGTCATCTTCAGGATGAAGTCTGAACTCACGGCCTTCAAACTCCTTCACAAGGAGTCAAACATTTATTTATTTAGTTAGTTTCATCCTCTAATTCTGTGCTCCCTACACTCAAGTTCTTGCGTCCATGACGCCCTGCAGCTATCTCAGTAGAATGGTTGGATTTTGCCTTAATTGTCTCTCCTAGACTTTTAACAAGAGTGGTCTGATTTCTCTCAGTTCTTAAACTAACAGGTAAACAGAGTCTCATAAAGAGGATTCCTCCTAAATCCTGGCCCTTCTCTATCTCCCAGATTTTTTGAGAGACAGGTGTCCCCAGCATCCCAAAAGGAACATCCCAAAAGTTGAGAGGGCCTCATTACTCATGGTGTTTACCAAAGACTCACCTCTGTGGCTGGTCAGTGAGAGCAGATCAGTAAGGCCGGTTGGCATCCTTGGGCCTCTTTAGCTGAACCTTCAGCCTCTTCATGCCAATCTGAAAGCCATTCATGGCCTGAATAGCAGTCTGGGCACTAGTTGGATTGTCAAAGCTAACAAACCCTGGGGAGTGTGGGCAGAGAGGTTATTTGAGAATGTGGCCTGACAGGGCTTCCTTTCTCTCTGACCAGCTCCTTTCAGCCAGTTCCACCAAATATGTACTTTTCCATGGTTTGCACACATATGCACACACAGATACACTCACATACTTATATGAGCAAATGGCCTGAGTTTCCTAAAAGTGTAATTCTGGAAAGGACAGGAGGTAACCCAGGGGGTGTTGGTTGGAGGGTTTCCCTGACTTTCCCTGGCATGTGTTGGCTCTCCCCTGCCACAGCTCCCACTTTGGTTCTCTAACTGCAGTTGGAGTTAGAAGGCATCACTGGTCTAAGACCTGGACTCTTCCTGCCCTGGCTACTCTACCAAGCCTGACCTAGTTAAATATCTTCCAGATAGATGATCTTCCTGGGTAAATGTGAAATAGATTTGTCCTAGTCTGGGCTTGGTTCCATCACTTCTCTGTGACCCTCCTTTTGGCCATACAGTTGGTCTCTGGAAATCATTGATTTATGGAGGGACAACCTTAGGGTCTATAGGGAATTGTAAAGTCTGGAGTGGGAGAGGCCCAGGAATGGGGCACAGCTTACCAAAACACTTGCTTTGGTTGGTCGCTCTATCCACAAAGACTTTGGCAGAGACAACGGCTCCAAAGGGCAGGAATGTCTGTATGAGTTCTGCATCACCAAACTCCTGAGGCAGGTGATAGATGAAGAGGTTACAGCCTTCGGGGCCTGCAGGAACAGTAGCAGGCTGGTTCAGGGGAGGGACCCTCAGTCCGGAGCCACCAGGCCCTGATCTCCAGCCCCCTATCCCTCACCTTCTCTTTGCTGCTGGGGCAGGGCTGAAGACTGCTGGGGAAAAGCTGTGCTCACTGGGGCATAGGCCGAAGGATAGGCTGCTGGAGACAGAAGTGGGAGTGGCAGTGACACCCCTCCGCCCCGCAGAAGCCCAGTCCACTGTAACCCTCAGCCCTAAAGAGGGTCTTCTGGGGGGTTGGGAGGGGTGACTCCTCAGAGCCTAACACCCCCCCACCCCAAATTTCCCTGTTCCTTTCTGGGGCCCTTTAAACCTCCCAGCCCGTGGAGCGCCAAGTGAAACCTGCGTAGTGGTGCATCCCAGCGTAGGCCTGCTGCAGGGGATCAGCCACACCAGGGCTCTGGGCTGAGAAGAGAGGGGCAGGAGGCCCACAGTGAAGGAGGGCAGGAGGCAGGGTCGGTGAGAGACTAAGGAAGTGTGGGAGGTGGTGAGAGGCTGTGCGAGGCAGCAGGAAAGGAGATGGCATCCCTTCCCAGGGAGGCTGGCCCTACCCTTGATCGTGGCTGCAGTTCAATAATAGGGTCCACAAGCCCACTCCACCCCCACTTCCGCTCCACTCCATCTTGGGGAGATTCAGGCTGAGGGGGTGGGGAGAGCCCACCTGGGTAAGGGGAAAGCGTGTTATTGTAGAGAGAGTCGGAGCCCGGCTGACCATTGGTCTGGGGGGTCAGCGGGCCGAATCCATTGACACCGATGGGCGCAGGAAGGCCTGGAAGCGTGCCAGGGCCACTGCCGGTTGGGGAGCTGGCTGCTGCGGTTGGAGGAAGTGGAGGAGTCAGGTTGCAGCCCCGCTGGTTTCCTCCCGCCAGGGACCAGCATCTCTGCCCCCAACTCCCGACCCCTGTACCTGTAGCCGGCAACAGCGGCGCAGCGACCAGACTGAAGGCCGCCACGTGCTGCATTTGTGCCGCCACTGCGGCCACCGGGCCTAAGCCAGGGCCCTGCGCCGCCGCCAGCAGGGCCGCCTGATGCTGTAGGATCTTTGGGAGGGAAGAGGGCAACTGTGGAGGGCCTAGTAGACTCCGGCCCACGACCTGGCCCACCCGCCTGCCTGCCAGTCACCTACCGCGGTAGTGTAGGCTCCGCAGGCCCCAAGCGGCAGCGGTGCCGGGTGGAAGGCACCTAGCTGGCCAGCCATCTGCTGCATCCGCCGCAGCGCACGCTCCCGGTCGGTGTCCGCTAGCTTGACCACAAGGCTGGACGAGGCGCCCTGGGCAGGGCAGAGAGGCCCCGGTGACCGGTCCAGATGTAGCTCCGGCCTAGGCTGAGTGCCTTGCCCATCAGACCCTTCCCTTGGCACTGATTTCACCTGCGGAAGAGGAGCCCGTCCCCTCCCAACTGGCCTCACCCTCGGCCCGGTCGCCCGCCCTCACCGCCATGGTCCGGCTGCCGTGCAGACCCTGGATAGCCGCCTGCGCTTCACCTTGACTTCCAAACTTCACAAAGGCACAGCCTGGGGCAGGATAGAGGGATTGAGTGGCTCAGGCCACGGGGGCCAAAGGGTTATGAGACCCGAATGAGATAAGGTCACCAGGAAATCCTGGAGTCATCTCAAATCACCTTTACTAGTACCATCCGGGCTCCGTAAGACAGTGCACTCTTCGATGTGGCCGAATGGCTGGAACAAGCGTCTGACATCCTCCTCACCCTGCTGCTTGCCCAGCATCCCCACAAACAGCTTTCGGTCCTCTGGGGAAAAATCCAGGCGTGAATTGGGAATCCTAGGTCCTCTGGGAATCCCGAGCAGTACAGAGAGCTTAAGGAAGATAGCTCACCACTGTCTAGCTCTGGGAAGAGATGTGGGGAGAGCCTGGGGCTACAAGGCAGGGTTTCTTTAAGGGGCAGGATGACCTTCAGGTAGATCTGGAGGAAAGAAACTCAACCTGGATTTCCATTAGGAGCACCTGGGTCCTGGAAAACCCCAGACTCATTGCTGTTCTTGTGGAAAGTAATTCAGTTGATATCTTTGAGTGAGTAGAGCCCTAACTGCATCATTGTGTATGTTTTCTGTTCTTAGTGTTTAGGAAACACTATATTGGGTCATTTCAGACCTATTAGGGAGGGAGGTCCTCAGAGAAGGCATTTGTGTTCAGACTGGGTCTGGAGAAGTCTACCCTTGCTGGTCAGACTGATGGCAATGACTAGAATCAGTGCCCGCTTCCTGCTCAAATCAAGGAGCATTCTGGGTCATGAAACAGCCCAGAAAACAGTTGTCTCATTGTACTGCTTTATCTGCAGGTTATAAACAGTGGAATGATGAATCTGCAACCAAATCATCCTGGCACCAAACTCAGCTTTCCAAAAGGTCTAACTCCACCTCCACCACTTCATTCTTTCACT
Organism: Solenodon paradoxus; assembly: GCA_004363575.1. Taxonomy (NCBI): domain Eukaryota; kingdom Metazoa; phylum Chordata; class Mammalia; order Eulipotyphla; family Solenodontidae; genus Solenodon; species Solenodon paradoxus. Next base: position 311,673 of record RJWH01001519.1, on the reverse strand, counting down.
AAGCTGCCAGCTTCCTCACTGAGCTCTGTTGCCACTTTCCTGAGCTCCCATGTGAAGAACAGGATTTCTGCCCTAATCCCTCTCAAATGTTGACTTGATGGGAGAATGAGTTCTGCCTGGATAACCCCTTGAGAACAAGTATGGTCCTCCCCTGTGGACACCCTTCCTAGGGGAATGGCAGTAATGCCACGAAGGGGCTGCACTCTGGGACTGTGTCTCCAGGAGAATGCTGGAGAGCCAGGGCTGGGAACTAGATCTTAGCCACATGTCCAGCAAGTCAGGCCTTAGAAGCAAGCTGCAGGTGCCTGGGGCAGAGAGGCCCAGTCCATAGGGTCTGCTGTTAAAGCTCTTTTTTCTGCATCACGGTAAGTGTCCGAGCTTGGGAGGGGACTTCATCAGAATGATAAAGTTGGGAGAGGTGTGGGTAGGAATCTGACTTCAGGTTTTACCATCAAGATTCTGGAACCAAAGAACCCATCCCAAACCCATAATTCTTTGACAAGCTTAGCTAGGCAGATGGAAGTCCTTGGATTCTGAGTGCAAGGGAGACAAGGCTGGTGAGGGTCATACCGAAACCTGGATGACAGTGAAAAGGAAGAACAGACTGACTGAAGTTTGCAGTAGAGGGAATCTCCAACAAGGCTGTGTCCATATATCGTCTGGATAATGTGTGATTCAGCCTGGGCTATGCTGAATGTCCCCAGTTGTCCGTCTGTCAATGCTGTGTTTGTGTGAAGCTGCAGCATATATGGGGGTAGGTAGATGTCTATAAGAGGCCTAGAAGGGGCTGGGGAAGCTACTAGGGTCTCTAGAGTCACAATGCTCTAATTTATAGTGCAGCTGTGCCATTGTGTGGACCTGCAAGATGGTGATGGCACCTAGGGAAGATGTCATACCACAAAGAGCAGTATCCAGGTGGCCCTAGATAGGAAGAAAGATGTCACAGGTTGAACTGAAGCCCCCAGGACAGAAAAGAAGTTTCTATAGACAGTGATCTGATCCTCCTGCTCTTCCTCGTCTTTTCTGCTGAGGGTGATCCATTCAAGTTCATGTCATAGATGGTGAAATTATCTGTTTCTTCTTTTCTAGTGAGAATTTCCACTTCCATGCTAGGACGCTATCCTATGATTCTGAACTACTGGGCTGCACAGAATTTGAAATCAAAGTGAAGCTAGGCTAGAAGCCTTATGCTGCCATTTCAGAGGTATAACCTTGAACCCTAGTATCTTCTTGGCTACTTTACAGGGATCTTGATGATATTTGACAGAAGAATGATCGGGTAACAGAGACCATGAACCTTGGGTGATCTCAGAATAGTGGGATCATTTTCTTAAAATACTTGACCAAATATAGAAACAGGCTATATCTCTGAGAGTAGCTCCAAATCCACAGCCTTAAAGATGCTGAGGGCTGATCAGTCCCCCCAGAAAGAGACAATGCTGAGATTTATTCCAGATAATTCAATTTCTTTTAGGTCAAAGTCTGTAAGTTTAATAAAAGTAAGATTCTGTAATAACTACATCAGAAATGTCTAAATAAAAGTATGCCATGTGTAGTGGGTAGGTGCCTAGAAAGTGGGCATATCAGAGGCAGGGGTCAGGGGGCAGTGCAAAACCTTGCTGGAATAGAAGAAAATGGACGATCATATTGATGGAGTTGAACCATAGTTGGAAAGACACATAGTTGAATTATATAAATGCTATATAAATGTGTGCCACTTGTTTTTCTGCCAGATGTTTCTGAATCCAAATCAAAGACCCATCTTCATCATGCTGCCTTGTGCAACTGGTCATACAGGTCAGGAATTTTAATGCAGTAAATGACAGGGTTGAAATCCAGCATCAGAGTCAATCCACTCCTCAGGAAAGGCACCAAGATACTATTCAAAAAAGAAGATTCTCCCTTAAGTTGGCCCACAGGAATTCCTGAAGTGCTCAAGTTCCTGGTTTCTAGGCCCATTACACCCACTCACCTCCACTTTGGTGGAAGTGTCATGACTGTCAGGACAGGGTAAGGTAAGTTTTCAGTATTGGGGTGCCAACCACCAAAAACACACTAAAACTATGTTTCAGTCCAAATGCCAACCCAAGAGTCCTGCTATCAGCAATATTTGGAGCAAAGCATCTCTCCTCTGATATTCTTAGTGATGATGGCAGTATAAGGAGCCAAGGAAGACTGGAAGCGAATCAAGGAAATATCCAGAGCAAACGGTCTCCTGGTCAGAACTTATGAGCATCAAGAAGGACTTCATATGGAAATCAAGAGAATCCGAACAACCAAAACAATCTTGAAAAAAAAATAAAAGTTGGAAGTCTCACACTTCCTGATTTCAAAACTTATCACAAAGCTACAGTACTCAAAACAGTGTGGCACTGGTATAAAGACATATTGACCATAGAAACAGACTGGAGAGCTCAAAAATAAACCTTGCCTATATAAATGGTCAACTAAATTTTTGTGCCAAGTTTACAACAAATGTATTGAGAAACTTGAATTCTACTTGCAAAAGAATCAAGTTGAACCCTTACCTAATACTGTATTAAAAATTTAACTGAAAATGTATCTGAGACATAAACATAAGTACAAATCTTTTTTAAAAAAAAACGTCGGGGGAATCTTCATGGTCTTGCATTTAGCCATAACTTCTTGACTATGACACCAAAGACAAACAAACAAAGATAAATTGGGCACATCAACAATAAACATTTCTTTTGCTTCAAAGGGCACAAGAAGACTGAAAAGGCAGCATATACAACAGGGGATAATATTTGAAACATCTGATTAAGGGTTAATGTCTAGAGTAGTCCCATAAATCAACAACAAAAACCCAAATAATCTGATTTTTTAAATGAGCACAGGTCCTCAAAAATTTGAGAATAGAAATCCCATATGATCCAGTTATTCCACTTCTGAGCATTTACTCTAAAGCACAGTAGCACTAACTCACAGACATACATGTATCCCCATGTTCATTGCAGCATCATTAATAATAACCAAGATCTGTAAACAACGTAAGTGCCCATTAACAGATGACTGGACAAACAAGCTGTGGTATAGGCATGTATTTGTATATACATAATGGAATACTACATAGCTATCAAAAAGGTGAAGTCCTGTTATTAGCATGGCTGAAATGAGAGGAAATTATGCTTAGTGAGATAAGCCAGAAGGAGAAAGGCAACATATCATTTCATTCATGTGTGGTATATAGGGAAACCAAATAAACTAAATGAAACAAAAATAGACTTTTAGTCAGAGGTTACAAGAAGGGTAAGTGAGGGTGGGCAGTTGGGTAGAGCAAATCAATTGTAATGTTAAGGAAGAAATGAACTGGTGGTTATGAACTTAATTGATTTACAATGATGCACATCTTTTTTTAACGGAAAGCTGCAGGCAGGAATGAAGTAGGGAAGCAGACATGACGAGAGATGAGGAACAAGAATTTTATTTTATTTTAGTTGTTTATCTTTATTGTTTCCCCCTGTCCTGGGACGTAAACCCGTCCTTATGATGTTTGTGGACTGCACCAGCCAAAGATAGCTGATCAGACTACTACTACACCAGGATGCTACAATGATATGACGTTATAATGTTATGTTAATATATAATATATATAATTATATAATATATAATGTTCATATATGTTATAATGTAATGGTCCTTCAGTAAACTAATTTTTAAAAATGAGTAAAGGACTTAAGTAGACATTTCTCCAAAGATGATGTACAAATGGCCAATATGCATATGAAAAGATGTTTAGCATCATTAATTAAGAAAATGCAAATAAGAACCACAATGAGATATCTCTCTCCTACCCATTAGATATTTGCTATCAAAAACAAAGAGGAAAATAACAAGCGTTGGCAAGAATATGGAAAAATTGGAATCCTTATACATTATTGGTGGGGATGAAAAATGATGCAGTCACTACAGAAAACAGTATGGCAGTTTCTTAAGAAATTAAAAATTGAATTATCATATGATTCAGTAATACTACTTCTGGATATATATTCAAAAGGATTAAAAGTAGGGTCTCAAAGAGATAGCTGTATACTCATGTCCATAGTAGCATTATTCACGATAACCAAAAAGTGGAAGCAACCCAAATATCTATTAACTGATAAATAGATTTTAAAAAATGTGTGCATGTATATACAGTGGAATATTATTTAACTTTAAAAAGGAAATTCTGATACATGCTAAATCATGGATGAACCTTGAAGATATTATGTTAAGTGAAGTAAGCCAGTCACCAGAAGATAAATGTTGTAGTTAAATTCATAGAAACAAACAGAGGGGCATGCTCTGGTGACCTAGCAATTTTACTAAATTACTAAAAAAGTGTTTATTAACCACTCTGGAAGCAGTCCCACATACAACCCAAGGACTTGGGTTCAAGACCCAGGGCCAGGGTGAACAACCAATGTGAACAACAAAATAAAATTAAAGTGCTGCTTCTGCCTCTCTCTTCCTTGCCTTCATTCCTGCCTGTACCTTTCCTTTAAAAATAAAAATTTATAGAAACAGAGAGTAAAATAGTGGTTATCAGGGGCCAGAGGGGGGAGGAACTAGGGAGTTACTTAATAGGTACAGAATTGGAGGGTTTTTTTTTTTTTTCAGTGATAGAGTTCTGGGAATTGGTTGCAGAACAATGTGTATATACTTAAAACTACTGAACTGTATATTTGGAAATGGTACAAATAGTAAAGTTTCTATTTTACCATTTAAAAAAATAAGTAAATAAAAAGGGCTTTATGAAGAGTGCTGAAAAATAGGGATTTAGACTGAGAAACAGAACAGAAACTCCACTGTCCCTTCATCTTTAGCCAGGGGATGAATAAAAGAGGTAGACCAATCCTGGGTTTCCAGATTCCTTTAAGACAATGGACTCCCAGCTTTCAGGGATGCATTTTCCTTTTGCTGTTTGTGTGCATGTACCTGAAAGGCAGTGTCACATTGCAGGGGATTGACAGAGGTTTAGCCATGGCCAAAAAGTGCTCTAGCAATCAGCTCTGGGTGGTCCACTCTGAGTCAAGCTGAAGAAAGCACCACTAGATGGTAGAATACATTTCAGGAAGTGAAATCCTAATCTGAGTAGTCATAAGCAGTATTGTGAAACAGATCCAGTCAGGTCTTAGTTGAACACAGACTTAAAGTATAAGGATCAAAGACAGATGTGAGTGTCAACTGACTGATAGAACAGTTGTTGCCGAAGTCCATATTTTATTTAAGTCAAAGAATATGTCCCAGTATTATGAAATTCTGAAAATTCTATCTCAAAATTAAACTTTAACTCAAAGTTTAGCTGTTAAACTCTAAATACAGTAAAATTGTGGAAAAAATTTGGAAAAGATGTTTTGCTCATTTGAGAGTAATATATGTTTATTGCTCAAAATCCAGGCTGATATTTAACCAAAACCTTGCAAATTCAGGCAGAAATTGCTAAAATATTTATACAATATTTATAGGAGAGTTGATGTGATAGCAGAAAATTGACTTTGGGATTAAATGAAATTTTAAGATTAAAAAAGACATGCCTCAGAATGTTTTAAATTTTAAAGTTAAAAAATATAAAGTGAAAGAAGTGCATGACTTGATTACTTAATCTGCTTCCATACCTTAGATATATAAATATTTGCTGAGTTAAAATATAGCCCTGGCATGCCATGGTGCTTAGTGGGTAAGTCTGCCAGGCATATCCACACACGTCCCAGGGACCTGGGTCATGACCCAGGGCCAGGGGAACAACCACAATGAACAGCTAAATGTAACCATATTGAAAAATGGAAAAAGCAGAACAGTCACCATTATGATTTATGAATTTATTGATTTTACATTATGAAATTTGAAAGAGAAGAAAGAATATAGTTTAATGATTTTTATAGATTTTCCTTTATAGCTGAAAAATACTTTTCCTACAATACTTACAGCTTAACTTATCTTTAGTGCTGCCATAGTAGAGATAATATCAATTAGGAAAAATCAACCACAACTTCCATGATGAACAGCAAACAAAATAAACTTATTTAGTTAACATTGAGGGATTTGGGGATCCCTAGATCTGACCTCCTATAATTTGAGAATAACAGTTTGAAATACACAAATATTGAATTTTTATTCAAATATCTCATTGTTCACATTCAAATAAACCTAAAGGCTAAGGGAAAGGTTTTTGATGCTACATGTATTAAGATGGAAAATAGATGCTTTTTCCCTTAAGAGTATACTATTTAATGTCAGAGGATGTAAAATGTAGGCATGGTGGACCCTGGTGGCTTGAGTGTCTGTGACTCTGACTGGCATAGTCTATGTGGAGCCCAAGAACCCAGGTTCGAGACCTGGTGGTTGGTGTGGGTGGGGTGGGTGACAAAATGAATAAATGAATAAATAAATAAATTATTTTCCTCCTTTCTCTTCCTGCCTACCTACTTGTCTTCATTCCTGCTTGCTTCCTTCCTCTTCAAAGAAATTATGTAGATGTACACACACACACACACATGCACACACACATGTGGAGTGTGGAACTTAGCTGCACAATTTATGTGAACTGGCTAGGGTACATGGAGACACATGAAGACCTGGACACACATCTGGTACCCTGAGAAGAGTACCACCAAGGCTGCAGGGAATGGCCCTGGAAGGAGGGATCTCAGCACCTTTTATGAGGCAGAAACCGCTGTGTGTCTACTATTGTTGCATGGAGTGCCCGAGTGATACCAGTAACGTCTAAAAGTAATATAATATGCAGTGTCTTTAAAACATAGATGATCCAACCACAAATTTTATGTAAATTGATTACAAATAAGAGTACTACTTTGTTTCAATGGCATCAAAATTCAAGAGATGTAAAGTAACGAGTTTGTTTTTTTTTTTTTTAAATAATACAATAGAATACAAGTCTTCTATGGCAGGTAGGAAAAACAGACATTTGGGGGCCACAGAAGCAAATGATAGGTTTGGTTAGTCCTGGTCCACTTTTAAAAATTTAACTGGTTGCTAATATTTAGTATAGTTAAAATGTAAACTCTTTACTAAATCTGACGGTCTCACTCACTTAGGGTTACCTACCTGGATCCTGTAGCTTTTGAGTTGGTGATTCCTGCATTATGGGATGAAAAGTGTAACAATCCCTTCCAGAAGAAAATGGAAGACTTTCAGAAATTTTATTTGCCTTGATAACCATTAGATTCCATCTGCATTGGTACCAATGCCCTTATCAGATATAGAAATCAGCATTAATCAACTTTAAATTAAGGAATTTCATTTCAGAAATAATAAAAAAAATATGCAGGCTCACAGGCTTAAATATATCAGGCCAGGTGTGACTCTGAAGGCTTATGGAATCACAAAATTTGGGATCACATCGAGAAGACTTAAATGGCACAAGCTGTCTCATCTTAGTGTCAAATGTTACAGTTCAAAAGAAAATTCAATACCATTTTTAGAAGTTGAATTTAAAATCATTAGTTTGTGTTAAAATCAGCAAAGAGCTGAACTCGTTTTGGAAGAGATACATGATAACATTGAAAAAAAGGAACACATTTTGATTAGTAACAAGATTATCTAACAAAGATCAGTTGGTAGTAAAACACTTATAAATTGTAAAGGCCCAACTGTTCTTCAAGAAAGTACATATGCTTTTTCTCTTTTGAATATGTAGCAAGGAACATTTGGTAAATTTGAGTGGAAAAAGGGAGGAATTAAAAAATCTGGTCATCCAAGCCTGAGAGAAGGATTATCAGTGGATGCATTTGGAGTATATTTTCCTGCTAAAAAATAGCTGTGTGACATATAACTACAAATATTATGAATTCTACAGGTGTACAGGTGGGATATCACATGTACAGAATTTGTCAGTGATGTAACGCTTGAAAAACTTGTACAAGGGTGGGGGTGGGGGAGGTAAAACTCAGGCAGCTGCCAGTGCTGGGACCCAGATGACTAAGACATATGGACCAGACCAAATAGAAGCACTGTCAGCACAGGGGCCTTCTTTGTACAGCTACCCTCACCCTGATAAAAATGTATTGGACTCCAAACAGCAGAAGTGCCCTCAGCATTGTGAACTTTCCATTCTTGAACAAGACTCCAAGTTGCGTCATGTTCTTCTGAGCTATGTTACATGCTCTCTACTCTGCCTGAAATACTTGCTCCCTTTCTCCTCCATTCTTTATTTGAATCTTTCTTGTCCTTTCTTGATATCTCAGCTTAAACATTACTACTTTGATAGCTGACCTTGACCTCTCAGACTAGGTTAGATGGCCCCTTGTTTGTGACCCCACAATCCTCCCACGACTTAAATAGCACCGATCCCTGAATTATGATCTCTTGATTGTTTTTAATCCTCCATGACTCCATGAGATTATATCTGCCTTGCTCACATCTATATTCCTCATGTGGAACAAGTTACTCAGAAGATATCAGCTGGGTGAGTGAATTACTACAACCTAACTTTGCTTCTTAGCCTACTCAAGGACTCTCTCCGTGGTGGGACTGTCTAGTGTGTCGGGATAGGGCTTAGAAGATAGCCAACAATGGCCTTGATGCCTAACAGTCCCTCAAGAGGCAGAAATTCTTGGGACAAATGAATCAGAGGTTTGGTATGCAGCATGGAATTTTCCAAAAAACCTGTACGGAAAGAATGAGATGGCAAAAGATCCATGTTTAGAAAGGAGGGAGGAAGCTTGGAAATATCTCTTCAAGACAAAATAGCGGATGATAACCTCTTGACTAGAAATTGAGAATAAAAGACCAGAGGTGGGAGAATACAGGAGGACAGAAATATTTCCTGGAGAAAAGAACTCCACAATGGAATCTTGTAGCTACCAGAACCCCTTGTAGGTATGTATACTGACCATGAAGTCTGGAAAGGGTGTACGTAATCAGTAGGAGTTAATAAAGGCCTGTCAACTGGGTTCCATTCTCTCTCATCTTGGGCAGTTTCTTTCGCCCAACAAAGCCATGTCTGATCTTGAGTAAGGCAAGGAGAGTCTTACCCAAGGGAGGAGTGGGCCCACCACCCCCTACATGGGTGATACTCTGAGATTCATCAGTCAGGGAATTTACCTCCTCGGCCCTCACTGGCAGCCGGTTTCACTTGGATCGGACGATTCATCTGAAAGACATTGGATCAACACATCCAGTCAGCATGACTGCCTGACCCTCAGACCCCAGTTTCTCTACCCCTGGACTCCTCAGATCTAAGCCCTGGCCCCTTTAAGTTCTGCACTCCACCGTCCTCCCATTGGGACAATCTGTCTTCTCCAAAATTCTTCCCTTAAACCCAGGAATTTAGAAGTTGCTGAAACTTGAAGGGTTGGGTAACAGAAAGTTCAGTGACAATCACAGGGTGAAATGTGGCAAAAGTCTCTTGCCTTGGACTCCAGGTAGGGACCATGTAAGGCCTGTCCCTCTGGCTCCTGGATTCACTTTAAGACTTCAGGTGAAAAGAACTGGGTGGGAGGGTGGTATTGATGCTGCAGATTTATCTAAAACTGAGAATTCTGTGTATCATTTAGATTAAACAATCTAGAAATCTAGATGAGGGGTAGTCACCATTACTCCACACTTCCTCAGTCCCAACCCTGGGCCCCTCTTCCCCTGAGAATGCTGGAACTCTCTAGGGTACATCCTTGGCCTTGCACACCCTGTTTTCCCCCCTCTTTCTGAACAGTCTCACCACACCCACAGTCTCAGCCACTGTCCCTGCAGGGATGACTCAGAACTCTGCATCCCTAGCCCACAACTCCCTCCTGAGCTTCAGACCCAAGTTCCCAGCTCCTTGCTGCACATTCTGACTAGAACGTCCCACTGGTACCTTCCAGTCGACACACCCAAACAAGAACTTATCTTTTTGCCCAAATTTGACCCTTCCAGTCATCTAAACTATACACCTGGAAAGCAGCTTGAGTCCTCCCTTCATCCCCTCCCCCACTCATCCAATTTCACCTTCTAATTCAGGGGTTCCCTGATTAGGGGTGAATAAGAATCACCTGAGAACCTCAGCAGACTTTCAAGTTGAGGGATTGTATAATTTGTAAAATATCCTAGGTGATTTCAATATACACCCCACACATCCCCATCCCCCACCACCCTGAGAGAATTCATGATTGAATCCCCATCTCACCTTCCTCTCATGGGTGTTGTGGGGATCACATGAGATAATGGGGACGCAAAAGGTCTTTGTAAACTGCCAAGAGCTGGGTGCGTAGGATGTAAAGAATTATTGTTGTGGGGGCAGACAGCTGAGTGCCGGGAGGAAGGAACAGCGGCCTTCCCGTTCATGGAGGCAGGGGTACTGATGCCCATCTGGCCAGAGAAGGTGATGATCTGACCCCCTCCCTTCAGGAAATGCACTGCTTCTGCACCAATCAGGGGCCACTCCATCTCTTACCAATGTGCTCGTTGCCGAGACAACAGGCAGCTTCCTGTTACCATAGCCACAAGTGCTACCCAGTAACCATGGCAACGCCCTGGCAGTCACAGTTGAGCAATTTCCTTTGGATCAAATTTGGGGGTGGGGATGTGGGGAGGGTTTATTAAATAAAAAATAATGGGGAGGGAAGGAAAACAGGCCAAGCCTGAACCAACGCGATCCCCCTCCCACCCAGGGCTCAGGTTCTTCTACGCTCTGACACACCCACCCGCTGGTGGTGGAGCACCTGCAGTGTACCAGGCTGTGGGTGGGGGCCGAGACACCGACAGGACTCAGGCTGCAGTCTAGAGGGGATGACAGATCAATCCAAGCAGATCAGGGCGAGCTGGACAGGTCTGGACTGGCCTGGACCAGGGACCAGGAGGACAGGACCCGTCCCTGGGCATGGCCACCTGTGATTGTGGAGGAGAGACCAAGAGACAGAGCCATGGAGAGCAGACACATAGAGATGAGGAGACACAAGAAGACATAAATGATGAAAGACAGAGAGTAAGAGACAGACCTAGAAACGGGCAAGGAGAGAGAAATTCTGGTGGAGATGGGGAGGATGTGAGGGATGAGGGGTCAGGAAGGATATGCAGGCAAGGCAGGGAAAAGTGTGGTGGGTAAAAGGAGAAAGGGTGGAAGCCTGGGTGTGGGGGGGTAGTGAGGGTGAGCAAAGCCATCATTATTTTATTAGTTTTTAAATAGATTGTGGGAATTTCTCTCTTGAGCCTAGAGTGACGAGTATATGTGACAGCAGTGGTTTCTATGGCAGCTGCCTCCTGGCAGGGTTTCTGGAGAGACAGAGTTCATCAGAGCTCTGAGGGTCACCCCTTTCACTCCCCCACTCCCCAATCTTTGATGGAAAGTGGGCAGCGGGTGGTACATACATGCACCTAAGCAGAGTCTGGGCCTCAGAGGCTGGGCACCTAGGCTTTCCACCATTCCAGCAACCCGCCAGCATTTTCCAAGTTTATGAAGAACCCCAGGTGGTTCCTTCAGAGACACAGTGATGACCCTCAATGACTCACAGAGTGGAAGATAATGCCACCACAGTCTAAGAGCCCACTATGTGCCAGGCCCTTCCTGGGGCACCTGACACACATTATCTCTAAGTTCCTTCCAGCTGTTCTACATGGTAACACCACTGTCCCCAGAGCATGGATGAGAAAACTGAGACAGAGGGCAGTTAAATTCCTCGTCCAAGATCACATGGTGGGTAAGTGATGAAGCCGGATTTGCCCCCTGGTCTGTCTGATGTTGAAGTTCATGATTTTTGCATTGGGCTGCTTGACTCTGTTCTTAAGACATGAATACCATAATGAGGCACAGAAGGGACCAGGGCCTTAGGAGAAGTGCAAGGGAGAGTGCTGCCGAAGAGGCAGATTCAGAAAGCGTCATGGAGGATGCCAGGCCTTACCCAGGGCTTGGAGGGCTGAGGTCACTAGGTTGGGGGAGATAATGGGAGCGGCAAGGCTGGAGGCTAAGACTTCAGATGGCAGTGTATGGAGGGACAGCTGAAAGTCTGAAGAGCAAGGGCTCCAGGGAGCACCTGACATAGAGATAAGCAGGGTGGAACAAATTATTTCCAAGTCAGGTAGACATGGACTTAAATCCAGGCTCTAAGGTCTCTGAACCTCAATATCCACAGCATTAGTAAAAGGGGGATTCGCCATCCTACCTTGCAGGGTTTGGGGAAAATGATAATGGCTAGATCTTAGTAGATATACCAGATATGAATTTTGTCTTTTCTTTTTTTTTTAATAATGGAAGGATGAAACTGAAAAGTAGACAGGGGCAGGTTGTAGAAGTCACACTTGGTACTTGACTTTGTTCATTTCAAAGGCAATAAGGATCCAGGGAAGGATTTTTTTGTTTCTTTTTTATTATAGTAATTATTCTACACATTAAAATAATTTGCCCATGTATAGGTTCCCAATTTCTCATATATATATATATATATATATATTTCAATACTCCATACCCTCCACCAAATCATCTATTCTTCCCCATTGTCCATGGGGCTCCACCACCATTTGCCCCCGCCTGCCCGCTTCCGTTTTGGTCACCTTGGTTCTGTTGCAAATGTTTCAGGGTTGGTTATGATTCATCTGTTCCTTTGTTCCACCTATGAGTGAGGTCATCTGGTGTCTTTTGACTTGTTTCACTTAGCATGAACCCCTCTAGTTCCATCCATGTTGATTCAAATGACAGGGTTTCATCTCTTCTAAGGGCTGTATAGTATTCTGTTGTGTATATGTACCACATCTTCTTCAACCATTCATCGGATGTTGGGCACTTAAGCAATTTCCATTTCTTAGCTATTGTGAATAAGGCTGCAATAAACATGGGGATACATACTCTGTGGATGGGTGATTTTGTATCTTTTGGCTAGATGCCCAGAAATCGAACGGCAGGATCATATGGAGTCTTCAGTTTTCTGAGGTATCTCCAAAGTGTTTTCCATAGGAGTTGCACCAGTTTTCACTCCCACCAACATTGCAAAAGTGTTCCATTTTCTCCACATCCTCACCAGCATTTGTTGTTTCCAGACTTTTGGATAATAGCCAGTCTTTCAGGTATAAGGTGATATCTCATTGTTGTTTTAATTTGCATTTCCCTGATAGCCAGCAAGTAGGAACATAATCTGATGTGCCTGTTGGTCATCTGTATATCCTCTTCAGAAAAGTGTCTCTCCAATTCATCCTCCCATTTTTTGATTGGATTGCATGTTCTTCTGTTGTTGAGTTTTATGAGTTCTTTGTATATTTTAGATATTAAGCCTTTGTTGGAAATATTGAATGCAGGTATCTTCTCAAATTAGAAGGTTTCCTTTTGGTTTTGGTGATGTTTTCTTTTGTTGTGAAGAAGCTCCTTAGTTTGATGTAGTCCTAGTTGTTTATTTTTCTTTTTGTTTCCCTTGATGGTGGAGTTGAATCCCCAAAGGTTTCTCTACAACTGATGTCATGGAAAGTCTTTCCTATGTTGTCTTCTTAATACTACATGATTTCTGGTCTTATGTCCAAGTCTCTTGTCCATTTTGAGTTAATTTTTGTGAATGGTGTTAGAGAGTGGTCTAGCTTCATTCTTTTGCATGTGGCAGTCCAGTTTTCCCAACCCATTTGTTGAAGAGATTTTGCTTTCTCCATCAAATACTTTTGGCTTCTTACAAATTAATTGATTGTATATGAGTAGATCAATTTCTGGTGATTCGGTTCTGTAACACTGATCTGTGTCTCTGTTATTAGTCCAGGACCATACCATTTTGATTACTATAGCTTTGTAATTTGTTCAAAGCCTGGAAGTGTAATCCCTCCAGATTAGTTCTTTTTTCTAATGATTGCTTTGGCTATTTGGGGTCTTTTGTTGTTTCATACAAATTTTAAGATTTTTTTGTTCTATTTCCTGGAAATAGGCCCATGGTATTTTAATGGGGAGTGCATTAAAACGATATATTGCTTTGGATACGATGGCCATTTTAATGATATTAATTCTTCCAGTCACAAGCAGGAGATGTCTTTTCATTTCTTTGTGTCTTCCTCTGTTTCTTTTAAGAAGGACTTGTAGCTTTCATTATATAGATGTTTTACTTCCTTTGCTAGGTATTTGCCCAGGTATTTCATTTGTTTAACTTTTATTTTAAATGGTGTGATTTTTGTGATTTCATCTTCTTCTAGTGTGTTGTTTGTGTGTAAAAATGCAACAGAATTTTGTGCATTGATTTTGTAGCCTGACACTTTACTGTATTCATTGATAAGTTCTAGAAGTTTTTTGATAGAGTTTTTTGGTTTTTCAATATATATATATATATATATATATATAATCATTTCATCTGCAAGTAATGAGAGTTTTACTTCCTCCTTTCCAATTTGGATTGCTTTTATTTCCTTTTCTTGCCTAATAGCTCTGGCTAAGACCTCCAGTACAATATTAAATAGCAGTGGTAAGAGTGGATAACCTTTCCTTGTTCTTAACCTAAGAGAAAATGCTTTTAATTTTTCGCCATTGACTATGATGCTGGTTGTGGATATTTCACATATGGCCTTTATTATGTTGAGGTATGGACCTTCTATTCCCATTTTATGGAGAGTTTTTATCATAAATGGGTGTTGGATTTTGTCAAAAGCTTTCTATGTATCTACTGATATGATCATGTGGCTTTTCTCTTTGCTCTTATTGATATGGTGTATGACATTAACAGATTATGTATGTTGAACCATCCTTGCATCACTGGGATGAATCGCACTTGGTCATGATGGATGATCTTTTTAATGCATTGTTGAATTCCATTTGCTAATATTTTGTTGAGAATTTTTACATCTATGTTCATTAGAGATATTGGTCAGTAATTTTCTTTTTTGGTGACATCTCTGTTGACTTTTGGTATCAGTGTAATGTTAGCCTCATAGATACTTTTGGGAGAGTTCCCTGTTCTTCAATATTTTGGAAGAGCTTGAGAAGAATAGGTGTTAATTCTAATCTGAATGTTTAGTAGAACTCATTGGAGAAGCCATCTGGTCCTAGGCTTTTATCTTTTGGAGGCCCTTGATTACTTCTTCAATTTCTTTGCTTGTGATAGTTCTCTTCAAATTTTCCAATTTTTCTGTGTTCAGTCTTGGTAAACTATACTTTTCTAGAAATCTGTCCATATCCTCAAGGTTGTCCATTTTGGTCGCATAGAGTTGTTCATCGTAGTCCCTTATGATACTTTTAATTTCTGTGGTAACTGTTGTAACGTCTCCCTTTCATTTATGAGATTTTTCTCCGTTTTTTTTTTTTTCTTTGTGAATCTAGTCAATGGCTTGTCAATTGTGTTTATTTTTTCAAAGAACCAACTTGTGGTTTCATTTATCTTCTGGATTGTCTTTTTGTTTTCTATTTCATTTATTTCTGGTTGAATTTTAATTATTTCCATTCTTCTACTGATTTTTGGCTTTAATTGTTCTTCTTTCTCTAGTTGTTTTAAATGTAGAGTTAAGTTGTTTACTTGCAATTTTTCTTGTTTCTTGAAATGGGCCTGGATTGCGATGAACCTTCCCCTTCGTACTGCTCTTGCTCCATCCCATAGATTCTGGTTGCTCATGTCCTCATTCTCATTTGTTTCAAGTATTTTTTAAGTTCCTCTTCAATTTCCTCTTTTACCCAAGAGTTCTTCAGGAGCATATTGTTGAGTTTCAATTAGTTTGGGGTCTTCCAGCTTTTTTTCTTTTTTGTGTGTGGGTGATTTCCAGTTTTAGGCCATTATGGTCAGAGAAAATGCTGGTATGACTTCAATCTTTGTGAATTTGTTGAGAGATGTTTTGCATCCCAGCATCTGAGAATGTTCCATAAGCGCTTAAAAAAAAGTGAAATCTGTAGTCGTTGGATGAAGTGGTCGGTATATGTCTATTAGACCTATCTGTTCCAGAGGGTCATTTAAAGTGGCTGTTTCCCTGTTAATTTTCTGCCTGGTTGATCTGGCCATCGTTGTAAATGGGGTGCTGAAGTCCCCCACTATTATTGTGTTGCTGTCAATGTCGCTCATCACATCTAATAATACTTGCTTAATATATTTTGATGCTTCTTCATTTGGTGCATATATTTTAAAAATCATTATGTCTTCCTGCTGGATTGATCCTCTAATCATCATATAGTGTCCATGTCTGTCTTACGTTATACTTTTTAGATGGAAGTCTGTTTTATCTGATATGAGTATAGCTGTTCCTGCTCTTTCGTTGTTGCCATTCGACTGTGGCAATTGATTTTGAGTCTTAGTTTATCTTTTGGAAGAAGGTGGTTTTCCTGAATATAGCAGAAGGTTCGGTTATGCTTTTTAATCCATTCAGATACTCTGTGTCATTTGACTGGTAAGTTCCGTCCATTAACGTTTAGGATGATTATTGATATATAGCTGTTTAATTTCGTTTTATAATTTGTCTTTTGTATGTTGCTCCAGATAATGGCTTTGCTCTCTTTCTCCTTTTATGATGAATGGGTGAGGTTCTATTTCTATTGATTTCACCTTTTGTTTTCTACTTTGCTTTCTCCCTTAGGATGTATTTTGAGGTTACCCTGAAGTTACCATTCACAGTTCTATGTTTATTACCTAATTTTATTTGAAAGCATAGGTTTTCCACTCACTCTAACTATTCACATTTTGTTCTCTTCCTCCCCCCTTTTAATATTTGCTGTCTTACTATTTTTCTGTGAGGTTTCTTTATGCTTTACAGTGCATCCTTTAATATTTTATGCAAAGCTGGTTTTTTTGGTGATAAACTCCTTTAACTTTGCTTGTCGGAAAAGTTTTTTTATCATTCCTTCAGTTTTGAATGATAATCTTGACATATATAATATCCTAGGTTGAAAATCCTTCCCTTTCAGCACTTTGAATATATTCTGTCATTCCCTTCTGGCCTGTAGAGCTTCATTTGGGATGTATGCTGACAGTCTTATGGGGTCTCCTCTGTATGTAACATATTTTTCTCTGGCTGCTTTTAATAGTCTTTCTGTGTCTTATATTTTTGACATTTTTATGACGATGTGTCTATGTGTATTTCTGTTTGGGTTTCTTTTATTAGGAACTCTGTGAGTTTCCCTGATCTGGAGGCTTGCTTCATTCTTCATATTGTGGAAGTTCTCATCTATTATTTCTTCAAATATAATTTCTTCCCCCCTTTTCTCTCACTTTCTCTGCGACACCTGTGAATGTTTCTTTTGATGTTATCCCAGAGGTCTCGAACACTGTCTTTGAGTGTTTGAATTTTTTTATCTCTTTGCTGGTTTGCTTTTTGCTGGTTTGCATTTCTCTGCCCTATCTTCCAGATCACCGATTCCTTTGGAAACTTCATACATCCTATGTTGAGCCCCTCTGTTGAGTTCCTAAATTCAGCCACCATGTCTCTTACTTGCTTGATGTCGTATTTTAAGTCTTCTCTTTGCTTCTTGACATTCTCGTTTACTGCCTCTACTGATTTCTGGATTTCCATGAGTGTCTTGATAACTGTTACCCTAAATTCCTCTTCAGTTAATTTACATACATCTGCTATATTCAGTTTGTCCTTTGAGTTTTTGATTGAATCTATCATTTCATGCATATTTCTCTGTGCCTTTGCTCTATTTGGCATTCTCTTTATATTTCTGAGGGTTGGGTTTCCCTGGCGTTGCTTAGGTTTGACTTGCCCAGGATTGGCAATCAGTCTGCAGTTCACCTCTACCCACAAGGTGGCGGTGCTGGGTAGTGTTGAGGTTTGGGACTGCCTTCTCACTGCAGTCCTGGGGTGGGGCATCCAGTGGACAGGATTTCCGGTGGGTGGATATGCAGTGGTAGGGGTTTATGCTCAGTGGACCCCAGGCTCTGCCATGAAATGGTTATGGGAGGGGTTTGATTTGGCTGCTTTCCGGTTATGGCTATGCCCAGCACAATTTCACTACATGGGCTCTCAGCTTCCGGTGTGCTGACTCTCCTTTCACCCGCTCCCAAGCCAGCCCTCCGTGACTCCTCATCTCAGCCCCACTGGGACTGACTCTCACTGCCTCTGCAGCTGGTCGTGAAATCCCTAGCCTCCACCCCACCACATGTCCAGAGACTCCTGAGCTCCGTCCCAAATCCAAATAAGTGGCTTAGCTGAGAACTGTGCCAGGTGTCCTCACCCACCGTTAGTCGTCAGCTGTTCTATCTCTAGCTGAAGTGCCAGTTGTTTCTTGGTGTTTGTCTCAGGAAAATATGTGATTTGGGGTTTTGGGGTTTTTTTTTTGGTGTCTGTGGAGAGCAACCCAAAAGTGCATCCTATCACGTCACCATCAAGAAGTCGATTCCCAGGGAAGGATTTTAAGTAGGGGGTTAGTATCATCCTTTTTGTTTATGGAAGGATCCCATGAGTTGTCATTATGCAAAAAAAATCAAAAAGAGAAAGACTGGAGGCAGGGAGATCAGTGACACTGGTAAGGAGTGAGGTAATCTGGACCAGAGCAGAAGGAAATGATTTGAGGGAGACTTGGGGTAAATTAGCTAAACTGGATTCTATTGCGTGTGGGAACAGAGGGAGAGGAAGGGGATATTGGTCAACTCTTGGGTTTCTGGCTTAGGTATTGAGGAGTTGGTACTTTAGGAGATAGGAAATATAAGGAAGTCTCCAGGAGAAGAGGCCAAAGGATGAGGACAGAGTTGGCGAGTGCTTCCCAGGCCTATGTACTTCAGTGTCCATGGGACACAGTTAGGGAGGACAATCAGAATTCAGGTATATTCTATGGCTGGATAAGACAGATGCCCACAGGCACTGCCTCTACAACCACCCTGCCTTGTCCCTATCATGGCCAGGAAAAGGACATGGGAATGGGGTGAGGTAACCATGGACCCCCTTTGAGAAAATGAAGACTTTGCCTCCTTAGCCAAGAACTTGTCAAGGGACCTCAGGTGAACACTTGACCCTGGCTGAGTACCTGTTCCCTTGAGAGTTTCCCAAATGGAGCCTAGGCCATGTCTGCTTCAGGGTCCAACTCTGGAAGGGAACAGATGCCAGAGAGAAGACAACAGCCTGCTCAGGCAATGGAGTGGGGAGCACAGTCATGCACAAGGCCCTGGTCCTTCTTCCCCCACATGAGCAGAAGGGAAGGCAAATCCTCCTCTTCTCCCCGATTGCCTTGTCTAAAATCCCTGCCTTTGGTATTAGCATCTCCCTTTTCCAACTCTTCTGTCTTAATACAACTATTCACTTCACTCAGACTCATGGTCTCAAACCTTTTCCTCCACATGAGAAGAGGGCTTCTCAGAACTGTCCTCAAAGTAGGGACTACTATTGGGTCTAAGAGAGTTGTTATGGATACAGAGAAGAGTGGACCACATAAAAAGCAAACTTTAGGTACATCCTTGTGGCTCAGGCAGCTGTCACTGGTGTGCAGGCCACATACACCCCGAGGACCCAGGTTTGAGACCTTGGGCTGGGGAGAAAAACCAAAATAAACAACTAAATTAATAAAGATGTTTCTTCCTCCTCTTCCTGCCTTCCTTAGTCTCTTTAAACAAAAACAAAAAACGTTGGTGCATCCTAGTGGATCCACTGCCTCCAGCCAAGCACAGTCCACCTACATCCCAAAGACACTGTTCCATGTTCCAGGTCTGAGAGGAATAACCAAGATGAGCAACAAAATAAAAATAAATAAAATGACTCTTCCTCCTCTCTCTTCCTGCCTGCCTACCCAACTTCATTCCTGCCTGCACCTTTCCTTTAAAAAGAATTTAAAAAGCAAACCATCATTTTCAGCATTTCTCTACTTCACGCCTCCTCTAACTTAATCCACTGTCAAGTGTCATTGATCCCAGAATTCATATGGAGACCTTAATAGGCCTCTAGTCCATTCTTTTCTCCCTATTCCTGTCTATCTCCAGCTGCAGGTCAACCTCCTCAATCACCTGCACTCAAGCAACACTCTCCCAAAGGGTTCTCCTGCTCCCAGTACTACTTCCTCTCCAACTGCGTCTTCACACTGCAGCCAGAGTGATCTTCTAGAACCAGTCACTTACTTTTCTCTGCCCTAAATCTACTCCATGACTCCCCCTTGCAAGTGCCCCAGTAAAGATCAGCATCCTCAGATTGGCAGCTAAAAGTTGAGTCCTGCCTCCTCTGCTGCCCAACGTACTTTCTATACCCTGTTCACCCGGGGCCTGAATCATCTTTGCTGGACAACTTCCCTGCCAGTTCTCACACTGTCTCCAGACTTCTAGAAGTGGCCTTTACCTTTTAGGCTTTGAGACCCTCAAATACATCCTGATTTATCTGACAGCATCTTCTCTGTGAAACATAGCCTCCCTCCCCACTCCTGATGCCTCTTGTGCTCAGATGTAACACCCACTGAGATGCAATGAGTTTTTTCTGGGATGGAAGCTCCCTGAGGGCACTGACTTATTCGTGAGGCAATGGCTAGCCCCTCAGTGCCTTTGTGTGAATCACTAAAAGGCACTCCTTTGATCCTGAAAATGAAATAGAAAATTTGCCTCTTCCTTCGGGTTCACACATCTCTATAATAAGGTAGATGGGTAATCAATGGAGCATGGCTGAATTTTAGACCCATTTGCCTTTTCTACTGAAGCTGTTTTTTGCAGGACACAACCTATCAAAGCAAATGTGCTCAGTTCCGTCTGTCTCCTTCACCGTGTTTGAAGGGATGGATACCCAAGGCATAGGAGGTCATAAGCAGGGAGAGAGACAAGTTAAAGGGAGACCTTATGAACCTCAGAAGGTGGAAATTGAAGTTGGATCTTATCTTCTTTAGGTGAATTCAGGGAGTCTGCAGTGAGGATGAAAGAAACAGCTCTGACTTTATGGGGAAGAGGATACAGACCAAACAGACTACTGGGGTTTGAACAAAGTCCTAAGCAGAAAGTCAAGCTTTAATAGGTGACAGAAATTAGTAGAGGGCAAGTGTATGGGAGCCAAGGGGAGATCACAGGGTCTCAAGCTTTCTCTTTGAAGTTGACTCAGCCTTTCCATGTCCACAGTGACAGTCCTGTCTGTCTCTAGCAGGAGCCCAGTATGAAGTCTTGCCCCTGCTTCCCCAGCAGGTGGCAGCTGTATGCAGGACCCAATGCCTGCAGTGAGCTGGACACCCTCCCTCCATGCTGGTGGGCCTGAGGCCAGGTGACTGAGGCTGCTGTTGACCCTGGCAGGCCCAGAGGAAAGATTGATGGCATAGACACTGCTGGGGCTGGCCAACAGAGCCATCGATTTTCATTTAGAGAATAATTAAATATTAATTTTCACTTCGTTAAGTGGGTAGGCTGAATAAAGGCAATCTGGCAGTACCAGAGGAAGCCAGGCCATGTTGGAGATCTGTAGATAAAACAGAGGGAAGGCACAAATGTAACCTGGTCACCATTCCCTCGAGACCCTTAGACCCTTGTTTTACCACCAGTTTGGCTCAGGTAACAGTGCCGCAGTTAAATGAATGTGTTCTGGAGCCAGACTATTTAGGTTTCAAGCCCTGATCTTCCATTTAATAGCTACTTGTTTTCTATGGAAGTCACTTGATTTCCATGACTCAGTTTCCTCACCTATAAAATGGGAAAGCTATTAACTACCTTCTTCCTAAAGAATGAAATGACTTTGAATATGTAAAGTATATGTAAAGTAGATACACTGTCTGAGACCAATAAATGTTAGTATTGCTTCTCTTAGAGCTTCACAGTCCTCATCTCAGGGGCCCCCAGCCTCATAAAGCCCCCTGGATGCCCTTTCTCATGTGGAAAACCCTGTGGCTGGTTGCAGAGGAGTTTGTTCTCAAGATCATCCTCATTTTTGCAGTACCTTCCATTTGCTTTCAGAATAAAGTCCAAACTGCTCGGCCTGGTGTTCAGAGTCTTTTCTTCAACCACTGCCCTCTGTGGATCTGTGGCTCATGCTCACAACCTCTGGCCCGACTTCCAACCCGATTTAGCATTCATCCTGTTCTTTGTTTCTGCACTTTGGCTATGTTGTTATCCACCTGGAATGCTGCAGCTTGTCCTGATGACTCTCAATACTAGCAGCGGAAGTCATTTACTCCTATGGCTGGATGAGTAATGACTTCTGCTACTTTTACTACTGCTGCCATTACTACACTGATGCCGACGACAACCACCACCAGCTAAAACGCACTGAGTGCTTACTGTCTACCGAGAACTATGCTAAGCACTCTATATGACTTAGTTCATTTAATTATTACAACAACCCTATGAGTTCAGTTTTGTGGATAAGGAAATCTTAGGTTTAGAGATGTGAAGACTTGCCCAAGGTCACAGTGCTAGCAAGTACTAGGGCCTGGATCCACACCCAGATCTCTGTGGCTCCGAGTCCTCATACAGGGGGGCTGGTGGGAGTGAGAAGCTGGTCTGACTTAGCACTGAGTCATCAAAGTGAGGCTTGGGTTGCTTCAAGTTCAAGGACTGGTTCTAGTGCCTGAAATTCCATTAACAGCTTGAGAAGTTCTAGGCGAAGCTTGTTCTGTTGCTGAACAGCTCTAATTCAGAGAAATTATATTTTATCCCGAACTTAAATTAATGTCCCTGGCATGCCCTGGTGGAGCAGTAGTTGGGTCAGTCGCCTGTGAAGGAACAAGCCACTTGCCCCTGGATTCAAGTCCCAGGTCTATGGGGGGTGGAGGGCGGGTGGTGACCAATGTGAGCAATTAAATAAAATAAAGATGCTTCCTCCTTCTCTCTCTTCCTGCCTGCCTTCTCACCTACATTCCTGCCTGCACCTTTCCTTTAAAAAAAAAAAATAGTGCACTTTTTCTTTATACCTACTGATCCTGATCATGCCCTCTGGGCCTACCCATGGAAAATCAAATCCTTTTCAGAATCTGAAGCCTGCTTCCCTCATATTAACTAATATTTATTGAGATCTTTCTCTGTGCCAGGCACTTGTTAAGCCTCAGTTAATCCTCTATGATAGCTCAGTGAGCTAAGTGTTTGCATAACCCACTCCTTATATAGGAGGGAACTGGAGCTCAAGAGTCTAAGCAATGTGGCAAGACCTAGTGGAGCAGCAGTTAAGTCACTCATAAGCTACATACCCTTGGGTTTGAGTTCCAAGTCTGGGGTGGAGGGAGTGGGGAGAAACAACCAGTGTAAACAACTAAATGGAAATAAAATTAAAGTGCCTCTTCCTCTTTCTGCCTGCCTGCCTGCCTACTTGCCTTCATTTTAGGTAAAAAAAAAAAAAAAAAAAAAAAAAAACTTGCTTAAAAAAAAAAAGAATCTAAGTAATGTATCCAGAGACACAGAACTGATATTAAAATCCAGGTCTATGAGAGTTAAAAATTAGTATTCTTAATTATTATGTTATGATGACTTCCTGTAAAGGCTCCACTGAATCCCATTTTCTTCAGTTAAATATCCAGTTCCTTCAAACTAACATCCCACAATATAATTTACGTCCCCGTTCCATCTTGGTATCTTCCTGATAAGCTGATCACTCCTTAGATCTGAAACCTAGACCTGGATATAGTCCTAGCTTTGACCTGCCTGGGGCATTTGAATTGGGCTTGTGTTCTAGACACATCACTCCTTGGATAAGAGAAAATAAGGTAGTATAGTATGGCTTGCTCTTAATGAACCCAAGCTGGTTCCTAACAATCACCACTTTCTTTCTGTCGCATGGTCACTATGTCCCATTTTACCTTTTGTCCAGTGATTAACCAAGACCATACCAAGTGTCACCAATATATAATGGCCATGCCAACTACAGAATCAGGTCTCTCCTAACTTTAACCAAGTGTTTGAGGTGTGGCGGAAAGGTAATCTTGGGGAGTCAAGGTATCCTTAATGAAACAATAAAGAAAGAACTGTCATCAGGGGCCCTAGGACTGGAGAAAGTGGGATACTAGCCCGATAGAGACTCTACATCATGTATTGGTACACATGCTTACACCAGTGACCAATGACATCTGAAGCTGACATGGACAGATTCTAGCTGTGTCCACAGTGCTGCTGACTCTCCTAAAAGATGGAGTGAAACACTCGACCCAAGGGTCTTGAGCCCATTTCTTTGAGCCAGATGACAGCATAACAAAGACCCTGTCATGGTTCAGGACACATTTAAGCCAGCTCTTAGGAAGGTGACTGTTTTTCTAGTTTGGGGCTCCAGCCAAGCCCCCTGCATACTGCTTTGGCATGCACAAAGGGCATGTTCCCAGCCTAAGGTGATTCCCACCCCCCAACCCCGGTGGACTTACCCCTGGCAGGGTCTTCTGCTCGTGCAGTGCACTCTGGGCCTTGAGAGCAGAGTCCCGGGCGCAGTAGGTGAGGAAGGCACAGCCTGGGGAGGAAGAGGCTGGCTCAGGGGGTTTCCTGAAACTTTCAAATACTTTTTCTGGAAAGACCCCATTAAGTTGACAAATTCAAGGTTACTCTCCTTTAAACAAGGCCACTCCTTCTGAGAAGCCTTCTCTGAAGGGAGTAGACATAAATGCCTGTGTCCCAGGCTCTGACTCCCTCTCATTTGCTCCTGAACTCTGGCCTAGGGGAAAAGTGCACCCAAACCCAGTCACATGCTCAAACAGCACACCTCTCCCCTTCCCACTCCAGCCATAATTCCTGTTGGGGTTAAATCTTCCTAAGCAGCTTTGCCTTCAGCTTTAACCCCTAACCTCCCCCGCTTCTTCGTGGATTCATACTCACAGAATCAACCTCAACTCCTTCTCAATTCAGTTTCAGATGGTAGGAGGCAGAAAGGGAGGAGGAGGGCTGGGAGCTTAGCCCAGGATTCCTAAATTCCTTCGAATAACTTCTTCCTCCAAGTTTGAAGCTAAGGAATGAATTAATTTGAGGTTTGGAAGATGAGACTGGCTCAAGAGCTTCCTATAGGTGTCAGTTTTCAGGGAACTACAATCCTGAGGAGTTTAATCTGCCAGCTTTCTCAAGGCTTCAGAATAAGGCCTCTTAAATGTCATTTGTGCTAACTTCTCTAAAAGAGGCAGTAAATACAAGGAAGAAGGAATCTGGGTTGAGCCCAGGGTCATGTCTCCCCTCTGTAGTTTCAAAACACTAGCCTGCTAGGGAGCACTGAGGCAAGGACCTCTTCCTTACCAACAGTCGTGAACACTCACTCATCTAGAAAGTTTTTATTGATTACTTATAATGGTGGGGCATTATGAAGGGTTTGGGGATAGAGTGGCAGCAAGATAGACACATTCTCTGCCCTCATAGGGACCACCTAAAAGATCGTGAAGAGGACATAGTTGAGCACAAAAGATTAAGGAAGTTCTCAAAGAAGACAATGCATCCTCAAGAACAAATTGGGGCTAACCAGGTGATAATAAGTGTGGTGATTGTTTCAGGCAGAGGGGATAACCCAACTACACATATGAAGACTGAGTCAAAAATTCAGCGTGTTAGAGAAATGAATGGAAGGCTAGCATGGTTGGAGATTGGTAAATGGGGACAGAGTAGCCAGGGAGATGTTCAAAGATCAGGTCATCTATAAACTTGAGATCTTAGTGCAGATTTCGAATTTTTTCTTAAGAGTAGTGGCGAGTTACTAAAGGGTTTTAAGCAAGGCTGTGTCATGATCTGTGTTTACAAAAAGAGCCATCTGAGTGTAGGAAGGAGTAAAGACTGAAGGGAGAGAAAGTGGATGTGTGAAGTCATTAGGATCTTGGTGCAGCTTTCCACTCAGACCTCAGCAGACTAGAAAGGCAAATGGCGACATTTTGTCCACTGTCATCTAAGCGACTGCTCCCTTAAGGTGGGTGGATATCTGTCATTCACTGAGTCAAAAGTACCTTTAAAAATTCTTGGGATAAACTCTTATTCATATCAATAGGGAACCTGAAGCCCCTAGAGTATATTAGTGGCAGCATAGGGTTTCAAACCTTCTAATTCCCAGGCAGAGGTTGTTTTCAAAGCGCTGTGGTTGTTTTCATTGGTACTCAGTCATCAAAGGAAAATGAGTCACTCTGGCTTTTAGAAATCACTGTTGCTGGGCAAGGCATCCTTATCTTGGAGATGTGTAAGTTGGTTTGAGGATAAATAATCAAACACCCGATTCCGCTAATATCTCTGCTTCATCTTCTGCCACCAAGCCCTATCAGCTGACATCAGAACCAAGTGGGGCTGGGACCCTGTTTGAAAGACGTAGGGACCCAGTTGCAGCCTAAAGCAGCCCCCTGTGGACTAGCTGGGTTAAGAGGTGGAAGAATGAAGGGACAGAAAAGCAGAGAGGCATAACTTGAAAAACAGGAATGAAAAATACAGGAAGAATTAGAACTAAATGAAAAGAGAAAATAAGGGAATATTTTAGAGACTGATAATATTTGAGGAAGAAAAGTGAGAATTAAAGGTAGTCTATACACTTCTCTTATTGTATAGGTGGTTCAGAAAGATGAGCTTATCTTATGCACTGAAATAAATGTCAAGAAAATAAGTTGCTATGGACAGATGCACAGACAACCAGGTAACTAGATTACACTAGAAGAAATCTGAATGGTGTAGTCTCACCCTTTCAGCCCTCTTTAATATAACCCACTGAAAAGGCAAAAGATGCACTCCTGCCTAGTTGATTCCACCTCTCCTGGGGGCATTTTTTCAAAGCCCCTACATTAGTGGGCCTAGGAGCTCCCCAAGGTCTCCCAGCTGAAAAGAGGTGGTAGCCTGATTCCAGTTCTCAGTCCTTAGGAAAGTGCTTTTAGTTGTTACCCAGGGGTCAACATTTCTGTCCTAGGACTATCACGGATGATAGTTGGTGTCCTCCCCCAATCCTGAAACATGATGAAGGTAGGGAGTGATAAAGGTGTGTCTCTTCAAATCATTTCCTGCCCCATCCATGTATGACATGTGACTCTGGCTATCTTACTCCAGCCCAGCCTGAACAGACTTTTCTGCATGTAAACAAGCCTCCTCCCTCTCTCTCCAGGAAGAAAGGGGTGTGGCTGGACAGGATGACGGAGCCGCTGTCTCTCTGGCAACAGCAGGGAGAAAACCCCTTTCTGCCTCTTCAACCTGACCCACCCTGAGGCTCTAGTCCAGCACCAGTGTGTGAGGGAGGGAAAGCAGGAAGCCATAAAGAGAATTGGAGCAAGAGCAAACAAGAAGCACGGGAGTGGGGGAAATTAGAAGACGAAAGAAGTGTGGGTCCAGTTGAGATAATGGGGCACAGGGTGGTAGAAGTTGTCAGTTGAGGTCAGGGTTCTGGACTCAAGTTAGAAGAGATTATGTTGGAATTTTGGCAATGGGGTCGGAGAGACTGGGATTATACGAAGGTGGAATTTGGAGCTGAGAGCCTTCTGAGAGGACAGAGTATGGGACTGTGGGGTTTTAGGTAGTCAGATTAAGACTCAAAAGAAGAATCTTGGGGTCGCTGGGCTGGCAAGCCAGAATGAAGGGTAAGAAGCTACAGTTTGATGTTGGGGTGGTTAAGCCTGAGTGGGAGAGACAGGAAATGACTGAGTCCAGAGCAAGGAATGTTGAGGATATTTGAGACCTAGAGAGTGGAGTAAGTTTCCAAATTCCAGAATTTGGGATGTCTGATGGGAGGGATGGAGGAAGGTCCAACTGAAAATCCCAGAGCTGTGATATGAGAGTGAAGGCTAGGAGATGAGAGTGGAGAACGTATGGGGAACCAGAGTGATGATGATCAGAGGGAGGATGCAAGAGACAAAAATCTGGGTTGGGGGCTCTGTGTTCTGGGAAGGGGACTGGGCAGACTGGGGCTAGTATTGGACTGGTGTTGGACTGGCTTTAGGTAGGGCCAGGTTTGGGGTTGGGTCGCATAAGGCTGAGGCTAGGGTTTGGGCCGGGCGGCACTCTAATCGGATTGGGGCTGGATCGGGTTGGGCTGGGCTGGGCTGGGCTGGGCTGGGCTGACCCCGCGCACCTTTGTGGAGGCCGGTGAGCCGGTCCTTCAGCACCGTCAGCTCGTAGATGCGGCCGAACTCCTCGAACAGCGGCTTGAGGTCCTGCTCGTCCAAGCCCCGCGGGATCTGCCCCACGAAGAGCTTGATGGCGTCGTGGTCCTTCATGGGCACAGCAGGACCAGGGTTTAGCCCGCTCATGCCGACGCCGCTGTCCGCGGTGCTGAAACCCAGGCGTGGGCCGGGGCCGGCGGGCGGCGCAGACCCTCCGGGCGCCGCAGCCATATCCCCGCCCGGTCCGCCCTCCCGCCGGTCCCACTGGTCCCGCCTGTCCCGCCGTCCCCTCCCTGGACCAGTGGAGCGGGCCAGGGGAAGGGGGCGGGGCCCGGGTGGCGAGGGCGGGGGACTGCACCGGGGGCGGGGTCCGAGTGGAGGGGTGTAGAGTGGTGGGGCGGGTTGGAAAGGGGCGGGCCCGGGGGCGGGGCCTGCCCCGGCGGAGGCTTCGGTACGCTGGGGTCTGCCTTGAGGTCCCGGAGCAGCGCCTTCTGGGCTCCCGCCGGATCTCTCCGGGAGCCGATCCCGGAGCCCCAGCCCCCGTGCTTGGTGACGTCAGGCAGCTGGCCGCCGAGTCTACGCAAATAATTTGCATAATGAGGAAGCAGCGACCAATCAGAACTAGAGTTGACTGGGTTCGGACCGTGACGGGAGGGGCGGCTTGGCTCACGCGCTCTTGCTCGCCATGGCAACCAGACCACCGGGTGCCCGGTGTGTGTCGATTGTGTGCGGGCGTGGCCTTGGATCGCGCGTGTGCGCCTTGAACCGCGTGAGGGCAAGTAGCTTCGTCATACGTGGTGATGTCTGCGGGAATCAGGGCTGGTACCCTCGTCATACACGAGCACACACGAGCACACACGCAGACACTCACACCTCCAATCACTGGAGCGTTTCCTGCGCGGATGGATGGGGATTCCTTTTCTCTGTTACCTCTATCAGAAGCAGTTCCTCATTGCCAGTCTAACCCCGCCCCATCACACGTCTCATTGGTGTCTTCACCCACTTCCATACCCACGCCCCTCAAACACGTTCGTCTCCCCTGCATCGCCCACCGCCCTTTTATCTTTTTCTTTTTTAATTTAAAGAAGGAAAACTGGAGAAGGGAGAACAAAACGAAAAGGGAACACCCAAACAGTACTTAAACACGGATACCTCCTTTGGACAGTGAGAGAACTTAGACATTTATGCTCAGGTGACTGGTTCATCCCCATTCCGTGAGCTCAAGATTTATCCTCCTTTTCCGGAAAAGGAAGCTGAGGTTCTGTGGGTCAAGGAGATTGGGACCAGGCCTGCCCCTAACATCTGCTGGACCCCGGGCAAGAAAAAAAATGGAAATGGACATACCCTGTGTTTAAATATTTAAAAGATTTACTTCAAGATACAATTTGTTAAATAAAATGTATTAACCTCTTATTTTCACAAATACATGTTCATAATAAAAAAAGATGCAAACATTTTTTATGGCTAAAAAGTTGAATATCGGGGTTGGTGGAATTGTATTACTCCTGCTCGCGTCTGAATTATCTCAGTGGGCCAGTGTCTTGGACAGAGGAGTGATACAGTAATGAGAAATAATTCATAAATTATATATTCATTTTATTAAACATTTTCTTGCTTTCAGTAAAATTGCTAACCTGTGTGACTATCTCAAGAAGTTGTTCAGGATGAGCAGTAGCAATGGAAATTAACAAAAAATTCTTATCGCTATATTAAAATTAAGAAATAAATTGTGATTTAAAAATTATTTTTAAACTTTTATAAAAGTTATTTTTGTAATTACTAGATTATGAAATGGGAACATTTCACTTTCATTCGGTTCAATGTATTTTTTTTTTTCTGTGAAACATCTTTGACTCATTATAAGTGTGTTGCTTAATTTTCAAGTGTTTGGAGATTTTCCTGTTTTCTTCCTGTTAATGATTTCTAGTTTGAGTCTCTTGTGGTCAAAGACTATACTCTGCATTTGATTTGAATTCCTTTACATTTGTTGAGATTTTGTGGTCCTCAAAATATTAACTATTTTGGTAAATATTTAGTTGATGTTTGAAAATAATGTATATTCTGCTGTTTTGGGGTGGAGTGTTCTATAAATGCTGATTAGATCCTTTTGATAGATATGTTACTGAGTTCTATATCCTTACTGAAATTATGTCTAGTTGTTTCATCAGCTGTGGAGAGAGAACTGTTGAAATCTCGAACTGTAATTGTGAATTTATGTATTTCTCCTTTCTGTTCTATTAGCTTTTCTTCACATATTTTGTAGTACTATAGTTTCGTGCAGACGCATTTAGGATTGCTGTCTTTTTGGTAGATTGACTCTTTCATGGTTATGTAATGTCACTTTGTTTTTGACTGGCTTCTTGCTCTGAGATCTACTTTGCCTGATTTTAATATAGCTACTCTTGGGGGGTTTTGTTTGTTTTATGTTTGTATACTTTTAACTTTAGGCTGTAGTCTTAATTAAGGTTAATTTGCATTAGTATTTCACCTTTTTCCATTTTAAACTCTAACTTACCTATACAATTATATTTGAAATGAGTTTCTTTTAAACAGATTATAATTGGGTCATTTCAAAAATCCAGACTGCTAATCTTTGTCTTTTAATCAGTGTGTTTAGGTCATTTTCATTTAATGTAATTATTGTAATTATGAGAGGGTTTACATCTGACATTTAATTTTTGTTCTCTTGAAAAAAACTTTTGATTCTATTTCTATGAATTATTTGTTCCTTATTCTAGATACATTACACATGGATTTCCTATCACAGTCTACTGGTGTCAACATTTTGCTAGTTTAAAATCTTGAAAACTTACCTAACTATCTTCCCTCATTTATAATTGTTTAAGTAAGTCTTCTACACCTTTGAAAACCCCATCAGACAATGTTATATAAAAACAATTTAGAAATACAAGAGGAGCAATAAAACGTATTTACCCATGTTTTCCTTCTCTCCTTCCAGATAGTCAAAGATTTCTTCTTTTATCGCTTATTTTATATTCCAAGAACTTCTTTAGACATTCTTTTGAAATAGGTCTTTTGGTGACAAATTCTGTAAGTTTTTCTTGATCTGAAAACATCTTGATTTCCCCTTCATTATTGAAGGAAACTTTGCAGGATATAGAGTTCTGGTTTGATGGTTCTTTACTTACATCATTTCAAAAATATTATGCCACTTCTTTATGGCCTCCATAATTTCTGATGAGAAACCTATTGTCATTCAAATTGTTTTCCCTTATTGATGTTAGTTTTTTCTCACTGCTTTCAAGATTGTGTCTTTTGTTTTTAAAAGTTTGACTATGATGCCTCTTGATATGGATTTATTTGGTTTTATCCTGTTTGGAATTTTCTCTGCTTCTTAATCTGTATATTCATGTCTTTTGCTAAATTTGGATCATTTTAGGTAATATTTCTTTGAGTATGTTTTCAGCACCTTTTTCTTTCTCCTTTTTCTCCACAACTATGATGACAGAAATATTCCATCTTTTTTTTATAATCCCATCAATCCCTGAGGATTCTTTTAAGTTTTTAAGTTTTCCTTTTCTGTATTGTTCATATTGGTTAAGTTCTATCTTCAAGTTCACTGATTCTTTCCTCTGTCATCTACATTCTGATGCTGAGCACATCAAATGAGCTTTCATTTTTGTTGTTGAATCTTTCACTTAAAATTTCCCTTTGGTTCTTAGTTATATCTTTTTTGTTGTTGTTGTTGTTGAGAATTTCCATTTTTTTTTCATTTAAGGATTCTTTCATTGCTTTCTGAGGAATCTTATGATGAATGCTTTAAAATTTTTGGAAGATAATCCCAGCAGCTATGTCATCTCAATGTTGCTGTCTATGATGAGACTATGGCTATTTTATTATGAGACTAGATATTTAAAATTTCTATTTTAGAAACTCTCCTTTGATTCTACACTAATTGAGAAACAGGAACATTGCCTTACTACTGGCAGTGGGTATTGAAATTCAGGTTTCTTATTGGGTCTCTGATTAAACCACCATCAAGGGGAGGGAAGGAGTATTATTACTTCTGGATGTAGGTAGACACTTCTGTCTCCTTTGACACAATTACAACAAGAAGTGGGAGAAATCCCTTAGAACCCAAAGAAGAGGAAATTGTTGATGCTGAGTGGGATGAAAATCCTAGCTACCCATTTAACCTCTTCTGACACTATGTTGGTGATGTGAAGGAATGTTTTCTGTAGCCACAGACTAGACTAAGTGAATTAAATTTGCTGTGGTGTGACCTACATATAAGCATTATTTAAAGTTCCTCTATTGATTCTAATGTACTTGCAAATAAGTTTAAGAACTAATGATTTAGAAGTTCCTTTAGGGGTCTGTTAATGGTAAACTCTGCTATACTTATTTGGAAATTACGTGTTTTAACCCATTTCTTGTGCGAGTCTACAATTATTTTACTCTCAATATTTTGAATACATTGTTTTACCATCATTTCACTTCATTTTGGCTTATGAGTAGTCAGCTGTCAACTTGTCAATTATCTGTAGTTAATTTATCTTTCTCTACAGCTACTTTTAAGACTTTTTCACTTCTTTTGGTAATTTCCACTTTCAAAAGTTTGTATATCAGTGTATATATTTTTTTATTTAAATTGCTTAAAATGTATTGTGCTTCTGAATTCTGAAATAATTATTTTTTCAATTCTAAAGAGTTCTCGATTATTTCATAAATTAGTGTATTTCTCACATGTGATATGAGGGGCTACTGAGGTCCCCTTCCCTCCTCTTTGATGAAGGATCTATTGTATAGTTGTGGCAAGTACTGAGGACAGACTGCTTTCAACTGTCAGTCCTTCAGAGATTATCTCAGGTCATGACCCTTCCCAGGATGGCCCACATCCCAAGTGTACTCAGTATAGGATTATAAAGGCCTATTTATCTGAGCCCAAATCAGAACAATTTTGAAGACCAACAAAGTCACCTATGGGGTCAGCTATAACTTCTCTATCAACTCCTGCTTCCTTTCACTCCTTTTCATGGGATATTGATCTTCAAGATAATTTTTAGTAAAAATCCTGCAAGCTAAACTAGTTCTAAGAAACAGCTTCCTAGAGAACTTCTGAAACTTACAATATCTCTTTTTCTCCTAGTTCTTTTTCAAAAAATCTGATTAGATATGTCTGACTGTGTCACTCCGTGTTCCTATCTTTTATTTCTTTCACATTTCTATCACCTTGACTTTTTTTGATGTATTAAAGGCAATTTCCTAATAACTGTTACTTTAAATTAACCCATTACTTTTCAGTTATTTTCGTTATGCATATTATTTCAAGGCATTGCTATATGAAATTTTCAAGTGCTACACTGATATTCAATAAATATTCAATGAAATGAGAACTAGAAAAAAAATACAACTTTTACTTGAAAAAATTTTATGAAACATTCCTTGAAGTTTTGGTGCAACTCTTACACACATATATCAGGTACCATACAAATATCCTCATACTTCTTCATGACCCAATTTTGGTAATTACTTTATTCCCTTAAAAACAATTATACTGTAAAGTTAAATGTTTTTGCATAATGTTTTGCCATTTTTCCCTTGGTATTTAGTAACCTGTGCTGCTTCTTAGATTGTTCAGCTCCCCTATCCCTTAGATGAGAGAGGAAGACTAGAGTGGGTTGGAGGCTTAGATGAGACAATAAGGCCAGAGGAGGTATTTGCCTTCCTCCACCTGGAAAATTAAGGGAGGCTACAGATAGATATTTCTCTTCCCCCAGGTTGCGTAGACCTATACAACCTACTTTTGTTGGTTTCTGGAAACATAGTTTCCTTTGAAGACAAGTTTTTTAAATGAGAATAAAATTCTTTGGATGTATTTCAGAATGGTTACTTTCTCCCTCTTCCTGCAGACAATACAGGAAAACATTTTCTGATCTTCACCCAGAGAACCACGTAGGGTTGCTATAGGTAAAACTCACGACAGTGTGGCAACCCCCATAAGACAGATGCCCCACTCAGAGTTTTTAACTGTCAAGCTAGTTCATACCAGCCTTCAATAATTTACCAATTAAAGTTTAAGTGCTCCTACCATTACTGGATCTTGCAATGAACTGCTCCCAGTGAACTGGGTTAGTCTGTATTGGCACGTCTCTTTAATATTCAAGATGGCAGTTTTCTCTATGATTTCTTCTCTGTGGGTCTAATGACAGTGACTTGTTTTCAATTTGTTTAGTTTTTCTCTTGTTAGGAGAGTAGGAGCGACAAACTATATATCGGATTGGAAATGATAACAGTTTTCACTCACTTTTTTTCTTCATAATAGCATATGGTTAGTTTTCCTCTAACAAAGTTTAATATTTTAATAAAATACAGTCCACTTCATTTTATGTAATGATAACTAATGACCTATTTGGATTTAAGCCTATTACATCTTTCTTTGTATTTTCCTATTCTATGTTCCTTTTCTCTCTTCTTGACTTCTTATGCAAATTTATTCCCCCCTATAGGTCCATAGTCCATTTCAATGAACTAGAAATTTGAATATTCTTTTAGTTTTATTAATTAATTTAATAATTCCAACTTATGCACTTGACTTATTATAATTTTATTGGTATTTTGTGCTTTTCTTGGAAAAGACTTCAGAATGCTCTAATTTCATTTCCCATATTGACTTCTTTGTCATCGTTGTCAAGTATCTGAATTCTTAATATATTTCAAATACATAAAGAACATACTTAGGTTGGTCCATGTAGTTACCTTTTTTATTACTCTTCATGCATTTATGAGTCTCCAAGCTTTTATTTAGGACAATTTCCTTTTTTGGTGATAGTTTTTCCTTTAGTATAAGTCTGCTAGTGTCAAATTTGAAGGGTTTTGTTGTTTGTGTGTGCTTTTTATTATAAAAATAGCTTTTAATTCACCTTCATCCTTGGAAAACACTTTTATCGGGTGTAGAATTCTAAGTTGGCATAATTTTCTTTGAGTACATTAAAGTGAGAAGTCACCTTTAAGTTTAATTGTTGCTGTTTTGGTTCATTTGGGAGGAGCTGCTCTTAAAATTCCCTCAGTGATTTTGGTTGTTTTATGGTTATTGTACTGATATGTCAATTTCTTTGTATTTATTGTTCTCAGGATTTGTTATAACTTCTTGAGTCTTACAATTGTATTTTCTTAAGTTTTGGAAAATTCTTGTCCATTCTCTTTAAACGTCCTCTTATATTTTCTCTCCTTTTATGGGATTCCAATTATGCATACTTAAATATGTTTCATTACCTATTCTAAAGTTGTTATCTCCTCTTCCATATTTTTCTATCCTTTTGAGTCTCTGTGCTTAAATCTGTATACTGTAATCTCACTTACTTTTAAATTCATGAACTCTTTCTTTACCTGTATCTATTGAATTAAACTTTATCATATTTCTAATTTTTCATATTTTTTTAGTTTTAGAAATTTCTTTTGATTCTTTCTCAAATATACTACAGTCTTTTTTATATTTCCCAATTCCCTGCCAAAAGTCTCAGATTCATATTTTATTTCCTTGAATACAGTAAATATTGCTGTTTAAGACCTGGATTTTGTAAGTCCAATAAATAGAGCTCCTTTTGTTTCTACTGTGTACTGAATGCTTCACGTTATCTGACTCTCATGTGTCTGATTATTTCTGATTATATGACAGCCATTATGTTTGAAAACATTTTTAGAAATAGAGTTCTAGGAGGATGATTTATTTTTCCAGAATGGATTTACATTTGTTTTGGAAGGCATCTAGAGCTTTAGCAATTTGAGTAAATAAAACCAATTTTAGTGATTGATGATTCAGGGCTGAGCTGCAATTTCTATAAGGATTGACTTATTTCTAACTCACTTTCTTATCTTTCTCTTTCTGGAGTTTTTTAAAAATAATTTTTATTGCAGTAACTTTAATTTTACACATTAAAATAAACTTGTATGTGTACATTGCCCATTTGCGCAATTTCCCTATTCCTAAGATATATGTCAACACACCTTGCCCTCCACCAAATCACCAAGTGTTCTTCACCATTGTCTAGTGGGCTTTGTCATCACTTGCCCACCCCCCATGCCATTCCCTGTTGGTAACCTCAGTTCTATTGCAAGCGTCCAAGGGTTGGTTTTGTTTCATCTGTTCCTTTCTTTTTTCTGTTCACATTCTACCTATGAGCGAGGATATCTGGTATCTATCTTTCTTCTTTCATTTAGCATAATCCCCTCTAGTTCCATCCATATTGATTCACATGGCAGGATTTCATGTCTTCCTCTTCTAAGGGCTGTGTAGCATTTCATTGTATGTATGTGTGTGTATATATATATATATATATACACACACATACATACATACATATACCACATCTTTATCAATTCATCTGATGTTGGGCACTTAGATCGTTTACCTATTGTGAATAGGACTGCAATAAATATGATGTTCATAAATTTATGCAAATTAGTACTTTTTCTGTATCTTTTGGGTAAATACCCAAAAGTGGAATGGCAGGATCATATGGAATCTCCATATTCAACTTTTTAAGCAATCTCCATTCTGTTTTCCAAAGGAGTTGCACCAATTTGCACTCCCAGTAACAGTGTAAAAGTATTGCCTTTTCTCCACATCCTCTCCGACATTTGTTGTTTCCAGACTTTTGGATGATAGCCAGTCTCTCAGGTATAAGGTGATATCTTATTATTGTTTTGAGTTGCATTTTCCTGATAGCCTGTCAGTAGGAACATCTTTTAATGTTCCTGTTGGCCATCTGTATATCCTCTTGAGAAAAACACTTCTCCAATTCCTTGTCCCATTTTTCTTATTGGATTGCCTATTTTTCTGTTACTGAGTTTTATGAGTTTTTTGTACATTTTGGATATTAAGCCCTTATCAGAAATATGGAGCACAAATATCTTCTCAAAGTTAGAAGTTTGTCTTTTTTGTTTCGGAGATGTTTTCTTTCAATTGTGAAAGAGATTTTTTAGTTTGATGTAGTCCCAGTTGTTTATTTTTCTTTTTGTTCACCTTGATGCTGGAGTTGAATCCCCAAAGACTTCTCTAAGGCTGATGTAATGGGATGTCTTTCCTATGTTGTTTTCCAAGAATTTTATGGTTTCTGGTCTTATATCCAAGTCTCTAGTCCACTTTAAGTTAATTTTTGTGAATGATATTAGAGAGTGATCTGGCTTCATACTTTTGCATCCAATTTGCTTTTACCTGGAGACTTTGAATTTTGGGGGTCTCAACCCAGAGAAGAGTTTTCTGGGGTCTTTTTTGGGAGGCCTACAATTTTTTTAAATAAGCATCTTTATTTTTATCTAATTGTTCACCTTTGTTGTTCACCCCAATACCACGACATGAACCTGGGTAGTTGGGATGTATGTGGACTTCAGATGGCCAGAGGTGGTGGACACAATCACTGCTCCACCAGTGCACTGGATTACAACATTTTGGGGGGTACATGAATCTTTATAGTAGCATTATTCATAATAGCAAAAAAGTGGAAATAATTCAAATGTCTATCAATTAATGAATGGTTAAACAAAATGTAGTACATTCACACAACAGAATATAAAATAAAATGGAATAAAGAACCAATACATGGTAAAATATGAATGAACCTTCAAAACATTATGCTCAGTCAAATAAGTCAGACACTAACAGCCTTATGTCAGCGATGTCATTTATGTGAAATGTCCAGAATAGAAAAATCTGTACAGACAGAAAGCAGATTAATGTTTGTAAGGGGCTGGTAAAGAAATGACAGGGAATGGTTATGGCTTTCTTCTTAGGATATAAAATGTTCTAAAATTAGATGATGATGGTTACACAACCTTGTGATATACTAAAAATTACAGAAATGACCATTTAAAAGTTATACCTCAAAAAGAAAGAAGAGTAATAATGTAGAAAAAGCACTTTAGACCATTGCGGGAATGGGGTGAGGTTTACAGGACTTCCCTATATTTTAAAAAATACATTAACTAACTTATTTTATCTTACTTTTACAACATTATATAAGTTTCAGGTCTGCATAATTTTAAGTTAATGACTGTATATGTTACAATAGGTTCATCACTAAAAATTTCATTTTCATGTTACCTCCAACATGCATGGTTCAAATGTAGTGGTAGCAATCATAGGGTACATACATTTTATGCAGAAATATTTAACAGTAAGTAAATCCACCCACTTGAACAAAAACCTGTTCTTTGATCTGCTTCCTAAAATTCACAAGTACTATATGTTGTAAACTCTGCGTGCAATCTTTCATTTCTCTTTCCTTCTAGAAATGAAGGCTCCTGCAGGATGTTAGAGACTTTGCCTGCCATTTTTTTTGCAAAACAATGAATGAAATGAATGAGTGAAAGAAAGGAAAAATAAAAAATCATACAATCATATCACTAGACACAGAAAAAGCACTTGAAAAGAGTCAACACCTATTCACGATAAAAACCATAAACAAAATAGGAATAGAAGACTAACATAGCAACACAACAAACCTATATATATGACAAACCCACAGTCAACATCACAATCAATGGCAAAAAACTGAAAGAATTTTCCCCAAGATCTAGAACAAGACAAGGATGCTCATTTTCATTCAACATAGTTCTGGAAGTCCTGGCCAGGAAAGGAAAGCAGGCAAAGAGTATTAAAGGAATCCAAGTTAGAGAAGGAATAAAACTATCACTATTTGCAGATGACATGATATTATGCCTAGATGACCCCAAAGACACCAACAATAAACTTTCGAAATAATAGATGAATAGAGCAAAGTGGCAGGATATAAAACAAAACAAAAATCAGTAACATTCATATATGCAAAAAAGAAGTAAATGGAAATGAAATTAGGAATGAAATTTCACAATAGCACCAAAAAGGATAAAATGTTTAAGACAACCTTAACAATGGAGGTGAAAGACCTCTACAATAAAAATTATATGTTTAGAGTGATTATTGATATATAACTACTTAGTGTCATTTTGTGATTTGTCGTCTGTGTGTTGTTCCAGACTCTTTTTTTCTTCTCTCTCTCTTCTTAGATCGGTTGGGTGTAGATATGTTTTGATTGGTTTCTCTATTCGTTTTCTTCATTGCTTTTTCTCTGCAGATGTATTTTGAGGTTACTCTGAAGTTAGCATTAAGGCATCTATGTTTATTTCCCATTTTTATTTGAAAGCATATTAGTCTTCTACCCATTCTAACCATCCTAATTTTTGTTCTTTTCTCCTCCTCTCCACTTTTTATATTAGCTGTCTTAGTGTTTTTAGGTGGAATTTCTTTACACTTTATATAGCATCTTTTAGCAATTTTTGTAGGCTGTTTTTGTGGTGATAAATTCCTTTAACTTTTGCTTATTGGAAAAAATTTTAAATCAGTCTTTCAGTTCTGTATGATAATCTCACTGGCTATAGTATCCCAGGTTAAAATCATTTTCTTTCTGTCTTTTGTATATGTCATGCCACTCCCTTCTGGTCTGCAGAGTTTCAGGTGAGAAATCCACTGACAATCTTATGGGAACTCCACATACAAAGGTATGTGACTCATTTTTCTCTGAATGCTTTTAAGATTCTTTATCTTACATTTTGACATTTTGATAACAATGTATCTAGGTGTAGGTCTGCTTGGGTTTCTTTTATTAAGGACTCTGAGGCTTTCTGTGTCTGGAGGCTTGCTTTATTCTTCAAGTAAGGGAAAATTTCAACTATTAATTCTTTGAATACAGGTTCTGCCCCCTTTTCTCTCTCTTCTTCTCCTGGGACCCCTATGATGCCAGTGTTGTTTCTCTTGATGTTGTCCTATAGATCTCAAATGCTGTCTTTATTTATTTGCATTCTTTTTTGTTTTTGCTGGTTTTCTTGAGTGCATTCTTCTGCCCTATATTCTGGCTCTTTCTATCAGCAGCTTCATCCATCCTATTTTTGAGTACCTCTATTGAATTCTTTAGGTTAGTTATTGTGTTCTATATTTCTTCGACATCTGTTTTGAGCTGCTTCCTTTCTCCTCTCTCTCGATTTTTTGTTTTCTTTTACTTCCTCTACTTTTTCTTGATTTCCCTATTTATCACTGTTGCCCTAAATTCATCCTCAGGTAGTTTGCAGACTTCTGTTGTGTTCAGATTTTCCCTGGATTTTTTTATTGGATTCATTATCTCACATATATTTCTCTATGTCTTTGCTTGTTCGGCATTTTGCTTGTTTATGTGGATTAGGCTTCCTTGCAGTGATGGCCTTGTGTAGCAAATTGACTTGTACTAAGTAAGCCTGGATCTTGATTTGGACACTGGGATTTGTCGAGTTTTGTGATGTTACCACTGGTCGGATTTGTTGAAGTTCTTATGTGGGACCTCTGTTGCTGCCTTGAAATTCAGTTTATGGGGTTGGAGTTTGTGCAGGGGATGCAGGACCTTCCTGCAGCTAACCAGCTCCCAGCCACAATGACCACCTTGCTGTTGGTCCATAATCAGCAATCAGGCTGTAGTTTCATCTCTACCCACAAGGTGGCACTAGTGGGTAGCATTGACAGTTTCTCCCTCTGGAAGACTCTCTTCTTCCTTTAAGTCTGAGAGCTGGATATCCGGTGGGCAGGTCCTGTGGCTCTGGGACAAAATGGTGGGAGGGGTTGAGAGTAGGTGATTCCCCTTGCTGTCTTTTGGTTATGGCAGTGCCCAGTGTAATTTTCTCATGGGGTATCCCACGAGAGGCTGGGGCACTGGTTGTCCTTATGCCCTGAGCCTAGACCAGTTCCTCGCAGTTCTGTGTCCCAGTCCTGCTGGGCGGGCTTGCCTATTTTCATGATTCCTGGGAGGGCCAGTACTTTCCACGGTTCTACCCTCTCCGCCATGGTCAGAATCCCAAGTCCGAGGTTATGGTGTAGCTCTGAACTCAGATGTTTTCACCTACACTTTGTTATTGTGATTGCTGCTGTGTCTGTACAGCCTCTGGGCCTGCTTTTCCTCGGTGCTTGTTTCTGGAAAATAGGTAAATTCTTAGCTGCTCTGTGGGGAGGATGTGAGTCTCACTTCTACCAGGTCACCATCTTTACTGGAAGTCCTCCTGAACTACAACTTTTAACCTTGGACTTGTGAAGTTGCCGTAAGTGCCTCTTAGCATTTCAGCAGCCTTATTTGGAATTGGCAAGGGGAAATGACCTACAATATCAGGATTACCATTCTGAATTTTAGTCTTTTTCACATCTCACCAAGTAATATTTCATAACATTTTATTCTTTAGTTGCCATTAAACTTTTCTAATAATCTCTAGGTGCAAGATTGGTCCATATTACTTAGTTCAGCATTATGAGAAAGTAGCCTTCATTTTTGAAATGATCTTATTTTTTCTATTTTTGATTGTATTACACATTTTTGTGCACATAAATATATAAATCAAGCTTTCCTGAACAAACTATTAGCATACAGTTCAGGTAATTCGGAGTGTTTAGATTCTATTTCTTCTCACGTTATTTTAGGTACTTTGTACTTTTCTATCATTTTTTTTTTTTTTTA
Organism: Solenodon paradoxus; assembly: GCA_004363575.1. Lineage (NCBI taxonomy): Eukaryota > Metazoa > Chordata > Mammalia > Eulipotyphla > Solenodontidae > Solenodon > Solenodon paradoxus. The sequence goes on along the minus strand of RJWH01001519.1, from coordinate 270,432 downwards.
AGAGAAGGACGAAGCATCTTTATTTAGTTGTTTATTTTGGTTTCTCACTCTAGGTCTGGGTCAAGAAGCCGATCCTTGGACTTCACATGGTCTATAGCCAATTCTGGCTTAATGCCTGAGTTACCGGGGTCTAGCAGGAAGTTTCTGTCTTTCTGTTTTTAAGTTCATCTTGTTACTCTGGTTTTCACAAAAGTTGGAAGATGCAAGTCCATGCTCCTATTATGATCATACAGTAGCCAGAAGTCTCCCCACTCATTTATAGAGTTACCTCTGTATGTTTTCAAATTTCTTTACATGTATAAGGCTGTTTCTGGATTCTGGATTCTATTTTATGGATTTTTTTCTGCACTAATACCAAACTGTTTTGCTAAATATAGCTTTACAATGAGTCTTGAAACTTGGCAATGCCATGGTGATATTCAAAATAACTAATTCTGACCAATTCAAATAGATTCTGGCCATAAATCTAGTGTGTGCATGTATGTATGTATGTACGGGTAGCTGAAGATGTGTCTGAATGTAATGAGATCACTCAAAAATGTATACTGGTTGGATATTAACTCTATTCCATAATTTTTTCTTTTCTTGAAAATTGACTTTGTTATTCTTGGTCCTTTCTTACCCCACATATTTTACTATCAGCTTCAAGTACCAATTTTTTAATTGTATTTTTAATTGGAATTTCAGTGAATGTATAGATAAATTTTATTTCCTTACAATGGTAACTTCTTATATGTTACATACCTACACTTAGGTCTACTTATGTCTTTCAAAAATGTAATACTTTTCTCTATACATTTTTTACTAGATTTATTCCTAGATCATGTGATTATTGACTCTTGCTACATGAGGTAACATTATCTTTTTTTTGGTTTAAGTCAATTTGAGCTATTTCCTTACAACTAAAGGAATCCTAACACAGAATTTCAGGAAATGATCAGAGAAATCAAGAGATGCCTCATCTTGAAAGACTGGCATACTTTGCCAAGCAGATTGGACAATAAAGAAATTTTGAAAAGTTAAAAGCAGGAATATGACATAATCTGACTTGTAATTTAAAAATATGACTCTAAAAAACTTGAGTCAGGTATTTCAGGATACTCTAGTAAGTTCAAAGGAGATGGGACAGGACCTTACAAAGATAGTGGCAGGACAGATGGAGAGGAGTATAAGGATGTTATTAGTAAGAGTTGGAGCATGACTTGGTGAAAGATTAAAATGTAATTATGATAGGTATGAATTAAAAAGGATTCCCAGATTTCTCTTGAAATAACTAGCAGGATAGAGGTATAGGAGTCCTCTACGTAGGTGTAAGAGTGGAGTGAGAAGCTATGAAGATGACAAATTCTGCCTGAAACATCAATTTATGTATGTATGGTTAATTAGGTGACATGAGATAGATGATTTTGGGATATGGAGGAGATAGATTAAGATATGTTGTGTGTAAATGAGGTCACTTACTTAAAAGAAAGTATAGGCAAGAAGATAAGCCCTTAAGAACATTGTTTGTGGAATAGGAGTTTTCTGGAGGTCAATGATGAAGGCTGAGAATATGAGACATAGGAGAAAACTCAGGGACAAAGGGTATCACTGAAGTCTAGAAGAATATTACAGGGGGAATGATAAAAATCTCAGAGGGAAAGATCAAGCAATGTTTTACTTATTATTAAGAGACACCCCTTGATATGGCAATCCGTAGGTGATTGTTGGCCTTGGAGAGAGCGGATTTCATGAAGCCGAATTGCAGGGTCCTGGGGATTGAACAGGAGATGAGAAATGTAGACAAACTTGCAGTTGTTTCAGGAAACATGATTGAGAAAAAGTGGTACTGATAGATTTTGTTTTAAAAATAGGAGAGATGGTGTCTATTTGTGTGTAGAGAGAAAGGAGTTATTGATGTGGGGACAGCATAGCTTAAAACCTATAGGGCAGTTTGCAGATGTGTGAGCAGAAAATTAAACTGGCAAAACCTGAGACTTCTCAGAGCAAGGACCCCAAAGAGCAATGACCCCACCTTAGCAACTTGGGCCTGGAACACACCCAGATACTTGCAATTTTACTCCAGGTAACCTGGACACTCCCATGGAGAAGCCCCCACCCCTTATATATATTCAAGAATTCATCTTGCCTGAGAGATGCGGGCAATGCGTGTGGTACACACATGTTGCATTCCCTGGCCCACAAGGAGCTTAAACTCATTTCCTCTTTTAATAAACCTGCCATGTGATCCTGACCAAATGACTCTCTCCACGAATTCCTTCTGGATGGACCTAGCATCTCATCAGTGTATCTCAGCTCACCCTCACCCACATCACTATCAATAAAATAGAAGTCTGAAGAGCAAGGTTGCAGGAAATAAACCTTGAGGCTAGATATGAGCATCCAATTTTATGTGTCTGAGAGCCAGAAGACACCTGGTGCCATGTGGGGCAGGGGCTGATGGCAGAAGCCATTACAGAACAGAATTAACTTGACGAGCTTGGAGTCATATTTCCCGAGTATAAATCCTGAATCAGTCTAATTTTGCAACAAGTCATTTAACCTTCCTGTGTGTTTCCTTTTCTGTCAGATGAAGATAATATTGACACCTAATCTCACAGATGAGGATTAAATAAATTAACATCCAATGATGTGTTTCTAACAGTGCCTGACACAGCAAGCATGAAATAACTGAGGCTTTTGCTCCCTTAGATGGAGCTCCACCAATACCTTATTTCAAATTACTGATATATGTGAATGTGGATAAGTATCTGCATAGTTCTCTCTAAATTTCTATGTTCAAATATTCTTTGATGATAAACAGATTATCTGGCTACCCCCTAGAATGCTGTCATACTCCTAGACTCAGCAGCAAGGAGATGGTCCTCGTCAGTCCATTTACCTGTCAGTCTGTCTCCTCTCAGAGACTCCCTCTGATTTCCAAAACACCCCTTTCTAATCTGGTGTAAGGTGAGCCATAAAGAATGTACTCACAATGAAGGACAATCACAGCTAAGTATCAAATATTCCAGAAGAAATTAGATTTAAAGTGAATTCTAGAAAGTAGTTATTTGGGGAAGGGCCAGAATGGGACTGGGACGGGTGACATGTATGTCTAATCTTTAAGAAAAAAAATTAAAGGAAAAGTGAAGACAGGAATGAAGGCAAGCAAGCAGGCAGGAGAAGCAGCATTTATTTACTTTTAGTTCATCTTGGTTGTTCCTTCTGGCCCCAGGTTTTGAACTTAGGCCCTTGGGATGTATGTGGATACACCAGATGAGTAGTAGTTACACTCTTGTTTATTTTATTCTCTACACTTTCCTGTTTTGTTTTTTGAAGCTGAAATTATTTAAAAAAACAAAACAAAAAAACACCAAAAACAAAACAAATCCAAGAGTTCTTACTGTGGTAGGGAAGATGTAACTTGGATGTAATTACTGTGAAAATAAGGTTTATGGACATTTCAATTTTAAAAGTCTCATTGAAAAATGACATAAACATGAAAAGGATGTGGAGAAAAGGAACCCTTCTACATCTTGTGGGAATGTAAATTAGTCAATCTCTTTGGAAAGTAGTATGGGAATTTCTCAAAAGAAAAACTAAAATGGATCTACCATTTGGACCAGCATTCCCACTTCTAGGCATATACCCACAGAATACAAAAGTACTAATCAGAAAAATTATACATCCCTAGGTTCATAACAGCACAATTCACAATAGCCAAGACATGGAAACAACCTAAATGCCATCAACAGATGACTTGCTAAAGCAGCAGTAATATATAAACTCAATGAAATTTTAGCTGTAAAATGATGAAATTGTGTCCTTTGCGACAGCTTGGCTAGAACTGGAGGGGATCATGCTAGGCAAATAAGCCAGAAAGAAAAAGAGAAAGACAGATGGTTTCATTAGAATATAAAGAAACAGAACAGACACCCATAACAGAATTCACAGGACTCAGGACCATGGCTGAGGAGGGGGAGGGAAGAGAGGAGGGACAAGGTGGTGGTAAAGAGCACTGGAACTCTGGTGGTGGGTGTGCTGTGAAACACACACAGACTGAGAAATAGTTCAATTCTAAAATACATGCAGTACTGTAAAGAAAACAAAACTTAAAAAAATTAAATATATTGGAGACTTCCTTTAAGAAATGATGAACACAAAGACTATCAAAAAGGATTTAAAAAAACCGTGAGGACTGTGAAGATAAATTAGTATATATTTTACATATTGTTCACACATTTTATTAAGATGGTATAAAAGGGTATTTTCAACATCTCAGCTTTCAAAGGGGAAAAAAGAATGATTTTAATAAAAAATAACCCAATTCCTACTTATTCTTTTTTAGTGGGAAAAAAAGAGAATGACACACAATTGTCACAGCCTGTATTATTCTTAGATGATACTAACAGACACTACAAACATGTAGAGTGCTAGTAATGTTGTAACCAGACAAGTATATCTACTTTCATATAAATTAAATTCAGTCTATCTCCATATAATCCCTTTTTTTGCCCTTTCCCCATATGATTCAGTTTTCCTCGTTCCTTGTCAGTCATTACCAGTTCCCCAAATCCTCTGCTGTCCTAGTCCTATGCTAATCCACAGCAGTGATCCTGAAGGTTCCAGGAAGAAAGGGAGTACTGATGCTTGGTCTCAACCCTTACCTAGGGGAGGGAAAGACTGACTGTCCTCCCAAACTCCCTGTACTATTCTTTTACTCCCATTAGGCTTGTTTTGTATCCTGAATAGGTTCATAGGTCCTCAACACAAGGCCTGCCATCAGTCAGGGCACTTCCCTGCCCCCTAGTGGTGCCCGGAGAACACAGCAGGCCCAGAAGAGCTCTGTGCTAGCGTGGCGGTGGGGATGGGGCGGAGCTAAATTCACAGCCCAGCTGAACAGAGATGAGGTAGGGAAGCTGTTGTTCTGTGCTTTGGAACAGACTGGGTAGTGGCCTCAGGCCCCACCTCTGACCTGTCAGCAGTTCCAGGTCTGAGAACAATCTTCTGGGTAAATGTCCTCACAATCACCAGGCCCAGAGAAGGAATTTGGGGAACAGCACGTAACACTATTGAAGGTCTTGATCGGCCCCATTGATTTTTTTGAATTGTGAAAATAACATTACAGAAAATGCTTATAATAGGAATAAGAAACCATCGAACCTTACTGCCTTAACACAAATGTTTTCATGGTCTCTTTCTTCATTGATTTGAGACTTACAACTTTGTGTCTGTGCTTTTTATTTAACATTATCCCAAACAACAGCAATGTCACAATCAGGATCAAGAGAGCAGAGGCACTAGAAAGTTCAGCAGCATTTTTGCAGGGTCCTTGACCCAGCAGGTGTCTCCAGATAATAGAGATAAGGGGCTCCCTCTGGTGGGTGCGGCTGGTGATCTTAGTTTCTGTGTCACAACTCTGAGCTTGGCTAATCCAGGCCATGTGAAGATCTCATCCCCAAGAGGATTCTGCAGGTAGAAGATATTCACTTGTCCCTACAGAAACAGTCCAAGGTAGAATGGGTGTACTTCCAATAGGTCCCCAAGGAGTTTGAGGGACTTAAGGATGCTGTGTAATGACCAAATTTTACTCAAGATTCCTTCTTAAGCCTGCCTTCCCCAAGTTTCCATATCTACCATATTGGTAACTTTCTGAAAGAAATGCCTGGAGCCTCTCCATGTTCCTTCCAGTCTGGGACCAGGTATAAATAACTTAAATAATGGTTAAGAAATCCTCATCTAAAACAACTGCTCTCCACCACTGCCCCAGCCTCTGGGTTGCACAGTCACTTCTGAACAAGGAGCCATTAGGGGGCAGCGTGGGTTCACAGTGAGCCATTTTCTCCCAGGGGAAAATGGATCACAAATGCAATGACCCTCTTGCAGAGTCACATGCCCACTAAACGCTGCCCAGGGGCTTTCCTCTTGTGGTCTCTGCTGTGCCACCAATTCTCTGAAAAGATATTACTGGGCTTGAAATAGGTGGAAAGAGGCGGGTGGAAATTGCTGTCACTTTGGGGAGTTGATCAAGGCCTCTGGGGACCAAGTGCTTCATTTTCAACACCTGACACAGTGCCAAGACCACAATACTTGTTCAATAACATTCAAATAATTGTTGCATGAAACTGAAGTGACATGAAATCCAAAGCAGAAGAAAAACTCTAGGGGAGTGTTAAGGGTGTGCATCAGTGAGGGGCCATCCTGTCCAGGTTGTCTGGAGCCTGTGACATGCCCAGAATTTCTTGGGGCCCCTGTAATATCTTATTCCATAAATAGAAGCCATGGAGGCCTAAGAGACCTCCCAATTTGGAGGGACATGACTAGGCTGAGGACGGGGGCATGTGTCTGGACTCTGGGGGTGGGGATTGGGGTCCTGCTAAGCCGTCTCTCAGGAGAAGGCCAGTACCCTTTCCAGGGACACTCACATTTTTTCACACAGGTAATCGATGTTCATTATAGAAAAATGACACATCACTCTTTATTGGATGCCAGCTCCAGCACCCAGCCTCCTCCTCTCCAGACACGAGGGTACATTGCAGGGGCTCTGTCCCCTAGCCAGGATGCAGTGGAAGCTACTGCTCTTCTGGGGCCAGCACCTTCCTCAGGGTCTAGGGCTGTTTGCTCAGGTTAATTCAAACTCCTGTTCACAGCAGCCTACACCAATGGGCTGGGCCTGGACACCTCGCCTGCAAGAGGACATAAAGAAAAATACTGAGATGAGTCACTGAGAATGGGGAGTTAGTCTTTGATCCCAGCAACACCTTCTCCACCACAACCAGTCTCCTGTTGCCCCAATTCAGCAAATCTCAAACTGCCATGATAAAAAACTACTCAGAGATATTGCTTCCAGAGATTCTTGCTTCAGGTGGGACCCAGTAGTGGCAAGAATCTATATTCTGAACCAGGTACCCAGGTGACTTAAATACAGGTACACCCAGGAAGTGAGAGAGAGAGAGAGAGAGAGAGAGAGAGAGAGAGAGAGAGAGAGAGAGAGAGAGTGTGTGTGTGTGTGTGTGTGTGTGTGTGTGTGTGTGACCTCCCTACTTCTAGACTGCTTATCTCAGCTCCTCAGCCCCACATAACTCTGTTCCTTCAGAAAAGAGGCACATGCCAATGTTCTTGGTCCATTGAGCTCCATTAATGGCTCTTAAAAGTTGTGAATGCTGTGGTAGCTGGAGACTGAGGTGCTGTCCAATCCCTGCACAGGGTGTGGGCATGAAATCCTGTCCTTAGGTCTCAGCCTCACAAGTTCCAGGGCCTGACCAATCTCTTCAGGGGAACTCTAGGTATGCCTCCTGTAGTATCCACATAAGTAACGTACTTAGAGATGGCAAAGAACTAGTTCAAAGTCACCCAGTGACAGTTGAGGTTCAGACCCCGCCATTACTGACTGTCAGCCTAGGACTCTGCTTGGCACTAGGTTTTGTTCCCCAGGTCTTCCAGGTCTAGTCAGTGGAGGAATAAGAGAACTGACCATCTTACACTGGCTCACCCCCAGTGGCCCAAGTGTCTTGAGAGTCCATGTGAGCGTGGCTGTGGCTAAGAGCATAGACTCTGAAGTTCACCTAAGAAATGCTGGGCAGTTAATAACCTCTCTGTGCCTTAGTTGCCTATTTCTAAAATGAAGATAAAACTGTATCTACCTTTTAGGGCTGTAGTGAAGATTCAATGAAATTATGCCTGTAAAGGCTGAGCACAGTGCCTAGTCTCTGAGTGTTAGCTAGTATGAATACTTTTGTCCCTTTGTAAGACTTCCCACCCTGACCTGTCCACCCACTGTGGGATGACCCCATGGCCTGCCTACCTAAGCAGCTCACAGCGGAAATGCGTCAAACGTTCTGTGGCAAACTCCAGGTCAATCACCACCTTGTTGCTCCACAGCCTCTCGGCAACGGCTCCTGCTCTGGGCCTGGAGGAAAGGCGACACATACCAGGTTGGGCCCTGTGACCCTCACAAGGGTGCTGAGTACCCACGGGTTGCTGCCTCTTATTTAGGTGCCCTGCACTGGCTCAGGGCCAAGGGGTGTGCTGATACCTTCAGAGAAAGTGGGAGCCTGGTGGGAGAGCAGCTCAGTTCCGTGTTTATTAAAACGTGGAGCATGATCCCACTCCTCTCCTTTCCCAGAGACATGGGAGCTGGAGTCTTAAAGGTATCATGCACTATTATCATGACAGCAACAGCGGGTATTCTCAAAATGCAAACTCTACACACTCCACCAGGTCTGGGAGGCTGCTGAGGACATGGCATAGGGAAGTCTTGTTATAGGAGAACATTGAAGTTCAGCACTGGATCTGGAGCGAGTCATTCGTGCTCTCCATGCCTCGTTATCTCTGGCTGTGAAGGGACGATAACAGCCTCTACTCTACAGACCTAATGGGCTGTTGGAGCTGCAAATGTGGAAGTCAGGAGGGAGGTGATGCTACATACAAACGGGATCACTGCAATGCTTATCTTTCTTGGGCCTGACAGGTGGGACTAGTGTGGAGGTGGCTGGCTAGGACTGAGTAGTAAGGGAGTGCCTATGCCCACACGTCCAACCCTTGACACCTCAGAAAACCCTTACCAGAGCCTGGGAACCAGGTTTGTGCTATCCACATACTCTCCCCACATACAGGCCTCTCCACCGATCACTAGAGTCTTCTGCTGAGGAGTACCTGAGGGAAACAAGTGACCACAGGCTGGTAGTAGTGGGTAACTCTAAGGTTCTTCAGCCACCTTCCCAAAACAGCCCTTTACTCAGAAACGTTTTTCATCTCCTAACCTGAAATGTCAGCCCAGACCCTCCTGCCTCCTTCTCTGTGGCCCGACCACTTTTGACCAGCAAGGAGAGTTCCCTGCTTTTACCTTCAAATGCCAGGGGCTCCACCAGGTAGGCCTCCTGCCAGTCAGGGCCATAAGTTATGTGGTTCAAGTACCAGGGGGCAGAGAGCAGGGCGCGAAAGCCAGCCTTAGTGACCAGTTGCATCTCCTTCACATAGCTTATTGGTGTCTCTTCTCGCCACACGTGGACAATTGTGTCTGGTCGAATCTGTCTCAAAAGGTCAAATGGCAGTAACGGCATGTAGTCGAGGGACTCCTTATACAGGCAACCCAGGCCAAGAGCTATGCAGCCCCTCTGCTTCCCAGCAGCAAAGCATTTATCAGTGACTCTTAACCACTGAGCTCCCAGCCTGGTACTGAGGCCAAGGACTCCAAAGGCCCTAGGAGATCTCCTTGCTACTTCCTCTCTACCACCATCTTCTCCTCCTGGTCCAGAGTGACTGCTAATTGGAGGCAAGCAGCAGAGCTCAGGAGCTATCATGTCCAGGAGTCTCTACATGTTTCTGAGGATGGGGCAAGGTTCCCGCTAAGTCCCTGTGAGTGGCAAGAGCCTGGGATCTTACTGATCAACAGTGAAAAAGGCAGCCCTGCTCCCACAGACGTGGCAGACCCTTGTCTTAACTCAGCAGGGGAAATGCAACCCATCATGCCGGCTACAGACACCCCAAGGAACGTGGCAGCAGAAATAATTCTTGATTGGTTTGTAGTAAGGGAAGAGACACAGAGGCTTTGATTCCCACACACAGAGCTCAGACATCTGCAAACTTTCCAGAAAGGAGGTAAGATGGCCCCATGGCTCTGCCATTCCAATCCAGAAATTTAGTCTGTGCAGATGCAGAAAAGGGCTAGGAGACCAGAAGGAGGTACTGTGGGTAGCTCCTCTCTCTGCCCTGAGCTCACCTTTACATTATTATCAAACACCTCCTGCCACACCACATAGCCCTTGCCATATACAGAGACGATGTCCAACAGCCTGGAGAGGAAAGAAAGTGCTCAAATCAGACACTCTTGGTCCTTGGCGCCAGTGTTCTAGAGGTTGAGCCTGGCTAGGGGTCCATTGCTGACTGGCAGGTCTTCCCCAGTGGGTAGCTGATCCTTCCAAACCAGCAAGGAGAAGACAAAGGACCCCTTTAGGATCCCACAGTGGGTCAAGCAGAAGCTGGCCCTGGCACAGAAAGTGAGAGTCCATAGGAGGCGACCCCAAAGGATCCTGCCCACGCTTTCCATCCTTACTTCTGGATGTAGAATGACTCCAGCTGCTTGAAGTCTACACCAAAGCCCTTTTTCCTCATAAACGCCTGGATATCTGGGTTGGACTTCCTGAATCCCAAGAGAAAATGAAGATTAATTTTTAATATCCTCAAAGCATGGGGACAGTCATCTATCTAACCGCCTACAGTTACCTTTTTTCCAAACAATCAGTTGAGGATGTCAGAAGTTCCAAACAGGGAAGCTGCGGCTGAGCACTACGCGACGGGCACCACGGAGAAAGGCCAGGCAATGACGAGGCTATCCTGGGCGCGGCAAGCTCACACTCGCATCTCTCTGGACTACTATGTGCGGCTCTGAGGTTTTGGCTTGGGGCTCTGGCACCCCCAAGTCACGCACATGTTCTGCTTTTCCCTTAATCCTTATTTTTTATTCCAGTTGGATACACGCATTCCATCTCTCACCCAGTGCAGCTTCCTGGCCCCACAATATCTATATTTTGCTAACATTTCCTCCTGGAATGTATTTTCCTTCCCCACATCTCAAAAAAGCCAAATGATTTTCCCAGATTCAGTCTAGTGTCCACTTCTCAAAGAAGCCCCACCACCTCTTTTGAGCTAACTAGATCTGAAGCTTTGGACCTTACAATTTAATATTAATTTGACATCATCATATATTATTCTCAAATTTATCTGTGTGTTGATTCTTCACTAGACTAATTTAAGCCCTCAAAATCAGGGATTATTTTTCCCTACACTGAATTTTTCCAAGGTAATTCTGGACCCAGAGCTGGTTTTTCCATAAATAACGCAAGGATGAGTCAGAAGAGAGAGTTCTATTTACAGTCTTGCCAAAAATCAGGTAGGGTCTCTCAGTAGGCGGATAGAGGGAAGGCCCGACACCTGAGCTCTCTGCACTGAGAGGGACTGTCGGTTCAGAGCAGCTAACCTGAGACGGGTAGCCTCTCATCCAATAACCTCTATTTTGAGAAAGCAGATCATCAGGGATGGGAAGATGAAAAGGCTCATACCAGCAGGTAAAATCAACCTCATCTCCTCCAAGGTGAAGATAAAAATCTGGAAAGACAGTGGTGGTCTCGAAGAAGAACGTGTTCATGAACTCATAGGTACTATTGAGAGTGGGATTCACTGGTCCAAAGGTCCCAGAGGGCTGAGACCCAGAGTAGCAAGGAGTCAATAATCCAGGGACACCTATGCCAATAGAGAAACCCACACAAATGTCACGAATACATCAACCCCTATGCATGGTCTTACACAGAAGAGGATGAAATCACAAAAACAATTGTGGTCATGAACATTACAGACGTAAGGTAGGAACACTAGGGCCTTGGGCACTCAGACATCTGTCATCGTGAGCATGTAGTCACAATCAAAGAAATACAAATATATCCACAATCATAGACAGAGGCAGTTTACAGCCAGACCACTATCATCACACACACTCTTGCCTTGACACATGGTTTCCAGGAGGCGTCCCCCCTACTCCCAAATACTGCTCTCCTCAGATTGGCAGAGAAGCAGAAAGTCTGATCCAGCCAAACTGGCCAAATCTTTCTTCTGCTCTAGGGTACAACAATCTGCAATGGTATCATCGAGATAAAGACATCTGAGGAGAATTTGCTCACATGTTAATAGTAAATGGTCTCCTCCACTAAAAGCTCTGCCTTCTTCCTAGTTGGAAGATGATGACAGAAAATATTCTTCTAAGGATCAAGGCTAGATATACCTTATGTGAAAGCCAATGGGATTGGTAGACTCCCTTTAACCCAAGACATTTTTCTCACCTGGTCCCCAGGACAGTGTGTGGCCAGGAGTATCAAATTCTACCAACACGCGGATACCCCGAAGCCGTGCATATTCAATCACCTCCTTCACATCTTGTGTAGTGTAGATGTGGGTAACAGGGTTGTAGGACCCCTGAAAGGCACAAGATTCCCTTCAGGTATCAGGACTGTCTTCAGAGAACTTTATCATAATTTACAACAGGCTATCACATCCACTGTTTTATCTCAGTGTCATAATGCTAGTGAGAAGAATGAGGTATTATGTTCATATAACAGAATATAAATAAACAAACATAATATATGATCAGGAGAGATTCTCTTTTGAAGGTCACAGAGCAAATTCATGACAAAATGTGGACTCCTTCTCTGATCTTCTGACTCCAAATCCAGTGCTACTGTGTTCCTAACACTGGCTAGTGAGGATGAGAGCTGGTGCCCTTGCCAGCAGGGCTATGGTCAGTGCAGACACTGACTTACAGACTTGATCTGGGTGAAAGTGATACATACCTTCCTGGTGAGCTCTGGAAAAGTGAAGCTCTCGTATGGGAAGGAAGAGTCATCTACTATATGCCAGTGGAACACGTTGAATTTATTGTACGCCATAACATCCTGTGGGGAGAGCACACACTTAGCCCCACAGCCTCTCAGTTTCAGCCTCAAGTTGGGAAGCCAGTAGGCTCCACATCCCTCAACAGGCTCAACCTGTCCTCAGCATCCTGGTTTGTGTTTATAGGGTCTCTCTATCCAACCTTCCCCTCAGGCAGGACCTGAGGGAAGACCCAGGGCACATCCGAGGACGGTCGACAGAAGCAGTTGGTCCTCTTTTTGAGGTGAGTTTGAGGTAAGTTCCAGCGCGTCAAGAGGAGGGTGACAGCTATGTGCTAGCTTGGAAGCTTCCTGAAGCCCCCAAGACCCCGAAGACTAACACTTCCTTCTGTCATTTGTTTGGGTTATCTGACTTGTGTTCATACAAACTGTGGAGTCTGTTGTGAACTTAGTAGTCCCATTATGCATAAATCTCAGAAGCCCCCACAGATGGATGTATCCACTCCTTTGGTTCTACCAGAGCAGTAAAGGAAAAAGTAGATGACAAGTTGGATCAACAACAGTCAGAGAAGCCTGCCCACTGAATGCAAGAGAGTTAGGAACTTCCACAGCTAAGATTTTTAAACATCTCTTTCCTATGAACTTATCCTAACTAAAGTAAAGGTAGTTCTGCTTGATCGAAGAAGTCAATTTCCCAAACCACATTCTCTGTCCCTAGAAATAGCCTGGATAGTGGTCCACAGTAGCCAGTGGGGAAATTTAAATCACTCTTGTTATATTCTTTAGTCTTGGAGCAGATCATCTTATACATTTTCCCCAGAAGCTCAGAAAGTGAACATACATCTTTTCTGTAACTCTAGAACTATGACATTCATCTGTCCCTTGCTATATCACCCTTGAAAGGACACTAAGGATAAAAAAAGGTCTTAAGGAGTGGGTACCAGTGTCTGCAGGATGCTAGACAGTGGCAGGTAGTGACGAGATGTATCCAACAACAAGCCCCGGTGAGGGAAACGTGGAAAGTCATCAATCTCTGTTTTGTTGATGAAGAACTGTAAGGATTAAACATCAATCATGTCAGGGTTCAAAGGAACTCATCATGGGGATGATAGGGAATGAGAACAAGTTTCCTGAGATCCTGGAAAAGCCAATCTGTGGCTATTCTGTACACTCACTGACTCCCCCAGTGCCCCACAACTCTAATCAATGACTACAGGTGGGCACCTGTCCAGAAAGTAATTGTTCCAAGCCAGCCAAATATCGCTGTCCCACACACCACCTGACTTACAAATGCTTTGGCTTTTTACTGACTATTAATGTTTATTTACTTCAAAGCAGCATGGTCTCAGGATTATAACTAAATAATGACTCAAGGAAACTAAATTATAGAAGATTCTAAATAGGTCAAATCTAGCAAACCAGTTTCCACCCATCTTTCCTGTATACTCTAGTTAGTACCATCTCTGAGACATTGTCTAAGGCATATAAAGTATTCCCAGGACTATCAATGCTGGGAGCAAACCCCAGAGATTTAAAAGGAACACTTTTTGAGAGCTCACACTCACCGTGCCCGTAGAAGATCTCCAAATAAGTTGGCTAAAAGTCTCCAGACCTAGGGTTAAATTGAGAGGCAGAAAGGTAGGAAAAGAGATGCACTGGGATCCTGATCCCAGTGTGGAGAAGCATAATGGCTGCGCACACAGTGAAAGTGGTTGTATATAAGCTTGATGATTCTCAACACTTTAAAAGCCATTTTCTATCCTTACTCTGTATTTTGTTTGGGGATGTGGCAATGTAAGGGGTTTTAGAACCCTTCTTACTAATAACACTAATCTGCAAAACCCACATATCTTCCTAAGCCTTGAACTCACAAGAATCTTTCAAGTTTTATTGAAAAGGCATTGCATCATAGTGTTACATGGGGTTAAGGTATGCATCATCGTTAAGTCAGCCTGTATATAACACGTTTAGTCCACCACTGATAGCTCAATTCTATCTATTACCATATAACTGACACCTTTCCCCTATTTGCCCACCTCACTTTCCTGTCCTTTCTGGTAACCACTAATTTCACAAGTTCGTTTGTTTGTTTTTTCTTTTTAAGGAAAGGTGCAGGCAGGAATGAAGGCGAGTAGGCAGGCAGGGAGAGTAGAAGCATTTACTTATTTTATTTAATTGTTCATCTTGGCTGTTCTCCCTGGGCCTCGGGACACAAACCTGGGTCTTAGGGTATATGTGGACTGTGCTGGGCAGAGGCTACAGACTGAACTGCTAAACCACTAGCACATGCCTCATAAGAATATTAAGGACACCAAGATATGTACTTGTGAGGACAGATGCAGGGATAACCCAGCCTGAAAGGAGATTAAGACATTCCATGGAAATACCCACAGGGCTGAGGAACTGAGAAAGGGGGTCTCCAATCTGCTGCCCCTAACTTCTCCCAGATTAAACTGTGAGAATGTGATCCTAAGCTTGAGATTCAAAGGAGCTTGTCTTCACAGCTAGATCTAGAAGAAAAAGTATCACCCCTTTTCCACTTCAGAGCTTGAGGAGACCCAGCCATGGAAAGCTAAGGCGTTGAGGGCAGCAGCACCGAGAGGGGCTTTCGGGTCCATTGGACACTCTCTCCTAGATTCCTTCAGGACCTAAGGATGGACATGTTGAGCCCAGAACCTTGGGGCCCTATTTCTGAAAATCCAGTAGAAGCTCTGTGAAGGATCCCTAGAGTCCCAGATGTTCATAATGAAACAATCTGTGAGACCTCTGGGGCCACTTGTCATCTAATTACAGTGGGTGATTAGTGTACTGTTCTGGCCTCTGTCTGACTCTGACTGTGACACCCAGCCTTTTGGAAACCCAGATTTTTCCTCCCAGTATAACCAATCACCAGCACCTGCACTAAAGGTACAAGAAGGGAGTTGCTAGGGGAATGAGACAAACTAAAACAGGGTTTGGAATTCTGCAAGAACCTACCTCACCATTCAGCCAGCAGAGGTTTTACACAGAGCAGTGGAGGTATTTGGCTAAACCACTATCTAGGGACCAACACCTTTTCAGAAATCCAAGAGGAAGCGCACAGGGTTGTTAGCTAGTAAAGTCCCTATTTCCTCCTGAAATAATATAGTTCTACAGATTTTACTACTGTTTACCGTTTTTTTGGACATTTATCTATTTCTTTGGATATAATTTTCCTTTTTAAAGAAATTTTCCAATTAGGTATCTTTAGTGAGCTCAACAAGGCAGTCAGTCCTTCTCCCCAGCTGCCTGTTCCCTGCAAGGCCCTGAGCTGTCAGCCTATAGAGTCTCCCACTGCTTTCCCAGGGGATCCACCCACCAAGGGGAGCAAAGAGGGAGGGGTTGCTGCTGCTGCTCAGGCTGCAACTTACCAACTTCCAAGGACAACTGTAAGGAGAACACGCCCTCTTCAGGGAGAAGAGGAAATTCTCTACTTGGTCTTCACAAAGAAAGCTTCCTCAGGTGAGGCGTGTATTTGCTGGGGTCACCAGACCTGTCCCCCACCTCACCAGTGACAACTTTTATACATCAGCCTTCTCTCTCTCTCCCATACCATTAGTCCCACCTTGTTACCTCGGAGAGCTCCCCAGACAGTCTCAGAGAAGAGGGAACAGTGCGCATCATTTATGGTCAGGGTATCTAAAAAGACAGAAATGACCACACTTGGTTAATGATTTCTATTCTCAGACTACATTAGAAATCACGTTTCGCATAAATTCTTGGATAACAAAACAACGGTAGAGGGCACACCCCTGTGGTCCAGGCAGCTGAGGCAGCTAAGGTACAAACCAAGTAAAGTCAAAGCTTGGGTTTGAGATATGAAGCTGGAGGTTTAAAAAAAAAAAAACAGTATATATATATCTCAAGAGCAGAGTCACTTTGAAAAAGTAAATCATTTGAAGAAGAGACATCCCTAGAGCAGAGCAGCTGCAGGTCAGCCAGGCCTGGGGCCAGAGAGAAAGGGCAGTACTCCGATGACTCTGCAGGCCCCAGATGATGAGGGTCACACTGGAGCAGAGTCCTCTGCAAAGCACCATCCAGCTTGTGAGCCAGTTTTCCCTGCCAGAAACACGAATTTCGGTTAGTTTTTAAAAGCACAAAGTCCCCTATGGGCAAGGGGGATAGTGATGCCTGGAGCGGTGAGTCCAGGCTGCGATGTCCCCAAGACCTTTGTGACAGTACCTTCCTTTCCCTTTGTCTCCTGGCTTCGGTTACTTTAGCTAAGAATGTGCAGAAGATGTTCAGACTTGAACTTGAATCCTCATCTAGGAGACAGGATGCTGCTTAGGGAGGTAGTTACAGCACTAATGACTGGGCTTCATTTCAGTACAGTCACCCCAAACTCCTCCTCTCCCAAGTAGAGGATCTCTTAGAGAAAATCAGCAAAGTATACAAATTCCTAAAAGGACAATGGAATTTTACTCCATTCAAAAGGCCAATGTCCTATGAGACTCAGTGAACAGCCAGTGTGACATTCCAGAGAGACTGGTTAGATCTTCTCTGGTTCTTAGCACTTGGTGGCCCTGGGTCCCCACAGTCACGAAGACCTAGCATTAGCAACTTAGGCCCGACCATCCAGACAATTGCTCGCTCTTCTATAAAAGGAAACAGGGTGGTACTTACAATTCTCCACTGACTCCAAAGAAGGAATCTGGTCACATTCAGAATTGACTACATAGACAAGCAGCGAATTGTTCTTTATTGTACGGTGTTTTCCTGAAAAGATAGGGTAAAATCAGTGTGGCTGATCTGCCACGAGAAGCTACAGGCCCTACCAGAACTAGCTCTAGTCCCTTTCGCTTACAAGTCTGTGCCAAGAGGGAAGGGAGGACACTGCATTTGCTCTTGGAATAGGCACCACAAAGTGCCTGCTCAATTTTTTCATTTTGGTCAAGCGTCCCTCTCTCCCTGCTCACCCAGCCTGACCCATATATGAATGAGCTGCTGGTAGATCTTTGTAATCAGCGCTATGCATTTCTGGACCCCTTTGAACGTACCAAGTACCTGATTCCAAGATCTTCACAACTGCTTCTAAACCAGAACCAGCTTTAGAGCATTGCTACTCAAAATGTGGTCAGCACATTAACTGCTGATTTGCAAACGGTGTTACTTGTTGGTCAACAGATTGGAAGTTTATATGACACTAGAATGGGAGCCAACTATGTCAGAATAAACACACTATTTACTGCTTACACTTCTTCATCACAAAGTTTCCTTGATAAAGGAAACAGTTTAACACTGGTGCATATGCTTCTCATCTCACTGCAGACAAGAACTTTAAGTAGCACTGTTGTTAGGGAGGTCTCCTGATGAACGGTTTCTAATTTTGTAAAAGCCAAGGACTAATGTAAGCAGAGAAAACAGATTATAGGAACATCCTTTATGCAGAGGAAGCCTGAGATGATCTGGCTGGTGACCCAGGGAAGGTCGATGGGCACCAGCACATTCTGCTTCCATCCTTTCCTTCCCAAACTGGCTTCCTGTCCAAGGCAGACACTGCCCAACAGTGGGAAGTCACCCAGTATGAGCCAACATACTAATGTAGCTCTACAGATGTCAGTCTAGGCAGGGAAAATAAAAGAGCCAAACCCCAAATACAAAAGCATTGTCTCTTCCCACCCTTCTACCAGTTCTTCATGACTGTCAAGGAGGTTCTGATTCTCCTGCCCAAGCCTGAGCCTCAGTGAGCTGCCTCTCTATTATTTTCTAGAACCACATGCTTCCCACTGGCACCACAACATCCATGATTTCCTATGAGACTACAAAGTCAGGGACAGAATAGTCTGACAAAAGGCAGGCAGAAAATTCAGAACTAAATTTGAATCCCAAAACATTATCCATCTCTAGGCAGAAAAAACTTAAGGAGCCTTGAGCCATCTCAACAAAGTCTGCTCAAGTCTCAGGAGCAGGACCGCGTGGCTGCATCTCGGCTCTCAGGTCTGCTGAGAAGCAATCCAATCACAGGGTTTAGAAGGAACTTTCTTACCATGATACTCTGTATCCCCACACAGGCCAGGCCAACTCACAACTCCATTCTGAACCCTGAAAACACATCCCCATAACAGAGAAGGACAACTAGGCTTTCTGGGCAGAGACCTATAGGGTCCTCTTAAACTCCCCAAGCAGACAAAACCGGTCTACAAAATCCAAAGACCAAGGAGGACCTAAGGGCAGATCTAAAGAAAAATACATAAGAACATTCCTCCTTAAACTATGCTCTTATCCTCTGCCTCTGTCCCCACACATCAAGGAACCCCAATACCAGTTGAGTATCTGATTATAGCTCGTAATTTATCTTTGTAGCTACTCGGGCAGCCATCCAAAAGAGGGCAGAAGTCCTGAGCTTTAGTGTCAATTCTCTGGGCCTCAAACTACCAAACTGAGAAGAAATCATAACTAATCCGGAGATAACTGCCATGGTCACTGTCCCTGATGACAAGAGAGACTGCACAAATATCAGGTTTATCTAAACTGTTATTTGGAAAACAGAAACATCTATTTTTTGTTGTTGCTATTATATTTCAATTTTTCTAAAATACACCTGCATTCCATTCCCTAAATTTATAATCTTTTAGGGCTCTTCCTTTGAAGAGACTATGATTTTTTTTTCTAGGACAATGCCCCAATTTAAGGAAGCATCCTCCACCTCCTGCCACAAGTCTTAGGGTGTTGAGTCTGTCCCAGGTGCTCTCAGTGACCTGCCTGGACTTGGGCTGACAAAGAAGCAGTTAAGGAGCCCTGGCAGCTGCGCCAACAAAACTGTGAGGGGGAGTCCTGGGGGAGATGGAGATGTGACAGCCAGCAAAACAGGAGGGACACCAGGTCACTTACAAGGATGTAAACAGGGTATCATCACTGAGGTTTTCCGCCTCTGAACTGCTACACTGAAGAAAGCAGGAAACAGGCAGGCGACAGGCCAGGCCTCAAAACACGCAGCCAGAGCTGAGAATTCAGGCGTGTGTGGGAGCTGCGTGTGGCCAACAGCACAGTCAGCCAGCAATCTCCTGCCACATTCAATGAGCCAGCAGGGACAGCGGCTAATTCTAAAGCCTCAAGTGCTCAGGACAACAGAGCAGGGAGCCCAGGAATCAGGACAGGCCAGCTCTGGTTCTGGTTCTGCTGCTGCCAAGCTCAGACTCCCATTTCCTCCCCTGTAAACACAGCAAGGTGGGACCAGGTTCTGGCTACTCCTGAGCGCAGCTAACACTTCCTCATTCCACAGGCAGGGCACTCACTGGGGCGCCATTCCATGATCCCTGCCTCCTGGCGCCATACTGCCCTCACATTCTGCTTTCCTGTAAACCTGCTCTTTTCTCTGGGGTCACTGAAAAGTTCTTTTTTCTTTTCTTTTCTTTTTTAATTTAAAAGTTCAAAAATTCAAACAAAACAGAAGAGTTTACCATAAAAATAAAGAAGTATCTTTACTATCCCTCCTCAATCTTCTCTCAGATAACCAACTGCTAAGTTTTCTGCCCTTTGTGCCCCTTTCGTGCAGTATAATTTTGCTTTTTTTTTTAAATCGCAGGTCTGCTTGGATGTGAAACTCTTGAGACCCTTATACCACCGAAGCCTCACTGTTGAACTTTCTCCAGTATCCCAACCCTTCCACTTCCTGTCCGGTCTCATCCTCCCCGAGCTCACTGCCTGTCCTGCTGGCCTACCTGCTGGCCTACCTGCGGTGACCATCATAAACACCATCTAGCCAATACGGTCAACAACCTGTCTCTTCTTTTTTCGTTGTGTCCAGTGGGCAAAATCCTCAACCTGGATTAATCTACCCCATTTTCTGTGCACCTAATTCTGGTTACCATGCCCTCCTGGAGGCACAGAGAAAATCATGTCAAAACAGGGTTGGGCCACTGAAAATCATGATATCTCAACCTTGACTGGGACCCTGATGCTGCCCTGAAAATCTCCATCTCCACCATTGCTTTTATCTATTCTCTGCAACAGCTATTTCAAACTTGTACCACTCTCTGTATGTGTATAACTTGATTTCCACCTCCCTTGCTCTCAGCAATCACAAAAGAATCCCTATCAATCCTTTCCTTTCCCTCTCCTCTCTGACAAAAATATCTGCAACACATACCTGCCTTTACCATCTCTTCCTCCTACCTCAGTGGAAGGTTCAGCTATGCTCTGTATCTCTCCTTAGGCTCCTTTTGTATAAATTATTTCCCTTTCCCCCCAAATCCTCAAATTATTTCTTTCTATTGATTCCAAGAGCATTAAAATATCTGCAAGTCCTCCTGGTCTTTTTAAGCAATGCCACTTTAAGCAGAAGCAAAGGAAATGAAAGCAGTTCCTGACCCCATAATGAGTCTTATTCACTACAGCCAAGGATAGAGAAGAAAAAGAAAACCATTTCCTTATTACGACAGACCTATAAACCTTCATGCAGATCACAGAAAGCCCTTCACCATATACCTCTCACCTCTATAGATTCAATCTCCTCTCCTCAGTGACCTTGTTTTCAGTGGCCCCACAAAGGGTTGGAGAAATTTCATAAGCCAGTTGGTTAAACCTACTGATGATGTACATTGATTCTATTCTTACTACTTATTTCCAGGGCCAGCAAAGAAAATGTAGGGAAATACAGAAGCATAGCGGTAACTGCTTTCATTTCCAAAAGGAGTGCTGACTGGGCAGTAAAACTCCTTTCCCACTGTCTAATCAACAAGAAAGAGTTGAGGTTTATGCCTTTAACAGGCTAAGAAATTGACATGACCTAGCAAGAGGCTGTGTACTATAAGGAAAAACAAAAGCCCACACTTATTGTCAAAACCAATTAAAAAAAAAAAAAAAAAGACAGACCCGGATAAGGATCAAAAAAAAACAACAACCCTGTAATGCTCTGCTTTACTCTTCTGTTTGGAGGTGAAAATGTGGGGTGGAAAGAGGTAGAAGAGCAACAACTTTGGGGCTCAGATTTTTTACTTTTGTTTTAAACAACCAAATTCTTTCTTCTACTGCACCCTCCTTGAAAGATGGTAGAGACATTGATCACTATCTCCTTATCATCAGAAAAGCTTGTGACGCAGCTTTTTCTTTTTTAAAGAAGCTGCAACAGAAAGTTAGGCAATTTGCCTGGAGCACATAGTTAAGAAAGTAATTAATGAACAACCCCTGGCCGACTCCTGAATAAATCATGTTCCAGACCTAGTCCCCCATTATCACTTACGGTCTTCAACTAGAATGTCCAACAACTAGAATGTCCAAAGCAGTAACGATTACTCAAGGAAGTGAAACTCAAAAATTTTCATAAACCAGCTTCTGACTACCCACATGCACCTTGGTGAAGCAGAGCTTCTTGGCCTCAGTCCTCTCTAGGGCTATTGGAAAAGCATTAGGATTTAGTAATAATGAAAAATTCAGAGTGTGAGATGAGAGGCTCACAGGCCAAACAAATCTAGTTTCCGGGGTTCAAAATGAAACACAACAATTATATTCCCCCCTCACTAAAAACTATGTTTCTGCTGCCTCTCTTCTTTCCAAATCAGTGTATTTCTCCTCTGTATGGATCCTTCCAATCTCACAAACCCCTGCACGAGAAAAATAATTTGACTACAAAACTTTCCTCCTGCATTGTTTTCTTCCTCTTTGCTTTTATAACAATAAATGCAGTGGTAATCAAGTCTTCCACAGGAATATGCCTTGCCATTGCCATGAAAAAGGTTAAAGTCAATTAGAGTGGAGAGTATCAGCATTATTCTTTTCCACTAGTCCAGTGCTTGACCCTATGTTTTCCTCTCCATTCCCTAGAGGCATTCCCAACACACCTCCAACTGGGTGATAGCCGCTTGAGATGGGACCACAGTGTAGTATGTTCCTCTTTTCTCTGAAATTGCAGGCTACTGTTGCAAATTTGCAACCTGAAGGAAAAGTAATCTATTGCAAACAAAACCTGTGAATCATTTCCTTTGTGATGATCTCAGAAATAAAAACTGTGAAACCTTCTTACAAATGTTTGCATAAAGTAGCCCTTTAAATTAAAATATCAAATAATTATCTATTATATTCCAGGCCTCGTTATAGGAGGAGAAAAAAATGGTCAAAGGAGGTATTTTAGGAGATTCAGATTATAATTAACTATGCTACTAATTAGTCATTTGTCTAATACCTAAGGAAGAGCAAATCCAATCTTTAGAACTACAGAACTATAGAAGGATCCAGATATTCATAGAATAATCTTCATCGTTCTAGAATAAAGGTTGGGGGAGGGGTGGGGATTATTATGTTCAGGTACAATGGCATTTTAAGTAATTCCCAGGGATGTGTGTGTGAACATTAGAATATTATGGAAACCTATTTATAATGGCCGCTAAGTACTATAACTGCAATCAACTAGTTTTAGGAAATGCAAAGAATACAATCAGATGGTATAGTCAGATTTAACCACTGTACCTGAAGAATTTGGGCTTTATCATTTCCATCAGGCATCCACAAAATTATTTGGAAAAATATTAAATTGGCACCATCCCAAAGGATCAGATCTTTGATTTGCAAACAGGATGTGGCTTAATAACCAAAACAGAGAACAAGGGTCATTCAAGTATTTGACTCAAGTAGAGCCAAAAATAATTCCATTTACCAGGTTTAATAACATGCAACGCACACCCCTCAGGTTGGCAGAAGCACCACCCTATGACGAAGATGGTAGCAAATACTGAATACTTTCACAGACTATTTAGCAATTGATGAGACTACAGCTAACCGCTGAAGGTGAATTCAGAATAGAACCAAACAGCAACGCCAGACTTACTTTCCAAGAAAGGGAAGTACTATTTCCACAGAGGGCAGTTTCAGATCAAAACTAATTGTGCTTCATTGAAAAATAAAATACTGGCTTGGCGCACTCCTGGGGAATAGTGGTTTGTCAGCCACCTTTGGCTCACATAGTCCACATAAATCGTGAGGACCTGGGTTCATGTTCCGGGGCTAGGGTAAACAACCAAGATGAACCAGTAAACAAAAATAAATAAATTTATCCTCCTTTCTCTTCCTACCTGCCTGCCTCTGCTTGGTTTCATGACTTCATTTTTTCCTGCACCTTTCCTTTAAAAAAAGAAAAAGGAAAAAGAAAAGAAAGAAAAACATTGGCCTGGTGCCTACAAGGAAGGTATCTGGAGAAAGAGGTTAAAAAGCAGTTAGCTAAAATTTAAGTTACTGGAGTCCACTTTTGCCTGTGCCTCTGCTAGGTAATAAGAAGCACTACACATAAGAGTTCTTTAAATAATCATATTCTAAGTTTTCTTTTCTTTTTATTTTACCTATCTAGGAGAACAACTACCATGGCTTTCAGTGCTTTGTTGAAATCTCATGTGTGGTTTTCTGGCTAGTTGAAATTTCATTTTGTTGGAGCATTCATTCTATTCCTGGGGGCTGCCACTTTCTATAAGTTTGCTGTGGCAGAATCAAGAAAGAAGGCACACGCAGATTTCTACAGAAATTATGATCCCAGGAAAGATTTAGAGGAGCTGAGGAAGGCTAGTATTGAGAGGAATTTAGAAGGACATTAGGCAGTTAGGGTAAGGGGCACCGAATGAGGAAGTGTGAATGAGGAAGTGTGTATGTGACAAAGTCTGAGGCCAGCCCTGTTACTAAAGCAGACCAATCTCCCTTAGAGATAAAGACTCTAAGACAAGGTCATTTTAGACAAGGACTTTAGACAAGATTTTAGAAGAAGATAAAAGTTCCTAGACCCCTGAGCCATAGCAGCAACCCTCCCTTGGGATCCTTCCCCACAGGGAGAATCTATACTATCTCCAATAAACTTTCCTTTGCTTTTGCTTGCCTCTTTGGTCTGTCAGTTCATTCTTCAAACACCGTGAGGGAGGACCCCAGGCAACAAGTTACAATCTTTCGGAACATAAAGAATGCTTTGGGTTGCGTTCCATGGAAGTTTATCACTGAGCTGGGTTTCTGATTTACGAAACATGAATATTTGGGCTAAGGAATAGTTTCTCCTGATTAAATAAACAATTAAGAAATAACACGTAAAAAATAAATAAAATTTAACTTGCTGTTTTCTTTACTAAAACCAGCCTCACCAAGAAGTAATAGTCTGATTGAACTTTGTCAAACTTGCTTTCCCCTCCCTCAATCTATCCTTATTTTTGCAGGAATAGGTTTATAGCTTAAGTTGCTGGGAAGCCTCCCCAGGAAATGATGTTCCAAAGGGAAGGCTGCATGGGAAGAACAAAAGAGAAGGAAGTTACTTGTATGTATATTTTTGGTAATGTTTATTCAAGTCAGTTTTCATGATGTCTTGATTGGACGAGTCTCCCAAGAAATATAAAAGCTAATTAATTCACGAGAGGGTAATAAACTAAAAAAACAAACAAAAAAATCTTTAGTTTCTTATCTGTCTCTAAATATCTTTCATTAGAAAAATTAAAGCACACTGTTATCACATAACCTCCCATTTCTTTTTTCTTTCTTTTTTTTTTAATTAAACTGTAGTCCTATAACAGTGGAGGTAAAGATTTAATTTGGAAGTACAGGAACTATCCTAATTTATACAATAGTAGTAAACTTTATAATTGTCTTTTGAGCCTTTTATAATACATTGTCTTTTAGTTTCATATTCCCCCAACTGGACTTTTAAACTTGGGTCTAGGTCTGTTCCTATCGTATCCAGGGTGCCTCATTAGGGCACTGAACAGGTACATACCAATTAGATAACACCTTTTTTTTTCCCACAAGCCAGGTCCTAATTATTCCATAACCAAAATAAACACATTCTGAGTATGAAGCATTCTATTACCTGTCATGAAGGATTTGGAATTTATGTTGCTGACTACTCACCAATTTGCCATGAAATAATAATTCTCAAAAACAACTGTCAGCTGTTGTCTTAAAAAAAATTGCCATCCCCTGCTCTTTTAGATAAAGTTAATAGTCAAAACACTCCTAACTCTTTATTTCAATACTTGTTTCCCCACCTCACCCCTACACACACACACACACACACACACACACACACCCCACCCCCCAAGCTCAGAACTTTGAGTGTAGGCATGACCCTTTGTCTTGCTCAAGCTTTTTTTCCTGAAATAATCTCCCCGCCTTTCGGTCTTGACTAATTATATCCATCACTTCACTTTAAATGACTACTCAAAACTCATTTCCTTATGGAAGTTTTCTTTGATTTCTCTCAACTTAAACATTTACCCAACAATCTATGTGTCAGACACTCTTAGGTAACTTATAAAGGGTAATATATTTCTCGTGTTTTGTTTTATCAATCTGGGGTATTAGCTCTGGTCTCCTCTAGCCAGCCCTGTCACAGTGTCGCCAGGTTTAAGTGTGACACTTAAACAGGGTCAGAGGGTTCCTCTTAGATGTCTAGCATTTTGATATCCTAATTGCACTGTAGTACTATAGCAGGCAATTAGGTGAAAGATAAGCCCGACGACAGGATTCCCGATAAACCTGGTGTCAGCAGTCAGTTCAGAGAGGCGAATGGAGGTGGGGGAATAATAAACCTCGCGGAGGCTGAGAAGACAGCGGGTGAAAACCGGCAGGACGTGGAGACGAGTGGGAGGCGACTAGCGGGTTGGGCGGAATCCAAAGGAAGGGCGTCTCACCTCTCCGATCTGGGGGAGTTATGCCAAGGCACGCGTTCGGTGCCGCGGCAGCTCGACTTACCTGCGCGGGTAGTACGGCGCCAACGCTCGGAGGTGAAGAACAGTTCCCGGTAGCGCTGAAAGGCCAAGTCCAGGACCAAACAGCCCGCCTGCACGGCGGAGCGGGTGTCGTACTGGAACTGGAAGTCCTGCGGGACTACCGCGTAGTGACGGTCGCTGGTCTGGATGTACTGGGGCCACGGCCACAGGGCCGTCGCCCGCCCAGCGACCGCTGCCGCTAGAAGCAGCGAAAACCATAGCTTGGAGTCTGCCATGGCCCACCGCTTTCCTCCCCGCCCGCGGGCCGGGCCTCCAGAGGCCTGGTCAGGTGAGCGGCGGCCGCGTGACCACCGGCGTGTCACGTGACCGGAGGCAGCTCTGCGCAGGCGCGCTGGGAGGATTGACTCGCTCGGGACCCGAGTGTCACTGCGGATGCCAGCCTTCGACCACGACCTAGCAGAGCGCCAGACTGCCGAAAGTACGCGTGGGAGGTGGGACGCCCGCCTTATTCAAGGCATAGTGTTGCAACGAACGATGAATGAGTTGGACGGCCCCGCTCAGAGGCTAAGCAAGTCCCAGGCCCAAGGAAATGCAGTAGCAAGGGGTTTGCGGGACTCCGGTAGTCGAATGACTACTTTAGAGTGTCATCCCAAGATCAAAAATATACGATCCACTTGAAACTGGAGGTGAGGGAATGTGTACTTTTATTTTTAGAGTCAGTGGGAGGTGTCCGTTTCCTACTTCTGGTGTGTTCTCTTCCCTTGATGGTTAACAGTAAATTTTCAAGTAACTGCACCCTTCCCCCTATCCACTCCCTTCAAACAAAACACCATAAACTGAAATATGCGCTTACTGCACGCAGTAAGACATTGCTTGGACTTTGGATGCAAGACTGAGCATGCCCAGAGATAACGGGAGAGTGTTGTATATGTACCACATCTTTATCCATTGATCTGTTCGTGTGCATAGGTTGTTTCCAACTCTTGACTGTTGTAAATAATGCTGTAATAAACATGATGGTGGATATATATCTTTGAATTCATGGGGTGTGTGTGTGTGTGTGTGTGTTTCAAGTAAATGCCCAGAATTTACTGTCCAGGGATAAATGGATAATACAGAAATTCTAGTTTTAATTTTTTTAGGAAGGTTTTTTTTTTTTTTTAAGGAAAAGTGCAGGCAGGAATGAAGGTGAGCAGAAGCAGGAAGGCAGGAAGAGAGAGGAGGAAGTACTTCAATTTTATTTAGGTTTTTTTAATTAATTATTTTTATTGTGGAAATTATTCTACACATTAGAATATTTCTTATGTATAGGTTCCCCATTTCTTATATGTATTTCAACACATCATGCCCTCTTTGATTTCCTCTTTTACCCAAGAGTCCTTCAGGAGCATACTGTTGAGTTTCCCATTGGTTTGGGGTCTTTCTAGCTTTCTTTTTGTGGTTGATTTCCAGTTTTAGGCCATTGTGGTCAGAGAAGATGCTTGGTATGACTTTAGTCTTTGTGAATTTGTTGAGAGATGTTTTGTGTCCCAGCATATGATCTATCCTTGAGAATGTTCCATGTGCACTCGAGAAGAACGTAAAATCTGTAGTTGTTTGGTGACGTGATCAGTGTATGTCTAGCAGACCTATCTGTTCCACATGGTCATTTAAAGTGGCTCTTTCCCTGTTAATTTTCTGCCTGCTTGATCTGTCCATTGTTGTAAGTGGGGTGTTGAAGTTCCCCACTGTGTTGCTGTCAGTATCTCTCATCAGGTTTATTAATAGTAGCTTAATATATTTTGATGCTCCTTCATTTGGTGCATATATGTTAATAAGTATTATGTCTTCTGCTGGATTGATCCTTTAAGCATTATATAGTGTCCATGTCTGTCTTTTGTTATACTTTTTAGATGGAAGTCTGTTTTATCTGATGAGTGTAACTG
Organism: Solenodon paradoxus; assembly: GCA_004363575.1. Lineage (NCBI taxonomy): Eukaryota > Metazoa > Chordata > Mammalia > Eulipotyphla > Solenodontidae > Solenodon > Solenodon paradoxus. The sequence continues at coordinate 242,502 of RJWH01001519.1, read as the reverse complement.
TTCTGTTCTTTTGTGGTTGCCCGTTCAACTGTGGGATTGTCTTCCAGCCATTGACTTTGATTCTTTGTTTATCTTTTGGAAGAAGGTGGGGTCCTGAATGCAGTAGAAGGTTGGGTTGTGCTTTTTAATCCATTCAGCCACTCTGTGTCATTTGACTGGTAAGTTCAGTCCATTAACGTTTAGGATGATTATTGATATATAGCTGCTTAGTTTTGTTTTATAATTTGTCTTTTATATGTTGCTCCAGATGATGCCTTAGTTCTCATTTTCTTCTAAAGTTGGGTGGGTGCAGTTATGTTTTGATTGATTTTGCCTTTTATTTTCTTTTTCGCTTTCTCTCTGGGGATGTATTTCGAGGTTACCCTGAAGTTAGCCTTCACAGTTCTATGTTTACTACCTAATTTTATTTTAAAGCATATTAGTTTGCCACTCATTTCAGCTCTCCACATTTGTGTTCCCCTTTTTAATAGTTGTTACCTTACTGTTTTTCTGTGTGGTTTTCTTTATGCTTTGTAGAACATCCTTTAATATTTTTGTAGAGATGGTTTTGTGGTGATAAACTCCTTTAACTTTTGCTTGTCAGAAAAGGTTTTTATCATTCTTTCAGTTCTGAATGATAATCTTGCCAGATATAGTATCCTAGGTTGAAAATCCTTTTCTTTCAGCACTTTGATTATGCATTTCCTTCTGGCCTGTAGAGTTTCATTTGAGAAGTTCGCTGACAATCTTATGGGGGCTCCTCTGTATGTGACACATTTTTCTCTGGCTGCTTTTAATAGTCCTTCTTTATCTTGCATTTTTTACCTTTTGTTGATGGTGTGTCTATGTGTACTTCTGTTTTGGTTTCTTTTATTAGGAACTTTTTGAGCTTCTGGGATCTGAAGGCTTTCTTCATTCTTCAGATTGTGGAAGTTCTCATCTATTATTTCTTCAAATATGGTTTCTGTCCCCTTTTCCCTCTCTTCCTCTGGGACCCTTATGATGTGAATGTTGTTCCTTTTGATGTTATCCCAGAGGTCTCAAATGCTGTCTTGATTCTTTAATTTTTTAATCTCTTTCTTGGTTTGCTTATTTGAATTCCTCCGTTCTATCTTCCAGATTGCTGATTCTATTGGAAGTTTCATCCATCCTATTGTGGAGTCCCTCTATTGAATTCTTAAATTCAGTCATCATATCTCTTACCTTTTTGATGTCTTGTTTTAATTCTTCTTTTTGCTTCCGGACATTCTTGTTTACTGCCTCTACTGATTTCTAGAGTCCCATGAGTATGTTAATCACTCTTACCCTAAATTCCTCCTCAGGTAATTTACATATGTCTGCTGTAGTTAGCTCCCCCCTCCCCCGGGATTTTTGTTGGATTTATCATTTCATGTATATTTCTCTGTGCCTTTGCTCTATTTGTCATTCTGTTTATATTTCTAAGGGTTTGGTTTCCCTGGCATTGCATAGGTTGGACTTGTCCAGGATTTGCAATCAGGCTGCAGTTTCTCCTCTCCCCACATGGTGGCGCAGCAGGTAGCGTTGATGTTTGGTCAGGTAGGGGACTGCCTTCTCACTGTAATCCTGGAGTTGGGTATCTGGTGAGCGTGGCATGTGGGGAGCAGAATATCTGGTAGGTGTTCCCCAGGCAGGCGTGAAATCGTTTTTGGAAGGGTTTGAGCTGGGAATTTCTTCAGCTTATTTCCAGTTATGGGTGTTCCCAGAGCAATTTCACCGTGCGGGCTCCAGTTCAGCTCCTGGTGTGCTGGCTCTCCGTTTACCCCCTCCCAAGTCGACCCTCCGTGGTTCTGCATCTCAGCCCCACTGGGCCCACCTCTCTCTGCCTCCACAACTAGCCTCCACCCCACTGCGCATCAGGAGACTCCCAAGTTCTGTCCCAAATCCAAATCAGCTGCTTAACTGAGAACCCTGCTGGGCGCCCTCACCCATTGTTAGTCGTCAGCCAATGTCTCCAGCTGAAGTGCCAACTGTTACTTGGTGTTTATCTCAGGAAATAGGTGATTTTTTTGTTGTTGTTGTCTGTAGGGAGCATCCTGAAAGTGCTTCCTATTGAGGCCCCATTTGGAAGTCGGTCCCTCTTTTTTATAAAGTTTTTCACATTGGTTGTTTCCCCCAACTCTGGATCTTGAACCCTGTACCTTGGGATATTTGTGGGACTGCTCCCAGTGTACTAGACCATTAGGCCACCAGACTCAACCCTATTTTTAATTTTTTGAGAAATCTCCATACTGCCTTGGCTAACTAGAGAATGATCGCATTAATTTATACTACTACCAAGAGTGTACAAGTGTTCCTATTTCCTCAAATCCTTGCCAACACTTGTTTTTTCCAGGCTTTTGTTTTTAGCTGTCCTCATGCGTGGGAGGTGGCATCTCATTGTTGTTGTAATTTGCGTTTCCCCAATAAGAGATGTGGAACATCTTTTCGTGTGTCTGTTGCCTATCTGTATGTCTTCTTTGAAGAAGTGTCTATTTAGATCTGCCTGCTTTTTAATTGATTTTTTTTTATTCTTTTGAGTTTTATGAGTTCTTTATAGACTTTGATATTAACGCATTTCTGTATGTATGATGTGCAAATATCTTCTAGGAGACCCCCTTTTATTGGTGGTGGAGGAAATGAGAACTAGAACTACAGCCGTGGGGATGGAAGAGAGCTGTAGATCAGGAAAACAGTGTATACACAGAAGCAGAAGTGTGGATGCAAGAGGTATTTGATTAGTGACGACTCAACAGATACTTAGAAAGTCAGGGACCTAGTCTTTTTTGTTTATCACTGTATTATTGAACATGGTTGAATATCTGACCGCAAAAATAGGTCAAAATAATGCCATTGTGTGCTCTTATTTGGCTAATAGGTAATTTTTAACCCCAAAATTGCATTTTTAGTATTAAACTGAGTGCAAAAATCAGAAAATGAATGTTTAAAAGTAAAGAATTTTTAAAACTATCATAATTTATATTCAGGTATTAGGTACCTAATTTAGCAGAGTGTGTGTGTGTGTGTGTGACAGAACTCAGCAACTGACAAGTGGAGTGAAGATGGAAGCACAGAAAAAGAACAGGTGTGAGGGTGGGGAAGTCTGGTTTCCTGAGGGAATGCTGGGACCTCTTGCAAGATACAAAAGGAGTAAATTTGAAAAAGATGATCTCTGAGATGTGTTGCTTTTGAGACATCTGAAAGACAGCAGACTGGGGATGTCCAACAGAGCCAAAAAAGATTGACTAGGACTCAAAAGAACACTGGCATCTTATACTGTTGGTGAGAGTGAAAACTGATGCAACCCCTATGGAAAACAGTTTGGAGATTCCTCAAAAAGTTGAAGATGGAAATCCTATATGATCCATCTGACTTCTGGGTGTTTACCCAAAAGATACAAAAACACAAATTCGCAGAGATTTATGCAGCCCCATATTTATTGCAGCCTTGTTCACAGTAGCTAAGAATTGGTAACTACCTAAGTGCCTAACATCAGATGAATGGGTAAAGTAGATGTGCTACATATACACAATGGAATACTACACAGCTCTTAGAAGAGAAGAAATCCTGTCATTTGAATCAACATGAATGGAAGTAGAGGGGATTATGCTAAATGAAATAAGTTAAAAGAAGAAAGATATATACCAGATGACCTCACTCATAGGTAGAATGAATAAACAAAACCAATCCTTGAACACTTGCAATGGAACCAAGGTTAACAATAGAGAATGGGACCAGGTGTGATGGAGCCCACTGGACAATGGAAAAGAACACTTGGTGATTTGGTGGAGGGTACAGTGTGATGACATATGTCTGAGGAATGTGAAACTTCACATATGGGGAACCTATACCTATGAGTTTCTTTTAATGTGTAGAATGTGTATTTTAATGTTCAATAAAAAAGAGAACATTGGCATCATCTGCCCAGAGATGACTGTCTATGGGAAAGAATAAGTCCTCTTAAATTGAGATGCTAATATTAGTTGGAAGAATAAGGCAGTCACTCCAGGAGATATAATAGTAATTTATTAGGGTAACTTACATACAGGGGTTCTGCATACCCGAGCTGGTGAACACGGCTTTGGTCAAGACAAGATTCATACCTCAGAAATAGTGTCTTCTTTTACCTTTCCCTGGTATATGGTTTTCTTATGCATTAACAATGTAAAAGATTTGTGTAAGAGCACTGAAGCTAATACCCTGGGTCCATAAGACGAGTCTTTGTTGTAAAGATTTATACGTTTGTTTACATCCAGGTACTAGTTTTGATTATATGTCTGAAAGAAGCAATCAGACTTAATGTGCTTTCCTAGGTAAAGTCACTTTGGTTCATACAGATGACAGCTGAGATCATAGAAATATATGAAACAGTAAAGGTCAAGTGGGAAAGGGAAAGGGTTAAAATTAGAGAGAGAAGTTTGAGAGGGACAGAAGGAGAATATAAGCAAGACGGTGGCTAGTAGTGTAGGCTGAAATGTGATAGATGAAAACAAAGGGCTTAACAGGAAACTTGGTTTTCTCCATCTCTTTTTCGCCTACCTTTAAATATAGGTGTATCATTAGAAGCCCTCACATAATCAAAACATGTTGATTTACTCTCCATATTTCATTTTAATACTTCCATTTCAAGTCAGGTTTATTCTCACCTCCTATCACTCATTTACTCCAGTATAATCAAATAGTATAAAGGCAAGAAAGTACTCTCTCAAACCAAATTTCTGTCAGAGCTTTATTTTCCTAAATTGTACGTCAGATCATCTTTCTTCTACAGAACTTTCAATGTCTATTCCATTATTTATCAGAAATAAATTAAACTTTTCTGATCAAGGTATTTTGCTTGCAAGGAATAGAAACTCATGTTATTTTAGGAAACAGAATGTCTACTGAAGGGAAATACGTAGTAACCCAGGAAAGCAGAAAGCCAAACTTCAGAAAAAGCAGAATTCAAGGGTCTGATTACCCTTTCATCTCTCTATCTCTTATAGCTTTTCTGCTCTCCTCTGAGTGTCTGTTTCTCTGGTCAGTTATCTTCTTTGTTTGATAATTATTTCAACTTCATTTTAATATCTATCCCGTCATCACTTCGTCTTGCACAGGACTCAATTTCCCATGACTCTGTAGCCCTGGGACCCTCTCCTTCTCTCTAGTTCTCGAGATCCTACCAGCCTCCAAATCTGTGCAAATTTAGATTTTCTATTGCTGTTCATAGTCTCAGTTCTACAAATACAGAACTTACTATAGTCAAATGTATGATATAATTGTTTAAGTATGTGTCCAACACCCCCACTGGATTATTAAACTCCAGGAAGACATAGACCATATCTTACCCATTCTCACACTCCCATAATATCTAGTATAATATTTTACACGGAGTTTGTTAAATTGTTGATATTAACTCTTTTACCAAACAAACAAAAAAAGTAACAGGAATCAAGTCTTGCCTTTGCAGGAATCCCATGGTGGTGATTTTGGTTTTGGGGGTTCAGCTTGTGGGTCTGCCCTGTGAGGCTGAGTTCCCTAGCGTGGGAAGGCTTGATAGCTACCACTCAAGCTCTGTCTGTGCTAAGGCACAGAAAGGAATTAAATTCCCCATGTTTGGAAAAATTCTTTTTCCAGTCAGAGAAGTGAGACTAACTGGTTTAGTTGAGTTATTGATTATTCATCCTTAATCTTCAAGAGATCATAATATTTGCCAACATCATGTGGAATCTTAAGAGAATGATTCATCCCAACTTTTATTGCTGTCATCATAAGACTAGATTTTCAGATTGATTTCAGTCAATCTCTCCTGAAACAACTATGCTGAAAAAAACAGTTAGTGCCAAAGATTGTTTTAACATACGACCCAACAAGAATTGTTTGATCATCTCCTTGATGGGTGGATGGATGGCCCTCTGTGTTATTCCTGCTCTCTCATGACAAATGAGCAGTCACTGAAACAGAGGGGGCCTGTGCTATGACTCAAGCGGGACCACCTTGTTGATAATCCCATTGTATTTTGATTTCTGTCAATAGTGGCTAGTGGAATTGTGTAACACAGTAACTTAAATGTTCCCCTATAAATAACACAGTGCCAAATATTTTGCTTATCTCTGTTTTACCTGATTGCATTATTCCAGTAATTCATACTTTGATTTAGGAGTTGCTTTGAAGAACAAAAAAGAGAACTATTAGGAAAAATAATAGATTGTGATGTTAGCAAATTACAGAAGCAGTTATAAAGCTATTTAAACCAATTTGAAAGTAAATATATCTATAAATACAGATTAATTGACATATAGATATAAATTTTTCCCTGCATCTACATATCAGATACAGTTTCTTCATCTGTGTAATGATGGTGTTAGATTAAAAGATATGAAAAGATATCCTGGTGGCCTAGCAGGTAAGTTCACCCCACTCTGGCTGGTGTAGTCCACATAAATCCAGAAGATCTGGTTTTCCAACCTGAGGCTGGGGATAGTAACCAAGATGAACTACTGAATAAATAAATACAAATGCTTCTTCCTCCACTCTTCCTGTTTGCCTACCTACTTGCTTTCATTCCTGCCTGCACCTTTCCTTTAAAAATATAAATAAAAAGATATGTAAAATGTGTTCAGATCTGAAATTCCATCTTGTTAAAAAATTAACACACCCCAGTGATCAAATTTTGTAATAAACTTTAAATGATACTTTTTCTATAGCGTACTGGACTAAGAACATTTGAGACCTATGGAAATAAAATGCAATGACAGTCATCCCTCATTCCATCTTCAGGGTATTTTTTCTCCAATAAAACAAGGGATATTTGTATATATACCTTTATAGCAGGTCAATATAATCAGAACAAAACTAATTGTTAATTTACAACTCCTGACACTGGAGGACTTTATTTTTATTTTAAAATTATTGAAGTAAAATTGCTCTATAGCATTACTTATGTTTAAGGTGTACATCATAGTAAGTCAACATCTGTATATATTACATTTATTTTACCTCTAACTGTGCAATTTATCCTTCACTATAAAATTGTCTGCTTTTACCCAACTTGCCCTCCCTCCGTCTTCCCATCTGGTAAACACTAATTTGGTCTTACGTTCTTAAAGTCAATTTTTGTTTGGTTTATTTGTTTGTTTGGTTTCTCTATATATCACATGTGAGCGAAATCATACAGTGTCTACTTTCTCCATTTGGCTTACCTCACTGAGCATAACACTTAGATCCATCCAACAAGCTGTTGTAAATGACAGGATTTCACCCTTTTTAACTATTAAAGTAAGCAGTATTTATTTAGAAAACATTCATATTACATTTACTGCTCAAAGAATTTTAACTTAATATGCATAACATCCTAGAAAATAAATACTAATACTATTAGCTCCACTTCATAGGTGATAAAACAGCAAAGTTAAATAAATCACCCAAGATCTCACATCTGCTAGGTGGAGTAACCAGGACTCAAAACTAGGCAGTTGGATTTCAGAATCCATACCATGCCATAAAGCCTTCTATGAATTTCTTTTAAAAATAATATTTCTTATTTCTTTCGTTCACAATTCATTTTAGGATATTGATGTTGCATTTCAGTCTATATTTCATACCAAAGCCACCACCAGAATTCCAGTGTCCTTCATCAACACCTTTTCCTCTTTCCTTCCCTCCCCCTCCCACCCCTCTGGCAGTCATCTTGTGTCCTGTGAGTTTTTGTTGGGGGTCATCTGTTGATTTGTTTCAATTCATTACATCTCACATATGAGTGAAACCATCCTGTATTTCTCCTTTTCTTTCTGACATTTCATATAGCATGATACCTTCCAGTTTCATCCAGATTGCTGCAAAGGACCGAATTTCATTTTTTAGTAGCTGCATAGAATTTCATTGAGAATATATACACAGCTTCTTGATACAGTAATCTGTTTATGGGCACTTAGGTTGTTTCCATGTCTTGGCTTTTGCTATTTTACTCTTTTTTTCAATAGCTGAGTAGTGTTCCATTGTGTATATATACCTCATCTTCTTTATCTACCCATCTGTTCATGGGCATTCAGGTTGTTTCAGATCTTGACTATTGTAAATAATGCTGCAATAAATTTGGGGGTTCAAAACTCTATTAGAATGTGTTTTTTTTCCAGTAAAAACCCAGAAGTGGGATAACTGAATCATTTGGAATTTCTACTTTTAATCTTTAGTGGAATCTCCACGCTGCTTTCCATAATGGATAAACCAATTTACACTCCTACCAACAATGCATATGGTTCCCTTTTCTCTACATCCTCACTGAGAGCTTTTTCTAATATTTTGGGTAACAGCCATTCTCACCAGTATGAGGTGATATATCATTGTTATTTTGATTTGCATTTCCCTAATAATGAGAGATAAGGAACATCTTTTCATGTTGGCCACCTGTGTATCTTCTTGGTAGATCGGTCTAGTCAGATCTTCTGTTTTTTTTCATTGAATTTTTTGTTTTTGAGTCTTATGTGTTCTTTCTATATTTTGGATATTAAACCCTTGTCAGATGTATAATATGAAAATATCCTCTCCCATTCTGTAAGATGTCTTTTTGTTTTGATGATAGTTTCTTTTGCTCTGCAGAGTTTTTTGTTTGATATAGTCCCATTTCTTTATTTTGGGTTTTGGAATTCCCAAAGATACTTCTCAGGCTGATGTCAATAAATTTTACGGTTTCAGGTCTTACATCTAAATATTTAATCCATTTCAGTTAAGTTTTTGCCTGGCATTAGATAATTATCTAGTTTCATTCTTTTGCATACAACTGTCCAATTTTTCCAACATTACTTTTGAAAAGACTACCTTTGCTCCGTTTTATGTTCTGAGGATTTTAAACCTTCTACAAATAAATCCTTAGGTATTTATTTCAGAAAAAAGTTGGGGGAAGTCAGAAAAGAGAGGTCCATTCATATATGACCAAGCTTAAAATGTGATGGTTTCTTGCTGCTCTGACCGGACTTGGAATATGAGACAGAATGAGTTCAGATCCTTTTGACCTACCAGCACGTGTGAAGAGGTGCTGAGACAAATTCCGTGACAGTTAGAAAGTAAACTGGCTGCCAAGATGGAGAGGAGGGAACAAGTAATCATGACTTTCTACAGTCCAGAGGTTCCCAAAATTAAGGGGAACCGGAAATACCAAAGGGTGAGGAGGTACCTAATTGTAAGTCAGGTGGGAGGAAGAGGACTTGCTTAGAGGCAGGCCTAAAAAAGTGTCCTAAAATAGAGAAAAGATCTCTCTGGACATTTTTTTTTGTAGAAGTGGTAGGGAAATATACCCACAAATCAAACCCACATGGGGGTGCTTGAGGTGGATAAAAGTAGGAGCCCCTGGGGTTCAAGGGTTTTCTTTTGGCTAGGTAATATTTCCCTCGTCCTTGTAGCCTACCCTCCCCACCAACAAATATCCGAATGCCTCGACGCCACCCCAGAGGCAGCAGCAGCTCGTGGAACAGACACACACCTACATCCGAATGTTCTGTGGCAGCCTCTGTGGCTTTAGCCTCCTCGTCCTGATCTGCGTGTCCCTACTGAATTGGGTGCAGTTCCTGGTCATCAAGAACGGGCTTGAGCTCTACACAGGACTCTGGATCTCATGCAGCCATGAGCTGTGCTGGAGCCACACACCCAAGCCACCCTGTGAGTGTCACTAAATTAAATGCCACCCGCCCCATACATCCAGAGCTTTCTGCCACATTGACCCTGCATATTTCCTCCTACAAGATTTTATGGCCCACACTCTCCAGGTCCAGGATTGAGCTCAGCCAAATTGAACTGAGCTATTTTTTTAGTTGGTGTCCTCAGTGTTCCCTTTCTCCCTTCCCCAGGTTGTTTCCTTTCCTAAATTATGAGTTGATGCTCTCTTTACTCTCTGGCAAGAACTCTTTGGTTGCTCACAAGCTATTTCTGTGAAGAAATGTGATTTGTATTCAACACATGGCTTGCAGAAATAGAAGTGATCGATTACAGCTGGGAGACAAAGCAAAGTGTCGCAACCTCCACCAGACTTAACTTTCAAAATCTACTGCTAGCAGTAGAAGAGAATTTAAATGCATTTCACATATGCAATATAACCATTTCCAGCTATTTAGGGTAAATTATTAATGTAAAAATTTATGTGACTTAAGTATCTCTGTTACACGAAGTATTTTAAAAGAAGCTTCTAGGCCTAGAAGATACCCTATGCATGCATTTTTCAACCAGAACCAGGACTTAGAGGAACGATGTAATTACACATTATTCCCATCATTTACAAGAGATGTATTTACACAAGGAAACAAGTATGTGAAAGAAAGCACATGAGTATATTGTTTATTTCTCCTCAAATAAGCAGAAGTCCCAGGTGCTGGGGGCTGGGGGTGGGTCTAGGCCCAACCCAGAGGTGGAGCATCAGTTACTTTGCTGAGGCTGTGGCATTTGGGATTAAGGAGCAGGATCCTGACGCATAATTTCAGAAAGAATCTAAATCAAAGGCAGGTAGAAAATTTAACTGCACCTTAAACTATAAAGAAAAACAAGAGAAGATATTTTCATAAATAAAAATGACTAATATAAAATGAGATACAAGTTATCAGAAAAAATACAAATACTTATATAAATAAATTCTTTGTAAACAGACAATTTATACACAATAGACAAATATCCAGTCTACATAGGAAAAATAATTGTAACTTTAGTCATTCATGAAAATAGGCAAGTAAAATATACAATGAGATAAAATATTCAACCGCAACATTAACAGAGATTTTTAAATACACAATTCTGCACACTCCTGTACATGCTGGGAACCAGGTAAAAGGGAACAAATGAAGCAGTGGATAATGTCTGTCCAGTGATATACACTCATGAATTATCTTCATGGAGAAATGGGGTAAAATATATAGGCATAAAATTAAGTAGCACTAATATTCATGTAACTGGGTCCCCAAATTCAGACCTTGAGATTATTTTTGAAATCTTCAGTGAATCAGAATCTTGATCTTTTTTTACTTAAAGGAACAAGTAGTTTGCCTCTTGGACGCTTAAATTCACCTGTGAGGTCAACTGTTAATTATTTAGAGAAAATCAACTAAGCAAGTTCTGTAAAGCACATAATTTTAAGTCAATTGATGTAACATTGATTTATTACATTATATGAGTTTCAAGAATAGTGCTATAAATTAACATCTGTCTATATTGTGTAATGCTTGCCACCAAAGTCTAGTTTCCGTCCTTCACCATACAATCAACCCCTTTTACCAGATTTACATATTCCTTTCCCCACTTCCCTTCTGATAACCACTATTTTGTTCTTAACAGACCCTATTTTCATTGTTAACTTATCCTAATTCTAGGGCCAAGAATTATCCTGCAGTACAGATCTCAAGGAATTCCCAAAGTGTAATCAGTGTGCCCAGGCATCATCAGCCTGTGACAATAATATGTTGTTATTGCTTAAATATGTTATTGTCCAAATTCAAGAACTTCACATTTTTGCCTATGGAATGACAGGTATATAGTCTTTTCCCATATGGCATTGCTAGTCATTGTTGAGAGTTCCACATAGACTATCCCGAGAGCACTCAGAAAGTGTGTTCAGATTGCTTTGTCTGGGACTCATTTAGGTCACTGTACCCCCACTGACCTGCTCTGGACTGCTGACAGCTCTGGGCAGTAGCTGCTGCTGATAGGATGAAGAAGGGGTAAGAAGTAAGGTGTAGAGGACACCAGTCTTCACTTTTACTTCTAGGCCTCAAATATGAAACAGACCCTTCTGCTAGTTCTCCTATAGCACAGATGAGATAATCCAGGAATGTAAGGAAATATGTTGCCACAGAGTAACCTGAACTGGTTTTCAGAGGGAAGAAATGGAGGTCTTTTGGTTCAGGCACTGGATACTACAAACCCTGGGAACCACCACACAAGAATCACGATTTGATGGTGCAGGAATGCTTTCTTCTAAGACTTCATCTAGATTTCATAGGAACCTAAAAACTCAGCAGATGACATAGCCTCCTCTCCATGGTGTTAAGGCTGTATCCAGGATCCTTTCCATTCCAAACCACCTCCTCTGGGAACTGCCCCTAAGTGTGGAGACATTTGGTCTTGGCTCTTTGTACCAGGAAGGAAAACTCAATAGCAGCAGCATGGAGGTTCTACTTGGCTGATTTCCCAGCTTGTATCCGGCAGCACCTTCATCCTCACCATTAATATCCACATGCCCCACCCATCTGTTCAGTCTAACCCCTTCACAGTTAAAAGGCCTAGATCCTTTGGAGGACAACCACCCACCAGAGCCTAGCTTTGAGTCTTACTGAAGGACCAAAGATGTGGTGAGGGAAGTGTTACCATCAAATTCCTTTGGAACATCCAAGTGTTAGATCCTCCACTTCTTTCTTATGCCATCTTGACTTCCCCACTGTTTCCTTCCAGGGTGTCAATAACCTTAAAAGAGAAGAGCACCTAATGTTAACCAAGCCCATTTGTTTCTAAGAGTGGGGTAGCTTATTACCCTCTTCTCTCAGTTTCTAAAACCTCTTGAGCAAAGTTTTACTTTCCTAACAGTAGGAGAACCGCCCATCTGTTACAAACTGCCCAATAGGAAGGTTCTCAATTCATGAGAATCACTACTGATTTCTGATTGGACAGTGTCCCTTCCAGTTTTGGTAGCGTTCATGTTCTACCAGATGATGCTGTGAAATACAGAACAACTGACTGGGATGGTCTGGAGACGACATGGAGGATCTTAGCTAAGTTTTTCAAATGATTTGGACTTCTCTCTAAGTTGAAAGTAATGTCCTCCTTTTTCTGGGGCATTAATGTCAATGCCTTTGGTAAACTGGGAGGCTCCCTACAACTTAAGATCACTTTGAAGCATGTCATCAAAGGAAATCTTCAGAAATGTTTGGGTACGAGTGTCCCACCCGGGTGTTCCTTGTATCTTGAGCAATTCTCTCTTCCTAGACCAAGGATTCTTATCAGTATATACAGGTGGGGCCTTTGCCATTTAGGGCCTAAGATTTTTGAAACTTTAATAGTAAGATGTTGTAAAGCCTGTGATTTCAAAACTTTAATAAAGTTTCGGTCTTACAAAAGATAGAGGCCTGAATTTATTGTCTGAATCTTTGTTTTGTTCCATGAGTAAGAAAAACTATGAACTTAACCAAATATAGCCCTTTTGGACTCAGAAGCTAAGTGTCTAGCTTGATTAGATAATTTTAAAGGAAGATGTTAAGGAAAGAAGAGGAAGAGGAATCAGAAGCACTTTCAATTTTTATTTGTGCATTTTGGATGTTCAGCCTGGCCTGGGCAGGGAACTGTGGTCCTTGGACTTGATATACCCCAGCTGCCAACTTAGTACCTGAACCACCAGGATACATCCTAGTTAGATAATATTTTGTATGGCTATGACTAGCACACTTGGTTGCTTTGAGGACTGAATTGTTTTATGCTGCAAATCCTTAGTTGTTCCTGTGGAGCTGTGAGGTATCTTATTTACATGCTTTTTAATAGATGAGAAGCTAAGACAAAGAAGGTTGCAAGAATAATATGAAGGTACAGTCTTGCCCTTATGGTAGAAGAAAGATAGGACTGTAGCATATCTCAGGCATGAGTTGAACTGGATATTTAGACAGTGCTCTTTTTAAAATATCAGAACTCATTTGAGCTAACATAATCTAAAGAGTGAACTTATTAAGATTCAGAAGAAGCTCACAGACTCCCAAAGGCAGAAAGCTTGCTGGACCTTAGGGGATTCTAGAGGAGGCTGGGATCTCAGACAAAGAAAATCAAGCCAGTCAGTCATTCCATCTCTCTAGATTTTCTTTGTCATTCATCTTTATTTATTCTTTGTTTTATCTCTGCAACTTAGTTTTTTTCCCTGTTTATTACTATGTAAATACACATCCTGCGTATCCCTGTGTAGCTTTACATCATCTTGGTTCATGTATGTAAAAGCGGACATTAGCATTGGTCAGTCCCAAATCCAGATTTCCAGGCATAATAACTAACTTGGTTCACCATGGGTCAGATTTCCTTGCTTGTACAATTAGCTATAGTTGGGGTTGGCAAGGGGCGGGAGTTATAGGGAAGAGTCTAGGGTTATATAGGGCTGATAGGGCCCATGGGGGATTGTGGTAAAATGCCATAAAATGCCTATCACATTGAGCTTCATGCAGCTTAATATAAGATGCTGGTTCTGACTGACTATATATACTACTAATTTTGGATGATCCAGTCTTAAGAAAAGATGTTGCTTGTGGGTTATCATGTTTTAATGTGGCGAAGTTGTTGGGGCCACAGAGCAACACACCTCTGCAGATAGGGGTATAGTTTCTCCTAGTGGAAATTACTATTCTTGATCATGTTATTAAGTTGTAAATTCTAGACAGCAAAATAAAATTTAAGAGGCAGATCTTATACTGGGATAAGATTGGACATAATTTTTTCTCTCTGGATTACTTGGAAACTGGACTTGGATACTTAGGCATAGAAGTGTTCAGAAAATTTTCTGTGGTGGGATTGGGCCGGCTCCTGATATACTGAGACAGCAAGGAGAGACAGAGTGGTAGCCTTCAAAGGATACGGAAGGTATTACTGAGTCTGTGGCATCTCAGCAAAGCTACATCTACTTGCAATGAAAAGATAGTATTTCTTAAATCTTCAGTAGAACAAAGAAAGGATTCATACCATATTAGGGATGTGGCAGCAAAAAGGAAGGCTAGGCATGTCCCATCTCTCTTACCAACATTCAATCTGCAGTGGCAGAGCCAAGGAGAGCAGAAATCTGGAGCTGAGAGAGCAGGAGGGAGTGCTATGGCACTTGAGTCAGGACTCTGGAGCAAAGGAACTTCAGTAGACCTCTCCTTGAACAAATGTGAAACAAGACCTCGAGGGACTGTGAAAAAAAAGAGGGGGTTATAAATTCCTGAAATCTAGTAAACTGGGGCTTTTATATATTACAATATAGAAGTTAAAATAAACATGGCTTAATTTTGTAGAGACAGGCTGAAAAGACATATACACACCAGATATGTTTGAAAGAGAAAAAACAAATAGAAACAAACTCCAAGCCCAACAATGGTGACATCATGAAGCACAGGGTGTTAACATGATGAAATATTTTGTAGCTATTTTTAAGAAAAAAAATCACGTGATATTATCATATCCACTATGTACAATGAATAGAATAAAAAAGATAAAGTACTATCAAAGGTTATCTGGTTACCTCTGGGTACTGGTATTCTGACTTTTTTTTCCTGCTTCTCGGTACTTTTGTAGTCTTTCCAATGCTTATATCAAACATATACTACTTTTATAATTAAAATTAGGAACAAGAAAAAGCTTTTATCTACATTATAATGTTAGTGTCATACCTTTTATAAACCAGTTTAACAATGAAGTTAATGTGCTAATGCACCCATAAGTATTTGTTATCTTTACTTTAACAAGGAAAACTTTGCCTTCATAGTAAAGAAAAAGTAAAGACATTCCAAGTACTCTGGTGTTTAGCTGATAAGTTTGGTGCCTCTGGCTGGTGCAGCTACACACATCCCAAGGACCTGGGTTCGTCACCCAGGGCCGGGCAGGGTGCTGGTGATGGTGGTAACAACCAAGATGAACAACTAAATAAATGTTTCTTCCTCCTCTCTCTTCCTATTTGCCTGCCTATCACCTTCATTCCTCCCTGCACCTTTCCTAAAAAAAAGAAAAGAAAAATTCCAAGTATCAGTGAAGAGCTGTGGAAGAGGACATTTATTTGTGCCCTGAATGTTCTATACACGCCCTACTCCATCCTCCTCGGTCCTCACTCACTTCTCTAAGACTCTTATCTGGTCTTTTTACCAGGAGGTCTCCCACTTGACTAATAAAGTCTCTTGTTCCTCTTCTTTGGCAGATTACCTCCAATATTCCAGGGCCTTCTTCCTCATCTCTATCTTTACCATGCTCATTGGCCTTGGCTGGCTCTTCAGCTCTTGCTTCCCTAGAAGAGGAACGACGATCACCAACTTGGATCTGAAGGTATCTGTGCTCATCTTCATCTCAGGTATGGACCTAGACTAGCAGGGCAATATCATAGTAATGCTGTCATGGGAACAAAGTGTCTCTATGGGGACTTCATCCTTTTCTCTTCTTCAGTATCATATCAAGTTGCCAGTTTACCTGGCCCATTTTATTGTATAAAAAACACTTTAGCTGATTTATGCCAGGGAAGACATAGAGACACATTTCTTTCTCCCATCTTGGTCATTTCCCAAATTTTGATCCTCTTAGTCCTTTCTATACATATGGCATCTGGAAGCAGAAGAGTATGGGGTGGAAGTTAAGGTAGATTGAAGACATTGGTGGGTTGTGACATCTTTTCTTCTGGTCCTAGCTAGCTGCTTGCTCCTCTGCCTCATCCTATTTCTGGCCCAGGTTCACCAGCATGTTAGGGATGTCATGGAGCCAAATTTTCTATGGACCTATTATCTTAGTTGGTCGAGTGACTTCTTATACACCTTTGCTGGTGAGTCAGTCCTCTGTCTTATACTAAAAACATAGAAGGTGAAATACTTTCTTGAAAAGGAGGTAGAGTCTAAGAGATAGATGCACTTTACTGCTCCTATTCATAATATTTATACACTGAGAGTCAGTGTGCTATGGTGAAGAAAGTGTAGAGTTTAGAGTCTGAAAACCTCAAATCAGTAGTCTGTTCTTCTACTACCTGAAGCACAGATAGATTGAGTATTTTACCCAAAATCACACAGATATTAGTAGAGCCTTAATTTTAATCCAGGAGGTACAATCTTTGTCCTAACTATGTGGGAAATAGTTGATGGGAACACGAGGGTAAAGTAGCTCTGCTAAGGAAGAGGAGGGTTGGCTTTACTGAAAAGGGTTTTTAACAGTGTTTAACAGATGAATAGAAATTTTAAAGGCCCAAGGACCCTCTGGCTATTGAAACTCACCTCAAATTCTTCTCTTTTCCTAGGAATCATCTCCTTTCTCAACTATATGACTTCCAGCCCTCCACCCCTTGATCAAAATGTCACTGTGATTCCCATAGAGAAATCAAGACTAGGGGTTGGTCCAGTGACTACAGATGTACTGGATGAAGATGAAGGAGCAAGTTCTGAGACGGGATCCCTGAGTGAGAGTGAAAAATCAAATGACTAACTGTGATGGTGATAGGAAAACCCAACTATGACTTGCCTTAAAAAACAGGAGAAGCTAACTGAGTTGGGAATTATTGTATAGATTCCAGGAAATGCTCCTACTATCATGTCCACATTACTGAAGAAGACAGCATTAAAACTGATGAAATGTCCTTTGTGTATAATGGATACAAATTACATAAGCTAGTTATAAAAATGTAACAAAAACTCACTTAGGAAAAAAAATTTCTCAAAACATCACTGCTTAGGCTCATGAATGAAAGAAACCAGCAATTGATGTAGTGCTGATCAGAGAAATTTTTGTGTTTTGGGGATCTCATGGGGCAAATAGGAAAAAATGTCAGTCAGTTCTCTGAAATTTTCTTCATTATGTGGGACATTGGGTAAACTCAGAATGGAAGGAACTTGGACCGTATTATTAAATTGGAATTAGAAATCTTTAACCAGAAATGGAAGAAACATCAGGGAGATAATACCTAACACCAAGTGAGTTGTGAGAAGCTGGGGGGATTCTGATGACTGGATGAACCTCAATTCTAATGGGGACTGAAACACCTTGCTCTTTATTATGTGAATCCACTGCTTCTCCCTAAAGCTGGGAAAGACTTTCACAAGTTACCCACAAACTCTGAAACTCCTCACAAAACTTGCGTATTCATTTGTCCTGTAAAGAAAGTATTACACTCGGTCAGTTTCTTGCCAGGCTTGTGACTCTTTTGATTCCTTAGGCATCAAGTATGCGTTGTTGAACAAAACAGGGCTAAAGTCATTTCTTCAGTCTAAGTATATTTATAGGACCGAGCTGAAAGATTTAAATATGAAAGACTATTCATGCTATATATACCCTGTATATGCCCTGTAGGTGGGTGGAGTGTATCAGGTAATCACTCAGATCACAATCAGATCTTTTGATGATTGAAGATCACTTTTCTACCCAGACCAGATTCCATGCAGGAGATCTCTGGTATTGATTTTTCCCTTTGCTTCTTTAGTAGCTGCCACTGCTCCTTCTTTGGTTGAGGTCCATTCTTCCCCTTCCCAAACCTGACAATGGAATGGACTACAATGTCCATCTTCAACCCTTCAACCATAAAGATAATCCATAGGTCCATTTTGTTTAATTTAGAGACTCACTGGTAATATTTGTAGAAACAAAAATAACAGATATGAATCAATGTAGTTCTTATAATCTTAGTCCCTGATAAGTAATTCTCAAACATTTCCAGATGGCAACTAGAAGCCCATGAGGTTAATACTTCTGTGTTTATTCCTAAGGAGAGGAGTTTAGCAGCACATGAATGTGTGTGCCCACACATAGATGCACACACATATATACATACATATGCATCTCGTTTTGAACTTGTCTTAGAAAACCCTTTTCTCCATGTTGGCCCCTCTTCTTAGCAGGTGATCTAAGTCATGGCAGAATGACTGGCACCTCCTTTCTTCAAGTGGCCTCATCTCAGAGGTTCTTCAGACTGCTCTTGGACCTTTGGTTGTAAGAGTAGACATGTAGTCAAGGCCAACTCTTCCTCCTCCCATCACTATCCACATACTAAGCATACTCCACATATTGACTAATAAGGCCTCATTTGGTTCACAAGCTTTATTATAATTTGTTCAATATTTAACTATATAATTAAATTGACATGTTGATAAGCACTGAGGACTCTTCAGGAAATGGAAGTTTTAAGTAGGGTGAGGAGAAGGAAGGAAGTCAGAGCTAGATAACACAAAAGTAATGATAAAGACCTTGACTATTAGGGGGAGCATAGGCAATAGTTAAAGATAAGTTTTCTACTTTGCTGGCAGAGAATAATCTTAAAGGCAGAGGCAACTTTTATTTGTTCTTTTTAGAAACAATGCTGCTCTACTTTATTATTTCTTTCTTTGGCTATAGAGAATTCCTTAAAACAGCTTAAGTGAGCTTCCAATCTGATCACTCATAAATCACCCTTCAATACATCCCTTGTTGCCTCAAATACATTGCATGATAAATGATGTAGGGAGAGGGAGAGAGAGAGAGAGAGAGAGAGAGGGAATAGACCTAAAGAGGTAAAGGAATATAATCTTGCTTAACCAAGCCACCCCTCAGTTCATCAACAGGATCTGTAATATTCCTGATAGCATAATAGAACAGGAAATCTTAAACACTGTGTGACGAGAGCTGACTCTGGACTGGGGTCTTTGGTAAAAGTAAGGAAACCCCCAAACTTCCAGTTAGACTGGAATAAGGAAAGGAAGAAAGGAAGGGAAAAGGGAAGGGAGGAAGTGTGACCAGTAAAAACTACTTTATGCCTGCAAACAGAAACTTCAAACATCTAAAGAATTGTTAAAAAAAAAAACCCAAAAACTAACAACATCAACAATCATACTATAAAATCATTTCATATTAAAGTACTTTGAAATAAGTTTTAGGATGCACAAATAGCTATATGACAGAACCATAGATTATAAAAATAAGACCTCAAACAGTGCCAGTGGTGACAGGCACTGGGACTCTGGTGGTGGGTGTGGGATACACACATTGACTTTAATATACACGTTGTGATAAACACATTGACTGAGTGAGATGTGAATCTATTCTCCTGAAACTTCATAGTATTGCAAACTAATGAACAAGTCATTTTTAAAAAGAAATAAAATAAGAATAAGTTTAAATGAGAAAATAACCAATTATAAATCACAGAAATTAAAAATATACTCGTTAAGTTCAATTGATAGAATAAAATACTTTCTGTTCAGATACACCTAAGATATTTGCAAATACCTAGAATATTTGGCTAAATACTATGTCTGAAAGAAAAATTCAAGAAATTTCAAAGACTATCAATTGGTTTGTGTTTCCTATTCACAATGAAATTAGAATTCGATATGAAGAAAACAATTTTCTATATTTTTGAGGGCTGAAAAAATATTGCCTAAAAAAACACGGATAAGACAGGCTTTTGTGACCCAGGAGGCTGAAATGGTGGTGTGAGACCGCACACAGCCCCGTGTCCCAGATTTGAGACTTGGGGCCAGGGTGAAAAAAATGAAATGAACAACTAAGAAAGATATTTTTTCCTCCTTTCCCTTCTTTCCTTCCTCTCTTTAAAAAAATGAATAAAAAGGAAATCAGAATGGAATGACAAAATAATTAGAACTGAACAATAATGAAAGAATTACTATAATCAAAATCCATTAAAAAATCCATGAGTATATTTATTTAAAACAAAACAGACCACAAAAAAGTTAAAAATAAATGATTGTGCATTAAATGCATAAACCTTAAAAAGAATAACAAGGTAAACCAAAAAGACAAGAATGAAAAAAATTAAATGAGTAATAATAAAATATGAAAAAAAGTCTTTGTAAGTCTTTCTAAACAATGACCTAAAATTTAGTTCTTGGGAGGAGAATGAAGAAAAAATTATAAGCAAATCTAATGAAAAGAGAAACAAGTACTTTTGGGAATGAGGATACAAAAGTTTTATGTTATATACAGATATGTACATCTGTATCATTCAAGCATATTTTGTTTGAATTTTCTATTTCTTTACTACTCTTTGTGTTACGCTTCTCTGTATTAACATCATCCATGAGGTGTGCCTGGTGGCTCAGGTGCTAAGCTGGTGTCTGGTGTAGTGGACACACAAGGACGTGGTTTGGCAATCCAGGTGAGGGAGTCGGGGAACAACCAAAAATAAATAAATAAATAAATAAATAAAAGCATTTCCTCCTCTTCCATCCATCATTAAAAATTGCTTTTCTTTTTTTAAAGGAAAGTTACAGGCAGGAATGAAGGAAAGTTGGCAAGCAGGCAAGTAGAGAGACGAGGAGGAAGAAGCATTTATTTTTTAACTTTATTTCATTGTTGTTGTTCCCCTCTGATCCCAGGACATGAACCAGGGTCCTTGGGATGTATATGGATTTCGCTCAACTGGAGGCAGCAGATCTTGCCTCTCTTTAAAAAAAAAAAAAAAATCACCCATGATGGTTTTAGGTTTTCCCCATGTAATCCTATCAGTGTCTCCTTAATATATTGAACTAATATGATATCAAATTTCAAATAGATCTGTGGAATCAATACAATTCCAACATGAAATCTGACAGATTTTTTTTTTTTTTGGGGGGGGGGGTGGAGGAGAGAAGAGAATGACAAGCAGGTCCTAAAACTTCGGAGTTTATTTTTTTCTGTTTGCAAAGGTCCCAATAAAAGCCAAGATAATTTTGAAAAATAAGATGAAAATACCTTAACTGATTAGAGGTGGCTTATCAAGCTATTGCAATTAAGACAATGTGGGCTTGCTACAGGTTTAAACAAGCAAATGTAGTGGAATGGAAAGTCTAGAAATAGATACATACACATGAGGGCATTTAATAACTGACTAGCACTAAAAAACGAGTGAGTAGGTGTGCCCTGGTGATTCAGGCAGGTAAGTCTGAGGCTTCATAAGCATAGTCTGTGTAAAACCCAAGGACCCAGGTTCTTGAGCTGCCGTCGGGGTGGGAGGGCAGGGAGCAACCAAGATGGACAACTAAGTAAATAAATGTTTCTTCTTCTCTTTCCCTGCTTGCCTACTTACTTACCTTCACTCCTGTCTGCACCATTCCTTTCAAAACAAAAGAGAATGACAAAGGAGGCTCACCCTGGTGTCTCAGGCATTAAGCTGGCAGCTAGGACCTGGAGGCAGGGAAACAACCAAAAGTGAAGTGAATAAATAAATAAATAAAAGTGCTTCTTCCTCTTCTTCTTTCCTTAAAAAAAATAAAAACGAAGAATAGTCTTCCTTTCTCTTAAGAAAAAAGAATGAGGAGATTATGGACTATAAACTAATGGGGCTGGTACAAATGGTTAAATAAGGGGAAACAGAGCTAGATCATTGCTTCATGATTGTATTTTATTTCAAAAGTCCAGATCTAAATGTGAGAAGGAAAATTTTAGAGACTTTCACTTGCCCTTCTGGAGGGAACTTGGTCAAAAAAATTAATGATAATGACAGATTATAATATTTTTATTTTTTTAAATCCATGAGTTTACAATGACACTCAACAGAAGAAACAGAAAGGAGGGGAAAGAGGAGGCAGACTTTATAAAAGCATCCCATCCAATATGTATAGAAGGAATGGTAGAAACTGAAAATCACTTTATAGCCACCAATATAGTTCAGGCCAGGATCACCAGTTGCTCCTTCAGTCAGTGAAATTTAATCAGGAAACAGGAAATCAAATTCTCCCTCCACTGAATACTTAATAATTCCAAAAGGATTTTGAAGAGTACTTTTATAATAGATATTTGGTAATCTAATCTTCACTAAGCTTGGCCTCACCAAGAGGATGGCTTAACATCATACACTTTTTGTTGTGATGCATGGGAGGTTTACACCATCACCTGTGTGGCATTTTGTTAGCAATGCTTGACGTGAGCCTAGTGATAATCACACAAATCTAGAATGTGGGGCATTTGGCAAGAAAACTTCCCCAAACTACTCAATGATTTAACACCATGAAGATCAGAGGGATGTGGTAAATAAGATTGTTCTAGCTGAAGGAGACTCGAGACGTGAAACAGATGAAATGCATTGATTCTGGAATTTTAAAAAATGTACAAACACGTTTTTACACTTGAGGAAATTTGAGTATTGCCGGTATGTTGGGGATTGTATTGAATTCATATGGTTTCCTCACATGTAGAAACAATACTGTGAAAGTGTGAGATAATACATTCATTTCTTAGGAGGTATGCTGAACTATTTAGAAGTGCAGTGTCATGATTTATATACCCTACTTGAGCCAAAAGGACAAAATGTACATGAAGATACAGAGAAAGCATAAGAGAAGGTGTCAAGATGTTCATAGTTGGTATCTATAAGTGAGGGGTATAAAGGTATTAATTTTACTGTTCCTCAATTTTTCTCTGGGTTTGAGATTTTCAGAATGAAAAATATTAATATTTTTGAAGCAAAAATTTAAAGAAAAATATAAAAATACTTTTATGACCCTGGGAGTTCTTTTTTCTTATTAAAGATGAAGGAAGGCAGGCAAGAATAAAGGTATGACTTCTACAAATATTTTCTCCTAGCCTGTTCTATAAAAACACAGCCAAAAATATAAGGACTAGTTTAGCAGGAAACATATGACTTACTCAAAATGTTTAGTTTATGAGAGTTAAAGTGGATTTATTTGCGAGGTGCCATTTTATTTCAAAAGCACTTGTAGAAACCCTCAGTGGGAGGAGTCATTACCACCCCTAAGCCTGCTCACTCAATTAAAAGGGACAGATACCAGATAGAAAAGTGTGACTGCATGGAAAGGGCTGCCTGTCAGGAACTCTAGGTAAAGGGATACAAATAACCTTCAGTAAACCGGTAAATAGATCAAGCCTAATTAGAAGCTGGATAGCAAGGGAACTCATTAATGTACACCATTTCAGCCAGCCTCCTTGAACGAGAATGGAGAATGGATCTGGAGGGACACATGAAAACTATCCAACACATCGCAGGACCGAAGCACCTCACACAACAACTTCATGGGGAAGGCATCGCATGATTGAATGAGGTTGGATATCGAGCAGACACCCTGTCTTGCTGGGTTTAACCAATTCATGTTAACAGGTTAGGACTTCACCGCATAGCAGTGGCGAGCAATCAGAGCATTATAAGTGGAGGGGAGATGAAATCAGATTTGCATTTGGAGGCACCAATCTCCATGTTGTGGAGAATGAACTGAGGGACAACAAACCTCGTAGCAGAGCTATCAGATAAACAGCTGCTGCAGAAATATAGGACAGAGATGACAAAGTGATGTTCTGAGTGGTAGAAGATGGGCTTGAGAACATTAAAGAGATGGAATTTGCAGGGCATACTGTAATTGATTGGTGGGAGACAAGAAATGGGCACAGGACAGGGTGTAGGATGAAGAGAAAGTGCATGACTCCATTTCTTAAGGACTTAAGGACTTGTAGCAGTGAAAACCCAGAGGCAGTCCGCCGTGGGTATCTGGAGTTCAGCAGAGACCTGAACTGGAGATAGGGATCAAACCAGATCCAGCAAATGAGACAGAGACTTTGCACCTGTGTTAAGTGTTCTGACCCCTGGGGTGGGGGAGGGACGGGAAAGGGTGCAAAGCATTGCTGGTTAGGTTCTAAGGCAGTTGAGAATAGTGAGCCAGGAGCTAGGATGGAAAGGAGGGAAAGAGATGCGCAGACACAGACTGGTTTTTACAATGCCAACATACTGGGCTACCCAACATCCAGGGTGAGGAAGCCTTTCACAGCTGGATAGTTGTGGGGTCCTTTGAGGGGAAGCAGTATACGGCATAGTGTAATGTCAAGGCGAGAGAGGCAAAGTTCATATCATTTTTAAAAAAAAACTGGGGACGAGTGAAAAAGGAATCCTTTTTTTCTTGAGTTAATGCTGAAAAAAATCAAACCCTGTGGGAAAAGCCAGAGTTAGAGGAGAAAAAAAGCCTGAAAGTGAAGGAAGGAGGACTCCTCCCAGGAAAGAATCTAGGGCATGTCCTTCTGTGAGGGGGCATGCCTGAGCTGACATTCCTTTCACGATTGTCCTGCCTTCTCTACCACAGCCAATTCTTCCTTACCACCTGCACCATTTCTCTTCTTGGTCGTCCATCCAGAGACAGTTCCAGGAGAGGATCCAGAGCTACATTCGTTTGTTCTGTGCTACCCTCTTGGGGTTCAACCTTGTCTTGCTACTCTGCATGGCCCCTTTAAACTGGGTGCAGTTGACAGTGATGAATGACACTATGGAGCTCTGGGTGGGACTCTGGTCCCTGTGTGACAGTGATCTCTGCTGGAATCACTCACCAACAGCACCCTGTGAGTGCTTTGAATCCCGAAGCCCCCTCCTTTGGTAGATCTGTCCAGATCCCCTCTGCTCACCACTCTCCACTCTACCTTCTCCTCCCCCCAACACTGGCCATTCTTTTCTCCCTGGTTCACAAGCACATAAGGACAGTTCCTCCAAACAGGGCCAATTTGCCTCAGTGTCTCTTGATTAGACTCCTCCCAATGATTTATAAGCCATAGTCTCTTCATTCTTGAAAACATGCCCTAACGGCTTTGAGCTTTTTCTTACTTGGTAGGAAGTCACAACTTTTCCCTTAGGAAGAAAAAAGTGAGTCATTTGTTCTTTACCTGAAAGTTACCTCTGTATACTTCTCAAGGTTAGATTAAAAATTTGAAATTTTCTCTCAGTCTGGAATAAATAATTTCTCTCCTTGTTAAAGGAATTTCACATGTTAACAAGGGGATGGGAAGAAGGTCATTATTGGTACCTAGTAAGCATCTACCTGGTGGCTCCTTACTTTGATCCCATTACATACAGGACAGACCTTTGGTTTATCCTCCATTGACCCTCTCTCCCTTCCGGACGCCCTGTTCAGTGTTCTTTAAGGGCGGGTCACCCCTGCTCCAGCCACGCCTCTCCTTTTGCCCTCCCCCTGGCTGACTACCTCCAATACTCCAGGGACTTCTTCCTCATCTCTGCCCTCTTCATCCTCATCACCATCGTGAGGTTCAGCATCTCTCTCAGCCAAGGCCCAAGAGAAAAAAACCTACATAGATCTGGGCATGTCCATCTGCTGCTTCATCTCAGGTACATTATGTGCTTAGAAACAGTTGTTCCTGGAGCCCTCACATTTCTTCCCCTTTCTGTGCCATTTCCCCTTCCTTTTACCAAGTCATTCCCAGCCTCCAAAGAATATGATTCTCCTTCCTAGGGAGGAATGTTTCAGATAAATGTTCATGCTTTACCGCACTGTTGCTTCTTTAAGAGGGGACCTTAAAGAGATTATGCTTAACCTAGTGGAGAATCTCTGAAAGTTGTTATCTGATGGGACTAGTAGGGAAAGAGGAAGGTCCTTCTGACACCCAGAAAATTGCTATGTAGCTAGTGGGCTGCCTGTCATCTCCATCTTATCTAGAGGCTCTACCTTGACCATCTTACTCCAGCCAAAGCAGAAACATTTTGCTTTCTCATGTTAGTTAATTGCCAAATATGTCTCCCTATGACCACTGTCATGTAATTGGCCATCCTATAGTTGCAATGGAAGGGATAACAGGAGGGCTATGATGGTTAGTGATGGATTTCAATCTGCTTCCAGGCACCTTCCTACTTCTCTGCCTCATTTTGTTCCTGATGCATGTGAAATTTTACAGTAAGAACGTCTTGAAGCCCCATTTCTTAGCAGCCTACCGCCTCAATTGGTGCGTCTGTGTCCTCTGCATGGTAGCTGGTGAGTTAACATAGTGAAGTCACAGAAAAGGCAATTCTATATGGTTTTGCTTTCTCCTCCCCACCCCCTTCCTCTCAGGTGTTTGCTTGGCATATTATAAACTCATATTTTTAGAAGGGCTCTGCAAGAGTGATTTCCATGTCAGTGAACAATTTTTAATAGCAACTGCTTCTAAATTATCTAAAAATTTTAGAATCCTAAAAATTCTATTATGATACCTGATTTGCAGAGATGGGAGCAAAATTTAGGAATAAATAAGATGAAGATGTAACTGAGCTGTTTATAGTTCTTCCATCTTTCAGAAGACAGTTCTTAAATTCTCTGCTCCTATTTACTTCCTTTCATTTTTTGTTTGAAAGGTGGAGGCAGGCATGAAAGGAAGTAGGCAGGAAGAGGGAGGCAGACGAACACTTTATTTTTCATTTAGTTGCTCACATGGGTTGTCCCCCAGACCCCCCGCCATCCCGTAGTCCTAGGCCTTGAACCCAGGATACTGGCATGTATGTGGGCCTGCTCCCAAGTTGTACTAGAATGCAAGGCTACCAGGGCGCGCCCTGCTCCTTTTTCATATGAAAAACTCTCCAAGTCTATGCATCTCTAAAGTAAAGTTTCAGCATGCCTTTCTGTAATATTATCAGCATGGAACAGAGTTATAACATAGGAGTTTTGCCTGTAGAACACTTCTCCTTTAATCCTTCCAAGTTACACACTTACTGTTTTATGTTTACTTTTTAAGGAAAGGTGCAGGCAGGAATAAAGGTGAAGACAAGCAAGCAGGCAGGAGGGAGGAGAAAAAAGGATGAAGCACTTTATTTTTATTTAGTTGTATATCTTGATTGTTCTCCCTGGCCCAGGATGCAAACCCATGTCTTTGGGATATATGTGGTCTGCACTGTGGCCAGGGGCAGTTGACTAAACCACTACTCCATCAGGAGGCACACCATACTTATTTTTTATTAAGTACAACAGTAATCTACAAACCATTGCATCACATCCCCATTAGTGAAAAACTTTTTAGCAAGCCTTTAAAAGCTAAACATTTATTTATAAAATATTCAGTGTGTTATATCACTAATATATTCATTACTTTATAAAATTTACTCAAAATAGAATTAAAAACATGATTTGCTAAAAAGGATAAACAAAGAGAAACTACTGTTTATTTCTTGTGCTGCAATAAATTGGCTTGCATACCTCATAGGAATCCCAGGCCCCTCAAGATAATGAGTAGGATATTCAGAAATATATTGTTAATTTAATTCATTATAATTAAACTGGTGCTACTTTTGGGAGGGGTGTTTGGTGACTCAAGATTTTTCACTAATCCACAACATTCACCCTGACATTTTTTTCTCTAGGGTTCCTCTCTGGAATCAGTCACGTAAATTCCTGGATTTCTCCTCCAAATCAAAATCTTCTCATGATCCCTATGACAAGAACAAGAGCAGAAAATACAGCTACAGTGAAATTGGGCCTAGAAGGGTCAAATATAGATGTTTCTCCTCGGATGAATCAGACACTAGAAATGCAGTCAAGTGCAGTGACACAACTAAGGAGCCAAAGAGAGTCAGAGACCCAGACAGACAAATTGACGCAGAGAGCACCAGGACCTCAGGCGCAACCAGAGGCCCATGAGTCAAGGACCCAGGCATATTCAAAGACAGGAAATGAACCAGTACAAAATAAATAGGAAATAAATAAGAACTCAGGCAACTTAAATAAAACCAATTGACACATTAAAGCCAAGTCCTCAGGCATAGATAACACTAGGGGATGTGACCAAGAAATGGTAGTGAGGATAAAGAAAAGAAAACAAGCAAAGACAAGGATGATGAAGACAGAGTCAGCCAAGAAAAATAATGACAATAAGACAAAAAAAAATTAATCTTAGACATAAGGTAGTAAAGGGCAGATACATTTTTATAAATAATTTTAAAAAGTCTAGCAGAGAGGTTTCTTTTTAGGGTTGGAGAAGTTTTGTGGGTCTCTTTGAAGATTAGGAGGATCAGAGATAATTCTAAGATGACAGTGTAATGATTCTGTTGCACCCTCCAGATTATGCCTCATTTGTGAAACAAGTCAGTATTATGGGTGAAAGAAAGTCCCTTGAGTAATTTAGGTAAAATGTACCAATAACTTAAGAAGTGATGAAAAGCTTTTTAAAAGAGGTTTCCATGTTAGTGTTGTGTGCTGTGAAAGGGAAAGAAAGGCAAGAGATGGAGTATCAGGCCACCAAGCTCTCCAGATTTCCATGGCTCACAACGAAGCATCTCAGCCGTATGGAAAGAGCCTCCAGTGTGGAGATTCAAACTCTCATTTTTGGTCATCACTCTACTAATTAATTAAACTGACTTTTGGGAAACATTTAATGTGGGCCTAAGATCATTCATTTACCAAGTATGAGATTTTCTCTAAAGCTTACTGTTTATATCGAGAAATCGTAAACAATAAAGATGTTATTCCTGTTGACCCCCATAATCCCAGGTTGTTTTAGTAGGTAGTTTAAGTATAATGAAATTCAGTTCTCTGCTTCCCAGGCTACTTTTTGGGAAATCACATCTTATTTTTCACTTAGATATCTTATAAAAATGTAAATGATTCCCAATGTTTTTCAACTCTTTGCAGAGACTAAAAAGGTAGGAAAAAGGTAAAAGATAAATGAACACAGACATTCTGAGAGGGAGCATACCAAATAGACTCAGAATTTCAGTGGGACCTTGAAAGGTTTTGTAAAAGAGATTGTGGCCTTTGAAATCAGGAGCTAGTTTCAGAGATGGAAATATTGGTAGTTCACCATGAAACCCACTTTTAACTCTTTATAAACAGTCACTATTTTAGTATTGTTGCCTGCTTGTACTTCTTAATAGTCAAATTTTCTGGCTTTTAATTTTGCCATCCTTATAAGTGGCTTCAGAAACTGCTATCATCCACTTCCAGTCAAGATGGCAATCTGGTAGGAGTAAAAATCATGACCTTCCCACAGAGCAACTATAAATTCACCTATATTTCAGAAACAAACACTTAGGAAAAGCAGGCACAGGGGCTATAGAGACACAACAGCAACTGCAACCATAAAGGATAGGTGAGAACAAAAGGGTTCAGAGCTACATGGCAGGTTTGGGATTCAGGATTTGGTTTGCAGCAGACAGAATGGAACTGCCAGGAGAACCAGCCCTCCCAGGAATTATGAAGGCAGCAGAGCCCATCCAGTGGGACCAGAACGTGGAGCAAGGAGAGTGGGGCTTGGCACAGGGCAGAAGGAGACCAGTGCCCTGGTGGTTTGAACAGAGGCCAGTGAGAAAATTACACTGGGCTCCGCCATAACCAGAAGGTAGCTAGGGACTACCCAACCCACAACCCCGCCCATCGTATCTTCCCTGGGCTACAGGACCTTCCCCCTGGAAATCCCACCTTCAGACTTAAAGGAAAGAGATTTCCAGAGGGAGAAACTGTCAACACTACCCACTAGCATCACCCTGTAGGTGGAGGCAAAACTGCAGCCTGATTACTGATTCTGGGCCAGCAGCAAGGTAGTCATTATGGTTCAGAGCTGGGACACTGGGGGAAGGCTATGCATCCACCAAACAAACTCCAACCCTATAGACTGAGCTCTTGGGCAGCAACAGAGGGTCCATATAAGAACCTCACAAATCAACCAGTCAGTAGTTGTTGTCCACTGGGGGTGAAGCAAGTCACTGTGTTTAGTGGGTCAGGACTAGTTCATGGAAAGTACATAGATGCTGGCAGGCAAGAAA
The DNA here is from genome assembly GCA_004363575.1 of Solenodon paradoxus. Classification (NCBI taxonomy): domain Eukaryota; kingdom Metazoa; phylum Chordata; class Mammalia; order Eulipotyphla; family Solenodontidae; genus Solenodon; species Solenodon paradoxus. Next base: position 212,405 of record RJWH01001519.1, on the reverse strand, counting down.
GGGACACTTCCACCAGGTTGTTGATGAGTTGTACTGATGAACAAGGACTGGAAGAAACTATGCTGGAGGTTTTAATATCACCAAGGCTGACAGATGACACCCACCATGGTGTATTTGCTGTCTTTTTTTTCTGTGTGGTTTATGCTTTATAGAGCATCTTTTAATATTTTTGAAGAGATGGTTTTGTGGTGATAAACATCCTATTGCTGAGTCCCTTTACTGTGTTCTTGTGTTCTTTAATTCAGCCATCATATCTCTTAATGGTTTGATGTCTTAATTCTTTTTGCTTCCTGACATTCTTGTTTACTGTGTGTACTGATTTCTGGATTCCCATGAGTATGTTAATCACTGTTACCCTAAATTCTTCTTCAGGAAATTTATATACGTCTGCTATATGCAGATTTTCCCATGTTTTTTTTTTAATTGGATCCACTATTTCACATATTTTTCTGTACCTTTGCTTTATTCGGCATTCTATTTATATGTCTGAGGATTTGGTTTCCCTGGCATTGCATACATTTGACTTGCCCAGGATTGGCAATCAGCCTGAAGTTTTGCCTACCCACAAGGTGGCTAGTGGATAACGTTGAGGTTGGGACTGCCCTCTCACTGTGATCCTGTGAGTGGGACATCTGATGGGTGGCATTTCCACTCGGTGGACCCCAGGTTCTGCTGTGAAATGGTTGTGGGAGGGATTTGATTTGGCTGATTTCTGGTTATGGCTGTGCCCAGCACAATTTCACTGCGTGGGCTCCCATTCAGTGCCTGGTGCACTGGCTCTCTTTTCAACCCCTCCAAGTCGGCCCTCCGTGGTCCGCGTCTCAGCCCCACTGGGATTACCTCTCCCTGCCCCAGACCCCTAGCCTCTGCCCCACCACACATCTGGAGACTCCCAAGCTCTGTCCCAAATCCAAATCTGCAGCTTAGCTCAGAAACATGCGAGGTATCCTCACCCACTGAGAGTCTTCAGCTGTTCTGTCTCCAGCTAAAGTGCCAGTCATTTTTTGCTGTTTATCTCGGGAAATAAATTATTTTTTGTGTGTTTGTTTTCAGTGTCTGTGGGGAGTGACCCAAAAGTGCATCCTTTCAAGACATCATCCAGAAGTTGATCAACATAGAATTCTTAATACTAACTTCAGGTAACCTTAAAATACACCTCCAAGGGAAAAACAAATAAGAAAACAAAATGGGAAAACAATCAAAACATTAACTACAGCCAACTCACCTAAAAAGAGAGAGAAGACCAAAGGCACTGTGGAACAACACACAGAAGACAAATTATAAAATGAGAGTAAACAGCTACGTATCAATAATCACGCTAAACATTAATGGGCTTAACTCAACAAATGACACAGTGTGGCCTAATGAATTAAAAAGGATAACCCAACCTTCTGCTGCATTCAGGAAACTCACCTTCTTCCAAAAGATAAACAAAGGCTCAAAGTCAATGGTTGGAAGACAATCCTACAGTCAAATGACAACCAAATAAAAAGTGGAACAGCTATGCTTATATCGGATAAAGAAGACTTCCAACTAAAAAGCAAAACAAAACACATAGATGGATAATATATAATGACTAAAAGGTCCATCCAGAAAGAAGACAAATGCTTGTTAACATATATGCACCAAATGAAGGAGCATCAAAATATATCAAGCAAGTATTATTAGAACTGACAAAGACATAAATAGCAAGACAATAATAGTAGGAGACTTCAATACCCACTTATAACAATGGACAGATCAACCAGGCAGAAAATTAACAGGGAAACAGCAGCTTTAAATGACTATTTGGAACAGTCTAATAGACATATACTGAACACTCCATCCAACGACTACAGAGTTCATTTTCTTCTCAAGTATGCATGGAACATTCTTAAGGATAGATCGTGTGTTGGGACACAAAACATGTCTCAACAAATTTACAAAGACTGAAATAATACCAAGTATCTTCTCTGTCCACAATGACTTAAAACTAGAAATCAACCATAAAAAGAAAGTTGGAAGACTCCAAATTAATTGGAGACTAAAAAAAATGCTTCTGAATGACTCAAATAAAAGAGGAAATCAAAGAGGAACTTAAAAAATAGACTCCCAGATTCATTCTATGAGGGAAACATAACACAATACCAAAAGTTGATAGAGATATCACCAAGAAAGAAAATTATAGACAAGTATCTCTAATGAACATAGGTGCAAAAATTCTGAACAAAATATTAGCAAACCTAATCTAACAATGTGTCAAAAAGATTATCCACCATGACCAAGTGAGATTTATCCCAGGGATGCAAGGATGGTTCAACATGCATACATCTATTAATACAATAAACCATATCAATAAGAACAAGGAGAAAAACCACATGATCATATCAATAGACACAGAGAAAGCTTTTGACAATATCCAACACCTATTATGTTAAAAATCCTGCATAAAATGGGGTCGGAAGGTACACACCTCAACGTAATAAAGGCCATAAATGAAACACCCACAGCCTACATCATAGTCAATGGCCAAAACGTGAAAGCATTTCCTCTAAAGTCAGGAACATGTAAAGGCTGCCCACTCTCCCCACTGCTATTTAATATTGTACTGAAGGTCTTAGCCAGAGCAATTAGGCAAGAAAAAGAATTAAAAGTAATCCAAATAGGAAAGGAGAAAGTAAAAGTATCATTATTTACAGATGATATGATTATATATATTGCTATCAAAAAACTACTAGATCTAATGAGCAAATACAATAAAGTGGCAGGCTACAATATCAGTACACAAAAATCTATCCCATTCTTTACACAAACAAAATGCTAGAAGAAAATGAAATCATGACAACTACATCATTTAAAACAGAAGTAAAAACAATCAAATATCTTGGAATATATTTAACAAAGAAGGTAACAGACCTGTACAAGGAAAAGTTCTTCTTACAAGAAATAGAGGAGGATACAAAGAAATGGAAACACATCCTCTGCTCATGTTGGGAAGAATCAACAGCAGTAAAATGTTCCTCTTAAAGTAATATACAGATTTAATGCAATCCCCATTAAAATCACACAGGTTTATTTCCAGGAAATAGAAAAAAAAACTTAAAATTTTTATGGCACAAGACCCTAAATAACCAAATCAATTATGAAAAAAATGAATCTGTAGGGATTATACTCCCAGACATTGAGATATATACTACAAAGTGATAGTGATCAAAACAATATGGTACTGGAATAATAACAGAGGCCCAGACCAATGGAATAGAACTGAATCACCAAAAACTGACCCATTCACATAGTCAGTTAATTTATGACAAAGCTGCCAAAAGCACATGACAGAAAAAGGATGGTCTCTTCAATAAATGGTGATGGGATGACTGGACAGCCACACGCAAAAGAAAGAAACTAGACTACCCTCTAATAGCAGTCACAAAAAAATTAACTCCAAATGGACTAAGACTTGGACATAAAACTGGAAACCATAAGATTCTTAGAAGACAACACAGGAAACGCATTCCACGACAACAGCCTTTAAGAGGCCTTTGGGGACACAACTCCTGCATCGAGGGAAACAAAAAGAAAAATAAACAAGTGCAAATACATCAAACTTCAAAACTTCTTCATGGCAAAAGAAAAAATGACCAAAACACAAATACAGCCTTCTAACTGGGAGAAGACAATTGCATTTCATATTTCTGACTAGGCCTTAATATCTAAAATATACAAAGAACTCATAACATTACAGAAAAAATAGGGCAATCCAAACAAAAAAATGGGAAAGGAATTGGAGAAACACTTTTCTGAAGAGGGTATACAGGTGAACCAACAAGCACATGAAAAGATGTTCCTCCTCCCTGGCTGTCGGGGGAATGCAACTTGAATGATGAGATACCATCCTACACCACAAAGGCTGGCTAGATCCAAAAGTCTAGAAACAAAAAATGTTGATGAGAATGTGGAGAAAAGGCAACACTTTGACACTGCAGGTAGGTGTTCAAATTGATGCAACCCCTATGGGAAAGTGTGAGGATTCCTTAGAAAGTGCAAGGTGGAATTCCCGTATGACCCCAGTACCCCACTTCTGGGTATTTGCCCAAAAGAGTCAAAAATACTAATTCACAGAGATTTATGCACCCATATTTATTGCAGCCTTATGCACAATAGCTAAGCATTGGAAACTACCTGAGTGTCTAAGGTCAAATGAATGGATAAAGAAGATGTGCTACATATACACAATGGAATACTACACAGCCCTTAGGAGAGATGAAATCTTGCCATTTGAATCAACATGGATGGCTCTGGAGGGGATTATGCTAAATTAAATTAAGTCAAAAGAAGAAAGATACCAGATGATCTCACTCATATGCAGAATGAGAATAGACAAAACAAAAGAACAGATGGAACAAAACCAACCCTTGGACACTTGCAATAGAACTGAACTTACCAACAGGAATGGGACAAGGTGGTGGGGGGAAGTGGTGGTGGAGCCCACTGGAAAATGGTGAAGTACACTTGGTGTGACTTGGTGGAGGGCAGTGTGAGACATATATCTGAGGAATGGGGAAACTGCAAAAATGGGGAACCTATACATGAGTTTATTATATGTAGTATCTAAGTTACCACAATTTAGAAAAAAAATTTAAAACCTAATACAATGGTTTGTGTACAATTGTATTTAGTAATTGTATATTTATTTGAATTCATATGGAATACATCTGTCCCTCCTTGAATCTATACTCTTGTTCTATGTAATTTAATCAATCATCAAAGCTAGTCTAGTAAAGAAAATAACATGGCATAGTCTCCATCACAGAAATCCTAGCAATGCAATGATTAGCTTTATTAGAAGACTAAAAAAATCTTCAAAGTAGCATAGCAAGAGGAAAAGGCTCTGAAGACAGATGAATCCAGGTTTTGAGTTCCAGTTCCACCATTTGAAAATGTGGGAATTTTAGCCAAATTACCTAAGGAGGAAATGGATAGAAAAAATGGGGGAAAAGTAAGGAAATACTGGAAGAATACAGAGAAAGAACAGTGCATTTCTTACAGTCTTATCCACTCAAAACTTCAGGTATTTTGACCTACTGGCAGTTGGCAAAGCACATTATGGCTGAAATATGTCCCATTCTTTCCTACTTAGATGCGTATACATTCTCCCTTTCTAGAACATCATTTATTTTTTTCTCTAATCCTCAGCTCAGAACATACCTGCCCTAGGAAGCCCTCTATGATACCGTTTGTTTTCTACCCCGAGAGGATTATTTTCTTTTTAGATGGGAAAACAAGTCTTAAGAGGTTAGGAAATTTGCCTAAGGTTATATAATTAACAAGTAGGACATTTAGCTATGGAAACTATGGTGTTAATTGTCACACTGTCTCCCAAAGTTAGCTGAGTAAGAATACTCACTTTTGCAGGACATCCCTGTCTGATCCTCTCCACCTGCAGCCTCCCACCTCAAGCTATAACTAGAAGATATCTGACATAGTTTGCTATGATTCATAAGAAAAATGCTCTGCCTATACCTGGCTTTGCCATAAAGGAAAAAAAACTGACCTATCAATAACAATAGGTTAAAAACATTTAGATACAACGTAATTATTTTTATTATTTTATTTACCCCTCAAACTCTTTAAAACTAGAACTATGTTCAGAGCTTCAGCACTCCAAACACTTTGCATCCAATGTGTTAAATAATCCTTTCATAGAAGTAAAAGATAAAGCAACTCAAAGACATCATGTATCACAAGCCCTTCATTATTACTCTACTGATGAGGTATATGAGGGTAAAGTTGGACACAACTGAAAAACGGGTTCTTGCCACATTGCAAAATAACCAGGAGTGGCATCTGGTTCCTGCAGCTGTAAGAAGTTATTACATATTTTAAATCAGGGTAATGTCTCAAACAAATAAAAAAAAACAATTAAAAACACCCAAACCAAAAAACAAGTGCAAACTCCCCAAAACAATAAAATGTTTTCATTTCTGTAAGTTTGAGGGCCAGGTGGAAATACCAGGTACTGTTTCTTCTGGGTTCCCTTGGTTATGCAATTCTTCAAGTTCTTAGGGCGTTTCTTTTTTGCCTCCTGTAATATCCAGGCCACACTGTATTCACCGTGTCCAATCTATTGAATTCCAATATCAATCCTCTCTTGTCATGAAGTATTCTAAGCTGGGGCACCACCAGAGACATAAGAACTGAGATATACATTTGTTCTAAACAAAGTGTAGAAAAAGGCCTTTGGAAGATATGGCAGCAAGCCTCCTTCACACAGACTTCAAGCTTTCATGGAGACCCAGAACAACATATGGATAAAAGCAGTTAATATTGGCAAGATTCAACATACATTCAGGAAAGAAACCAATAAATGTCTTTTAATTTATTGGTTTAGGTTTATGCTAATTGATTCTAACATGATCAAAAGATCAATAGATTAGAAGTTTGTAGGAATGGGAGAGATATAGATGACTCGTGTCCTAAGCATGAAGTGCCAGGTTTGGAATGGCTTGATGAAACAGTGTTCTTGAAGTATATGGATTATTTGGGGGTAAAGAGTAGGTGGGAAGGATGTCAAGGAGTGTGAACAGTAGATAAAAAGGCATGCATGGAGGTAATAGCAAGTCCAACATACAATGCTTTTTCAGAACTTCCCAGTTCAGTGATTTGTCTCCTTTAAACTCCTTTAGTACTTAGCATCTGTGCTGCGTTTTAGTCTGCAATAACTCTTCAACTTCACAGTTACCATTTTATAATTAACTTTTAAATTTATGTCTCTTTCTCACAAAATAATTTCTTCTGTTTAATGAAAAGTGCCAGCAGGAATGAAGGCAAGAAGGAAGGCAGGCAGAGAGAGAAGGAAGAAGCACTTTTTCTTTAATTGTTCATTTTGTTGTCCCCCCTGGCCCTGAGTCTTGAACCAGGGACTTTGGGATGTATATTGACTACACCCAATGTACTAAACCGACAAACCACCAGGGTACGCCATAAATAACAATTTCTTAAGTGGCAGGTACTTCATTTCAATTTCTTCAGAATGCCAGAATGGTGCTTTGCACTGAGTAGACATTGATAAATAATGATTGATTAGTTGATCCCAAAATTATGATTTATGTATTTTAAATTTCATTAACAAATGCTGACTGCCTCTCCAAGAATAGAGTAGGATCTTGTGAATTAAGAATAATACATTTATTCACTCATCTATTTTTGTTACCTATTTTCAGAAGGAACAATCATTTCATAGAATCAATGTTTATGCTGCAAATCTTTTGCTAAATTTATATTAAATTTCATTTTTTATTTTCTTACCTCCTGCCTGGTAAAACACAAAAACAACAACAACACACATACAATTTTTTTAAGGCAAAAAACTTGCTGCATTAAAACAAACATTTTAGAACAGGGTAGCTCAGTCATAGTAGGCTTCATAGCAATGAGTATATTATAAGAAATTACAAAGCATATTTTATATTTTTTAAAGGAAAGGTGTGGGCAGGAATGAAGGCAAGTAGGCAGATAGGAAGAGAGAGGAGGAAGCAGCATTTTATTTTATTTCCATTTTAGTTGTTTACACTGGTTGCTTCCTCCTGGACCTGGGACATGAACCTAGGGGTATGTGGCCTGCATCCTTCAGAGGTGATTGACCCAACCACTGAACCACCAGGGCACACCTCAAGGCACATTTTAGAACAGGGATAACATCTTGTCACAATTGTTGAGAACTGTTTGGTAAAAACATTGGTCTTGATTTTGAAAATCTGGATTTGAATCAAAGCGCTGCCACCTGTTGGGAATTTTGGCAAACTGCTTTTTATTTTTGAGCCTTTTTTTTTTTTTTCCTTATCTAGAAAATGAAGAATCCCAAATTTATAAGAAGTAAATTCAAGATGTACAAACACCGACTCTGGAAAATAGCAGCAACTGAATAATGTATTTGCTCACTTTTTACTCATTCATTCAAATACATCTATAAGGCAACAAAGTAAACCAGTGGTGTGACCCATAAAGAGATTACTTTTATCTTTATGTGGTTGTCATTAGGACACACATATGTTCTTTTTTGGGTCATGATTATTTGCTACTTTTTGCTGAAGTATACGCACCCAATTAAGCCAAATAAACGTGCCTTACAATTATGGGGAACTCAGACACTATGATTTTATATACTTCATTTGTCTAATTGTGTAATGGTATGTATTCTACTTATAGTTCCAGTTTTATCATTACCAACTGTACATAATTACTTGTATAAAATCTCAGGTTTAATAAATAATAAAGTCTATAGACCGTGTGCTAGAAGCAAAGGTAGAAGATATCCTAGAAAAAGGGCTGCAGTCAGAAATCTTGGTTTCTATTTTTTTTTTTTATCTCTACTAGCCTTCAAATGTGGCACAGAACCACAGTTTCCCAAGTCTTGTTATTATTTACTACACAGAACTTGTGTGACGAGATCAATTTCTCAACAATGGTGCAACACTTAATTACTGTTTGTAACAAATTTGAAGTACAGACAGATGTCCTTAAAGAAATGCAAAATGCTTTGCACTTTTGCAAAAATTTAATTTTAAGTTAAATTCATATCAAAATTTCACCATTTTCTTGCCTCCTGCCAGGTAAAACACATGAAAAAAATTAAACTTTTTAAAAATGTGGCATTAAAACAAACTCTATAGGCCCACCCTGGTGGGACAGCAGTCAAATTGCCTCCAAAGGAGCAAGTCACATACCCTTAGGTTCAAGTTCTAGACCTGGGGGAAAGCAACCAGTGTGAACAAAATAAAATAAATAAAGATGCTACTTCTTCCTCTCTCTGCCTGCTTACCTATTCGCCTTCATTTCTGCTTATACCTTTCCTTGTTTAAAAACAAATGTTATAAACAAAATGAGAAAAGGAAACTTCCATTTAGTTTTGAATACAATACTGTTTTAAATACAAGAAATTTTGGTGAGGTGCCTCATGTGGGTCTTATCTATCCTTAAAAATATTCAGTGTTATTTTATTTTATTTACATGCAAAGCACTTGCATATTTTTTCTGTTGTCCATAAACATTTGGCAAACATATCAATCTTTATGGAATTTTGTTCCATGAGTAGATGTTTAATAATTGTGTACTAATATCTTTTGACTTTATTTGAACACAGGATAATGTGTATAATGAATTATTAACAATTATTATTTTGGCATCATGTAAATATTAACTTGCCTATTCTTTTTTTCAAGGACTCTGTCCTGTTGTTGTTTACTGACTATAGTAATCACCACACCCAGTGATCAGCTGAGAAAGCAGTGACACAAGCAATACCTTTAAGATCAAGTCATTTAAAAACAAAACATTGTATGTGGGTCATCTGCTGGCCAATTTGGGGCTATAGAGAAGTTGTTATACTGGTTTCCCTAAATAGCACTATAACCTAATCTGATTCTAAGATAAGTTTCCAAAATATCAATGGAATGACTGCTGCTGAGAATCTAGTTATGAAGGTATATACAGGAATAAGAGATCCCAAAATTCAGAAGCATTATATTGACCACGATTTTGACCCAAAATGTCATGAGACTACGAAAAATTTTTCTGACAAAAAACCAATCGATTTTCTTCCCAGAGCCATGAACAAACATCCACAATGAAGATACAATTAATCCAACTGGCTATCATTTTACCCACAAAATACCAGGTGACTTACAACACTTTTAAAAAGTTCGAATTTTATGAACACTTAACTATGTGCCAGGCACTGAGGTTTTTTTGTTTCTTGTTTTTGTTTTTTAAAGGAAAGGTGCAATCAGGAATGAAGGCGAGTAGGCAGGCAGGAATAGAAAGGCAGAAGCACTTTATTTTTTCTTTAGTTGTTCATATTGATTGTTCCCCTGGCCCCAGGTCTTGAACCAGCAACCTTGGGATGTACATGGGACTGCTCCCAGGCTGTGCTAGACTACTAAGCCACATGAGCTTGTCAGGCACTGTTTTAAATGCTTTAAATACATTAATTTCATTTGCTACTCATAAACGAGCCTATGAGAGCAGGAATTACAGCCTTCCAAAATGAAGCTCAGAGAGAGTCAGTAATTTTCTGGTCTGTAGAATGGAACAGAGGCAAAGCCTATCTCAAAAGCTTAAAATCAACCTGGAGCCTAGGCTGCTTCTCAACACTGTGGACATAAACTAGTGAAGTTCTCTTTAGCCCTAACTTCTCCTAAACTTCAGTCTTAAGACATTAGTATATGGGACTACATACTCCATTACTCTACCTCTAGCAAGCAGGTCCCACTTACCATGTTTCAGGAAAGAGAACAACCATTCATCTACTTTAAGCCCCAATCATTCTTGATTCCTCTATTAACCCCAGTCAGCCACCAGCAACTCAGCTGACTCTGCTTTCGAATGATATCTGAATCTGACCACTTCTCATTATTTCCAGTCACATTCTGAACCCAAGCAATTATCTTTATTCACCGGAACTACTGAGATAGTCTCTTAATTGGTGTTTTCACAGTCCAACTCACATAGCCATAGTTTGAAAAAACCAACCTCAATCATATTGTTTCATTAATCTGCTTACAACTCTTTAATGCTTTCCACTGCAAAAATGTTAACTTCTTAAAATAGTTTATAAGGCCCTATTGGGTCCCCTGCTTTAATCTATCTTCTTTGATGGTAATCCTTAGCAATCTCTTCTTTGCTCAGCATACTTGTCACATTGGTCCTTAAATTTCAAATTTCTCTGTGTGGGAGGATTTGGAAGGGTAGGGTTTACAAAAACTGGTGAAGGTTTGGAAGAGGTGCCTAGACAGAACAAGTCAGAAACATGTAACAGAATTGTTGGGCAGTATAGAGGATTTAGTTGTGCTTGATGAGAATTTAGTAATAGAACACATCAAAAAAATTCTCCAAATTTCTCAGCTTTTCCAGTATAAAGGGGGAGGCAGGTCATAGACAGTAGTGTTCATTCAAATAAGGGGTTCGATGAAAAAGAGAGATGGAGAAAAGGAGTTTAGGGTATTGATGACTGCTACTGCATTGTTCTGGCAGGTTGCTTTCCCATGCTTCACCTTCCTTCTGAACTATTGTGACTCTCCTGTCCTATGTACAAAGATTTGAATCCACTCTTCGAAAACTATAAAATGCTCTTATTGTCCTGGGTCCTGACTAACTTGCATAATATTTTGCTATTTCCTTCCTTGCACTTTAAGATCCCCAAACTAAGCTACTTTTTAAATTTTTTATTGCCGGTAACTGATTCGTAAAATAAGCTTAATATGCAGGCACACTATCAAATATACAATAACATGCCAGGCCCACTTTCAAATTACCAATAGTCTTCATCATTGTCCATTGGAACCCCACCACAACTTGCTGTACCCCTTTGCCCCTTCCCCACTGGTAACCTCAGTTCTATCCAAGGGTTAGTTTTTGTTTTATCAGTTTGTTTCTTTATAGTCCACATGAGTGAGATCATACAGTATTTGTCTTTCTTATTATTTCTCTTAACATAATCCCCTCTAGCCAAACTAAACTACTTTACACCTGTTTGTACCTTGCTTCTGTTACTGTCAGACCAGACCATCTTCTCCACCTTCTCTGTTAAACTTAGTCATCCACAAACACTCAGTTCACCTGCACATTTCCAGATGAGGATGAGGGAAGGAATATCTCTTTGCTACATTTAGTCCCTGGGGATACTATTATTGCCCATGTTACATATCATGCATTATAAAGCATTGCTGATTGGTTTTAGATCACCCAGCTACTAAAACAGTGCAAATGTTCCAGGGTCTTGGCTAAATTCCTTTCTTTATGTGATGGGTTAGAGTAGGTATAATATCGGTACTGTGACTCCGTGAAGATGAGAAAGAATGTACATAAAGCCCTTTACAATGCTCAGTTAAGGAAAACTGTGACTGTTTACTTGGCTTAGGGTCCTCAATCCGGCTTGTTGATCCGAGTTCTGGAAATGCTTCTTCAAAATGACGTCACTATAGATTTAAAATCTACGGCGCACTGTACAGAATCAAACATGCTTAAATTGAGGTTCACCTGTCACACGCTTTAGGGATTCTGCATAAAACATATTTCCATTTAGTAGCCCGGGCAACAGGAATCTTAGCTCCACAGATAAGGGCTTCCTGGAACTACTCGAGGGCGGTCAGGAAGTGTCTCTCGGGCTCGGTGGGAGGGCCGCCTTCCCTTCCCCATGGACTGCGTGGATCCCCATGGCCTGAGGCAAAAACCACCACCTGGGCGGCCCAGACGCCTCTGTCTCGATGACGTGGAGGCCGCAGTCGCAAGTAAAGGGTGCGCTGGTCTCGGCCTTACAGACGGAACGACCGCGACAGGATCCCAGAGGCAGATCCCTGCGGAGCTGCGCTACCAAGGCCAGGCCGTCCGGCGGCGGGGTCTCCCCGCATTCCGCGCAGGGGCGGCGGGGCGGGGCGCGGTGACGCCAGGAGGAGTGACGCGACGACGCAGCGCGACGCGGTGACGCACGCCCCTTTGTTGGCTCAGTAGCGGTAGCGGCGGCCGTGGAGGTGGCGCTGGGGACTGTTTTCTCTCGGAGGCCGGAGCGGAGCCGCGTCTGAGGCGGGCAGCTAGGGGCCCCCTCGCTCCCTCCCTCCCTCCCTCCTCCGCGCCCTCCCCGCCGCCGCCAGCCGCCAACCGCCGCGCCTGGGGAGGAGCCGCGGCCCGCGGTGCCGGAGCCAGGCCTGCGTCCGGACTAAAGCCGGAGCCGGAGCCGGAGCGAGAGCCGGGGCTTCACCGTCCCCGCCCTCTCCCCGCCTCAGGGCCAGCGTCCGCCGGGCCCCTGCGCGTCGCGCCATGGACTCGGACGAGGGCTACAACTACGAGTTCGACGAGGACGAAGAGTGCAGCGAGGAGGACAGCGGCGCCGAGGAGGAAGAGGAGGACGAGGACGAACCGGACGATGATAACCTGGATCTGGGCGAGGTGGAGCTGGTGGAGCCCGGGCTGGGCGTCGGCGGGGAGCGGGACGGACTGCTGTGCGGGGAGACGGGCGGCGGCGGCGGCGGCAGCGCTCTGGGACCCGGAGGCGGCGGTGGAGGCGGCGGCGGCGGCGGACCGGGGCACGAACAGGAGGAGGACTACCGCTACGAGGTGCTCACGGCCGAGCAGATTCTGCAACACATGGTGGAATGTATCCGGGAGGTCAACGAGGTCATCCAGGTGAGGGTAGCCTCAGCGCTGACCTGGCGGGGTCGGATCGGGGACCGGATTCTGATGACCCGCGCGGCTCCCGGGGGCCGACCTGGGCCTGGTGCGCAGCCCAGCCCGGTGAGTCCGGGCCTGTCTCCGTTGCCTCTGCTGGGTATTGAGGGTGTCGGAAGGAGACATTTGCCGGTTAGCCGGTTGTGGGAAGGTTGCGATGGGGGCGGTGCTTTCCAGGTTCTGCCATGGCGGAGGCCTCTGGCCGCCTAAGACTTCTGTGCGGGCAATTCCTGCCAGTCCCTGGGCCTAGTGTCCTTCCTCTGGACCGAGGAGCGCCTTCAGGGGCGGGGCGGGGCGGAGTGGGGTGTGGGGGCGTGGAGACCGGGAAGGACTAGGCCGCTAATAGGATTACCCCGGCCTTCAGTCTCAACTTGAGCGCTTTTGGAAGGGGTTAGAGTAGGCCTGAGAGCAGCTTGGTGTACGGTTGCCCCAAGTGGGCATCGGTTAATAAAGAAATGGATCTGCTTGGCAGTCTTAAGTGCCTACTTAAAGGTGGGGGAAGGGAACTGTTTTCTCGGAAGAGGTGCTGATGGGCCTTCTTTTCCGATGGTGAGTCTTACGGATGCGTCTTCTTTACGTCTTTGCTGTTGATTTGGGACTTAGCTGCTACTCTTTCCAGTTGTAGCTTATGACTAACTTGAAACTGTTGGGATAGTAACTGCACGTTGCATACCCAGGCTTGCAGCTAATAACTTGCAGTGTTATTGTCTAATACTGGACAATATTCTATTGTGAATTAGACAGAGAATTTCTGCTTTTGGACTCTTTTTTCTCTGATCATTTCTATTTCGTGGTCACTAAGTTAGACTTGTTGAAGTTGATAATCACATCTCTTTTAAACTTTAAGTCAGATTTTGTATTTTTAAAAGCATTAGGAAAGCAAAAGTTTTCATTTATTTGGAAACAAAACCGTTGTGGTGAAGGGTCACCTATACGATTAAAGAAAAAAAAAATGAAATCTTGTTTCAGTGCAGCTTTTAGAAAATAACTTGTAGTTACATGGAAACTATATACATGAGCAGCAAGTTACTATTGCTTTCTTATGTCAGTCATAGAGTTTTTCTTTTTAAAATTGGTTGGTTAGATATCCAGTGACAAATTAGCGGTATGTCACTGCCTACTTTAACCTTTTTCATGATTAATACATTTTTATAGAATTTTCTAGTAAGCAACGCTTTATTTTGAAAATTGAGCCATCTATTTAGGACCATAACGAAGGGTGTTTTGAATGATAGTAAAAAAAAAAAAATTTTGTGCTATTAAATAATGGAAATCTCAAACCTTCTTTTAGATAATGAATGCAGTGTAAGGAGGAAATTGAAAGATAAATTTTACTGCTTTTTTTCCTAATCCTAAACATAATAGTTTTGTAGCAACTAAATTGAGCAAATCTCCTACTTAGAGGAAACTTACAAGAACTGGTAAAACCTTGAATTCCCTTTTCATTTATTTACAGTTATATAAAATCTGATTTCAAACTTATCTAGCTTATAGCATTTTAATCAAGTTTTAAATACTCAGGTATTATTTTACTTTTTAAACATGTCTATTTTCATGTAGTTAAATCTGATCCAACTTTCTCAACTCTTAATTGTGACTTAATCACTAAGGCTAAACCTTACAAGTCTTTATGTCACTTTTGGAACAGAAGTAGCTAAATACATATGACATCATTCTTTGTTAGTTTAGAGGAGAGAATAAAAGCAGATGAAATGAACTATAAGACCTACAAAAGAGAGGTTTTTCTAGGTGCCCTACTTTTACTTTTTCCATGCCTGGTTTTTGAAAACACTTTTTCTAGTCTGCCTCATGTTAAGGATGCTCTTAAATAGAATAATGATTAGGTAAATACCCCTCTTGAAAAGTTTTCAGTTAGAAATGTCAGGAAAATCAAAGGATAAGTTGTATCGCCTATCCCAGACCATCTTTCCTCCAAATGACATATTTACTAGATAGATTTAAAACATAGCCAAAGACTAGGTTATTTGATAGGTTATTTATGTTAAAGATTTAAACTTAAAAAGTTGCACAGATAACTCATGCACAATTGTAAGAAAAGCCTGATTAGGCAAAAATAATAAAAATACAAAATAAGACTTCAACCCAGACAGATGCACCATAATTTGAGGTGTCCTTCCAGACCGCTGAGTAAACTATATATTTATTTTTTAAATAATCGTACTGTGTTGTTTGTTTTCAGTGGAGGAAAAAAGCAGCTTAACAGAAACAAGGAATCTATTTTTTAAGTACTTGTGTGATTACAGATCCAAACTAATTTATTTAATGAATCTCTTATTATTGGCCTTTTTTTCTAGTTTCTGACATATAAACATCATTAGGAATAACCTCAGATAAGTCCTTGAATGTTTTCTTAAGATAAAATTGAATCACTGAGTCAAAGGCTTTGCTTATTTTCAAGGTGTTTAATACATATTACCACATTACTTTCAGAAAATTCTAGTTTTCCCTCATCAGTCATTCTAAAAATTTACTTTTATATTTTTTAAATGATGCAATTGAAATTTTAGCATATCCATTGGGCATTGGTATTTCTTTTGTAACTTGTCCTTTGTTTTGTTCATTTTATCCCCTTTTGGGATATTTATCTTTTATTGATTTATAAGACCTTATATTCATAGAGGCTTTAAATAGCAGTTGTTTTTTAAAAAAATAATTTGTTCAGGCTTTTCACTTTAAAACACTAATGTTGATTTAATGTGGCAAAATTTAAGTTGAAAATCATTGTATTACTTAGTTCACATTAGATAGTTTATTGCTGATCCTAAAAAATTTAAATTCCCCTGCTCACCAGTGCTACTTTTCAAAATTAAGTCAGGTATGTTATTTATGAATTTGAAAATAAGTTTACAGGAGAAAAAGATTGACATGAAGAAAGATCGCTAAGTTCTTTTTATCTTTCCTTGGGTATGTGATTGCTTTTCTAAGAGTTTTTGGGTAACAGCAGATAAATACTGCTTTTTCTAGGTATCTGCAGGTTGTTCTGGTCTTCAATCAATTACGTCAACACTTTTTTTAGAAAACTTTTGGTTTTCTGGCTTTCTGTAAACTCCTTATATTTTGTTTAACACATTCTGTTTTAAATTTTTTATGGCTACCTTGCTTACCTTTTGAATTTAAAAAAAGGTCGGGATTTTTGTCAACTTTAAATCTATACCAACAATAGAGAGGTGCTTAAAGCCCCTGTCTATTTACTTAACGTATTCCTCATATAAAAAAGTGGTTTTCTAATGTAATTGCCTACATAGCTAGGTAATTTATTAAACTTAAACAACACAATTCTGCAGTTGAGAGATGTTTAAAATTGGTATTTTTGTGTCTTCACAGCAGTGTATGATGTTCAGCATATGCTGATTGTACTTTTTGTGCCAGTCACCCTCTTAAATAGAGGATGTGTTTCTTGTCTAAGGAGCATATAGAGGTGGGACACAGAGGTCTTTGGGCTCCATTTCCAGAGATTGTTATTCATTAGTTAAATCTGAAGTGGAGCCTAAACTTTTGTATATTTTTTACTACTCTAGTGGTAGTCCTTAACCACTGGAATAGTCATATTCATAGTTCATTGACTGACATGATTTGACTCACTAGGGGAGAATAAGGCCAATATCCTTTTAGAAATACCATGTTTAATGGATATGCTAAGGAAGAGGGCTAAGTGGGGGGTGCTGTTGAATGTGAACAGAAAAGATAAAAAAGTAGTGGGTGGGCATCTTGCTATTTTAAGATATATTATGCTAAGTAACCTGCTTTAAAGAGAACAAATATCCCATCTTTATGGGGAAATTTTGTTTGCTGTTGATTTGAAATATTTTATTTTACCTATTTTAGTTATTAAAAGGTTTAATTAAAGAACCTTTAAGGTGAGGTTTCAATCATAAATTAAGGAAGGCAGAATATTCCAGGGCATTGTATTCAAATTCAGTTCTAAAGCCCTGGCTTTCCTCTCTGGCAAGTTAATTTACATCTCAGCTTTGCTTTACCTTGCTTTGCTTTTGGCTTTGGCTTTGGCTTTGGCTTTGGCTTTGGCTTTGCTTTGCTTTATTTAATCTGGGAGGTCAAAACTAGAGAGTTGAATTGCCAGATTGGTCTTTTTTTATATAATGCTTTTGCTTGTCTAACATCCTTTTAAAACCTCAGGTAATTGGAGAAGTATATTGCTTCTAATAACTTTAATTCAACTCTGCATATCAAGATGAAGTTTAATTGATGTGTTTAGGGAAGGGGACTTGGAGAGGAAGCTATGATGCTTTTAAGGTGCTTGAACATGTTGTTTTTCCAGCTGATGTTCCTGAGCTTTAAGTTTAAAATCAGAAACTCTTTTGAGTGGGGCCCAGCAATCTGTTTTAACAAGCATTTCGAATAATGCTGATGCAAGCTAAATTTTGAGAATCACTGATCTAGTTGAAATTTAACAGCAGTATTCCTCCAGGCGTTATGACTTGTGATAAATTACTACACAAGTGGGTTAATGGTGGAAGCTAAATTGTTTGTGAAACTAATTAAAATACTGAGAATTTGGACAACATACACTAGCAGGGCTTGTTATTTTTACTACTCATCCTGAAGATAAAGTGGTCTTTACTCAAGTTGTTTCAATCGTGCAAACCAAACTAGCGATAGCTCACATTTTAGATTGGTGTACTTGGTTTTCCTTCCATGTTTCCCTGTGCCCTGAGTTTTTGTTTTGTTTGTTTTAAAGGAAGGGTACAGGTAGGACCCAACGCAAGCAGAGACAGGCAGGAAAAGAGGATTTCCTCTTGGTTGTTCTGCCCCAGCACCAAGTCTTGAACCCTGGACCTTGCAATATATGTGGACTATGTCCAGGGTGTTCTAGACTGTTAGTCCCATGAGAGGCACCGATTTTTTGTTTTTAAGCAAAAATCATTGGAGGTCTGTTACACTGGAAGGGGAAATATAATAAGGTCTTGGATATTGTAAATGCATATTTAATACTTTATTAAATGTTGACAAGAATATCAAAAAACATTTCTCAAGGTATTCATTTTGAAGTTAGATACCCAAAGCTATTAGGTCAGTAAATAATCAAGGGCTAGGTGGTTAGTAATAGGTATTCATGGAAGAGAGATCTATGATTTGGTTTGAAAAGGGACTAGGAAACCATTCTATGAAACAAATGAGAATTGGGAAGGTGTCTCGGTAATGGTGGGGGTTTAACAGAGTTTATAGGTTGTATATTATAACGTAGAAGTTCAGAGGTTTCATAATTCTAAGACAGAAATCGTCAGATTAAATTCCTTTCTTTTAGGTTTGACCCGTGGTTGCTAATTTATATTACTTATCTTTAGCCCTTTATTGCCCTAAAGTTTATTGGCTTAAAAACAATATTAACATTTGGTTCTCTGGTGGAGCAGTGGTTAGGCCAGTCACCCCTGAAGGAACAAGCCACATATTCCTAGGTTCAAGTCTTGGGTCTGGGGGTAGACAACCAGTGTCAATAACTAAATAAAAATAAATATGCTTTCTCCTCTCCCTGCCTACCTATTTGCCTTCATTCCTGCCTGCACCTTTCCTTTAAAAAAACAAAAACAAAAACATTTTATTGTATTGTCTCACAGTTTCTTTGGGTCATGATTCTGGGTACAGCTTACCCCAGGGTACCTCTCCCCTCAAGGTCTCTTATAAAGTTTCAATCAAGATATCAACTAGATTGTAATTTTCAAGGATCCCTTTTCAAGCACACTCATGTGTCTATTGGTCGGTCTTAATTTTCACAGGATGTTTATTGGCCAGAGACATCAGTTCCAAGTGACTCATAGCACAGTAACTTCTTTCTCTCAAGAGCAGGGAATCAGAGAGAGCCTACAGGATGGAAGCTATAGTTTTTACAACTTCATTTCAGAAGCCACATCCATCACTTTGTTCTGTTCTATTTATTGTATGTAAGTAACTAAATCCTACTCGTGCTGAAGAAGAGAGCATTACACAAAAGTGTGAAAACCAGGAGATAGGGCTCCTTAAATCTGAGAGGCACTGTCTTAGCTCTGTCTAAACACACACACACACACACACAAACACACACACACACAGAGTCTTAGCAAAGTTGTGACCTATGTTACTATTACGCCTATTAAAAGACAGTATCTAATGGTAAAATAGACAAGTAAGCAGCATGCATAATCAAAGATATATGTTCACTGTCATTAAAGGAATGAAGGAAGGGGGCCTGACTTCACGGAAGAAAAGTTCTTTTGTCAGACTTCCAAAACATTAAATGATGGAATATATAGAAAAAAAAAATCTGTTTAGGCTGACATTTGTTGATGATCACTTATTAGGCGAGAGGAATGAATTATAATCAGAAACTTCTAACCTGAGATAACTGGATCCTTTGTTAACTGTGAAGATAGTAGTTACAGTTCTTGCCTATTTTCAATATTTTTAAAAGTCTAATATATTGAAAGCAGAGCAAAAAAAGCTATACAGCTAATTAAAATGTGGACTGATGTTGGATCTTTCATTCCAAAAGAAAAACATTTTATAGCCTTTAGATTTCTACAATTGTATATAATTTAAGTTTCTTCCTGAATTTTGACTGACGAAATTTTCGTTGATCCAGTGATGGGTAGTCATCTGGCTTAATTTCACATCTCATTTCTTGATGTATCATGGGACGTTGATGCCCAATTGTTGTTTGAATTAAGTTGATTGGTAGTTTGATACCTCTGAGTAAAAAGTTTTGGCTAGCAGTTGCATTGGCAAATTAGCTTTTCAGAGTCCTACTCTTTTTCTTTAAAAAATAAAATGACTAACGTTAAGGCCAAAAGGCTGTAAGGACTTAAAATGAGAAATGCCAAATCCAATGCTAGGGGTTTTCCCATGACTTTTTTTTTCCCCCCTTCATGTAAACCTTGTTCAGTAGCATTTTTCCTTTTTTGCTATGTTCCATTTAAAAGAAGTATCACAAGTGACCTGACAATATATTTTGGCACAAAGTACAGCAAGTAATGAAGTATTAGGTAACCTTTCCTTATTGCTAAGACATTTGTTTAGACAATGCTAAGAATAGCTATAATCCTAGCTACTTCTCCCCAGGTTTTGTTATTTCCTTTGAGATTGTCATAATTATAATTAAAATATTAACAGACTCCAGTTACTTGGTAATGTAGCCTCTCTTTTAATCACAATTGTACATATTTTTAGGGATTAAAGTATAAAAACAAAAGTATTTTCTGATTTTTGACGAGTATTTATGTAAGAACCTCTAACATGGACAAATGCCGAGGTTTGTGACATTTGGGGCAGATATTTCTTTGAAATCCAAATACACTGCCTTCTTTCCTCAAGGTACTTGTTCCTTTAATGAACATACCAGGTAAGCATTCTTAGAACTTGAGAGTTGTCCTTGATTCTTTTTTCATATTTCCACATCAGTTCAGCCCTAATCAAGTTATCTCTGAAATGTGCTTAATATTTATATTCTTCCTTTTTTTTGCTAATTAACCCTAATCTAGGGCCTCTTTCAATTTTATCTCCTTTGCTCTAGGTTTCCAGTCTATATTTCATAATATCAAGTAAAAATACAGTGATTTTCCTGAGAAAGATTTCATTATCTCCTCCACCACCTATTATAAGTCCACGTTCTTTAATGTGGAATTCATGGCTTCCCTGTTTGGATGTCTGCAGTGTTTTTCAATCTCATATTTGCTTTCCTTACTGTCCTACCACCCTCGGTTGCACCACTTAAAATTCCCGAATGTTACAAATAAACATTTGTGTTTTCCTGCTTTTACTCACACTGGTCCCTTTCCTTATGATACTTTTTATCCTTAACTAACCAATAATGTATTCACATTCAGACCCTGTTTAGATATTACTGTATATCTTTCTAGTGTTTTCTTATTTGTGTTTGCATGGGCACTTCATATGTGTGTTCAGTGTAACTTACGGAGCTAGCCATTCTAATACCTAAGTCTATAGCTAGCTGTGGGTTCTGAGGGGAAGAGGGTCTTCTTCATCTACAGCATATGACCCATTAATACAGTCTAAGTAAATACTGAAGTTTGTTCATATCTCCTAGTAAATGCATGCTGCCTTGATATCCTTATTTGTAAATTAAAGACAAGATTTTCTTCAGTAACTTTTTTTTTTTTAATGATTTCTAGAAAAAGCCAC
The DNA here is from genome assembly GCA_004363575.1 of Solenodon paradoxus. Classification (NCBI taxonomy): domain Eukaryota; kingdom Metazoa; phylum Chordata; class Mammalia; order Eulipotyphla; family Solenodontidae; genus Solenodon; species Solenodon paradoxus. Next base: position 191,057 of record RJWH01001519.1, on the reverse strand, counting down.
CGAGATAACGTATAACGTAAGATGGTGTCAAGGAAAAGTTTTAATTCCAAGAGGACAAGCTTTTACTCTGATATATAGTGGCCCTTTTGGATTAAATTTTATTATTGGCTTGTAATTTAGTGGCACTTATATATGAACTGACAGTGATATTAAAAACAATTGAGTGACTAATATAGTAGTTCTCAAAGTGTGGTCCATGAGAGCGAAACTGTGCTGTTAAAACTAAAATGATTTCATTATTTGCCTTTTTAATGTGCTGGTATTTGCGTTGGTGATTCATAAACAATGGGTGGGTAAAACCATGGGGACCTTAACACAGATCCAGTCAGTGGCAGCAAACTATCCAAGTAGTTGTTGTATTCTTGTATTCATTGTATTCTTCATCACCATTCTCAATAAAAATTACCTTATAATATTTGTTGCCAGTGATAACATTTTTGAAGTTTGTAAGTGAAAATTAGAATTTTGGAAAACTTATATGTGCCACTGTGAGATTGCTAGCTTACCTAGTATTTAAAAGTTTCTAATGAGATGCAAGTTATATCTGCATAATATGAGCCAGTCTCTTCCAAATGTACAATTTTCTAAAGACCAATTGTGTTATTTCACTAAATGATCCATTCAAAAGACAAGATAGACCATAATATTTTAATATAACAAGAGTATTAATAATTCTTTGATATGATTTCAGATTCTGAATTACAGCTAACCTTTAAGAAACTATTGCTTTTTGAGTTTTGGTATATAATACCAAAAGGAATAATTATCTGAAAAGTAGATGAAAGTAATCTACCCTACCTTTTCTAACTTCCTAGCTTTGTGAGTATATATTTTCTTTATTTGTCAAGTAGCATATCCTAGAGATTGATTGTAGACGCAGATATAAGAATTCAGCTAAATTTCTATTTAGCTAAGTATTAGACTTTCAAACATGTAAAATAATGTACTAACCTCATTAAATTTTTGTTTTATAACAGAATTTATTTTTATTAAATGTTTTTGTATTAACATGTATAGTAGGGTTTCTTACTATTTTAAATAAATAAATACATGTTTAAAATTTTCCATTTTAGTATCTGAAATGGTAAATTCTGGTAGTTATAACATAAACAAAACTTTAGCATCTTCAATAATTTTTTAAAGGATATTTTTTTCTTTTAAAGAGACAAAGGAAGAGGAGAAAAAGCTTTTATTTTTCAGAGGAAAGGTAAAGTCAGGCAAGTAGGCAGGAAGAAACATTTTTAATTCATTTAGTGAATTCATGAACATCTTGATTGCTCCCCTCTCCCACCCTGGGACACAAATCTGGGTCCTTAGGATATACTGGACTGTGCTTGACCGGAAGCTGCTGCTCCACTCGGGTACACCAAGAAGCGTGTTGAAGGAAGGAGAAGGAAGAGGAAACATTTTTATTTAGTTTAGTTGTTCATTCTTGGCTTTTCATCCTGGCGCCAGGTTTTGAGCCCAGGTCCTCGGGCTGTGTATAGTCCATATACCGGCATCTCAGCCCCCAAACCACAACAGCACACACCACATCTTCAGTCATTTTTAAGATAAAGAAGCATTCTTAGACTGGATTGAGAATTGCTGCTCTAAAATATTTCTGAATCATTAAGGAAATGTAGGTTTGTGTAAACAGGAGGTATCACCATACTACATGAATTTACTGTAAATTAGCAGTGAATTATATACATTACAAATTAAGTTACTGATAATTGAACATTGATATATAAACTATGTTAGAGTCTGTTAGGGTGTATTAGCAAATACTAAGACAAAGTAAAATCTAGGAAATGTGAATCATGATTAGTTGTGGGAAGAAGACTGGAAATGGAATGTGATACTTAATATAAAGAATTAGCAGAGATACCACCTGACATATTCCGTTTATTAATTTGTATATATTTATGGCTTCTAACATTAAAATAAAAACTGTGAGATAGGGACTTTGTTTATTCATTGCGGTATTGCAGTCCCAGTCCTCAGGGCACACTACCTAAGTACATAGGTAGGCACTTAGTAAACATTTTTGTGTGTAAATCTTATTTCACCTCCAATTTTTGAAGAATATTTTTGCTATGTATATAATTTTAGGTTGGTTTTCTTGCAGCACTTTAAAAAGTCCATTGTTTTCTGACTTCAGGATTGTGGTGGGAGGAAGCTGATGAATCTTTAATCTAGGTGCTTGTGAAATTCTTTTACTTTGTTACTGAGATTAAAAAAAGAAAAGAAAATAGTGTGTATTGGTGGCCTTTTCATTTTTATCTCACTGGGTTTTCAGATCCTTTTGAATTTGTGGGAGTGATGTCTATCACTTTGGGAAGCAGTCTTGGAAATTTTCAGGTCTACCTTCCTCCCCTTTTCTGAGATTCCTGTTACATGTTATACTAGAGCTTTTAGTTATGTTTCATGTTTGTCTAGTGCTCTTTTGTATATTTTACATCCTCTTTTCTCTGCTTCAGCTTGGATAATTTTCATTGCGATATCTTCTGGGTCTCTAAATCTGACTTTTGTGTTTAATCTGCTGTTAAACACCTCTTTTTTTTTTTTTTTTTTTTTTAAGGAAGGCTGACAGGTAGGTAGAAGGAAGGTTGATTAAGGAAAAGCACTTTTTATTCATTTATTTTGGTAGTTTGTCCCCCCACCCTTCAACACAGGTCCTTGGACTCCCTGGTATATATCCTAGGTATGGGTTTAACCCCTGAGCCACCAGTACCCCTGGAAGGAGCATTTTAATTAATTAATTATTGCGTGTCCCCAGTCCCCCACATCCTTGGGCTTTATATGGCCTACACTCCAGTCTCCTGAGCCCCTGCTAACTGAAAACCTTAATTCTTTATTTCAGATATTTTTCAATATAAAATTTCCATTTGATTCATTTTTATAGATGCTTTATTTAGTTGTTCATCTCAGTTATTGCCTTTGCCTCCCGGTTTGCAAACTCAGGTCCTTTGGATGTATGTGGGCTATGCTGTGGTCTTTCCACTTAGGCCACTAAGGTGCGCCTATATTCGGGGTTTTTGGAGCATGCTTTTCTTGAGCAAGAGCTTTGTGGAGTGTAAATGCACTTTTGACTTGGATTCCAGCTACAAAGAATTACATTAAAAAAATAAGAGTAAGGAATCTGAAGTTTGAGGAAAAAAGAGCCCTTATTACCATTTTTATATAGTGGAGTCTCATTAACAAACACAGGTCATACTAATAAGTGATGATTACGGAATACACAAGGTGTTTTCCTTTCTATTGATTTGTTCCAAAATTCCAAGGAAATAGCATTATCTCCATTATGAGTAGATCAAATTTAGAGAAAAGCTGAGAAATGGGCTTCTCTGTTAGAAACAGGTGGGGATAATGGAAACTTTTTTTTTTTAACTTTGGAAGTTCAAGTTCTTTCTGTGATAACACTTTCAGGCATCAGTTAGACTTTTTAACTGAGCCAAATTCTTGTATTCTTATGTTTATTCTTTAATTGTGTATTAGAAACTTGACAGTATTAAGGTCATATTTCATTATAGCTAATTGACTCTGATTTTAGATGAGTCACTTGTATTCTTATTGCAACACTATGACTTAAAACAACAAACATCTCGTAGTTTTGAGTGCCTTAGCTAGGAGGTTCTGGCTCAGATTCTTTGAAGTTGTCATGATATGAACTGAGGCTATATTTAATGAAGGCTTAATTTGGGCTGAGTTACTTTCTGCATGGCTCACTCATGGTTATTACTCGGAGACCTCAGTACTTATCATATGAGTCTCTCCATAGGACTTCTCGAGCACTCCCAATTCATGTTAGCTAACTTCTCCCAGAAAAGGCAATCAAAGAAAGCAAGACAGATGCCGTAATGCTTTTTATGACCAAACCTTGGAAGTCATACTTTGTGATTTCTGCATGTCCTTGGGGGGAAATACATAAATTCAAGGAAACAAGGATTTTGGGGGACCATCTTGGAAGCTAGCTACCACGGATACCATGTAGGAAGGAGTGGTAAGATACAGAGACATGACTAGATTTTAATTACAAGATCATGAGATTAAAAAATAAAAATATATAAGGCTTGCTCTAGTGTCTCAGGGATTTAGACGACTGGGGTGTGGATCATGTAAAGCCCAAAGGTCTGGGTTTGTGACCTGGGACTTGGGGGTAAGGGAGAAACCAAAATAAATGAATTTTAAAAAATGCTTCTTTCAGCATTACCTGGGTGGAGTAGTGATTAGGTCAATCGCCTCTGAAGGAAAGCAAGGCCACATACCTCTGGGTTCGAGTTCCAGGTGGTAGGAGCCGGAGAAACAACCAGTCTGAGCAACTAAAATGTAAAATATTTCTTCCTCTTCTCTCTTCCTGCCTGTATGCCAGCGCTCCGTCATTCCTGCTTGTACCTTTACTTTAAAACAAAAAATGTTTGTTTCTCTTCTCCCATTCTTACAAAAAGAAATTATGACTCATGGTTAAGGTTCAGGCTATGAAAGACGTGGACCCCAGTTCAAGACCTGGAGGGGCAGAAAAATAAAATAAATTGCTATGCTGAATCAATATTAAAAAATGAATTTGAAAGCTCTCCATACTGAGTAGGGTAACCTCCTTTTGCATAATATAGCAGACTTACCAAAATCAGTATTTCAGTAAAACCTTTTCTATATGTGGGATGAACTATTAAGTGTAGAACTAAGTTTTGTCTTTAAGATCTTATACAATTTCATAAAACTCTACTTTGTAGTCTAGGACTAGAGTTCAGTCCCATCTACATAACTATGTGATCTTAGACCAGTCTCTAGTCTGAATCTGCCCTTGCAAAGGAAAAGATTCGAAGTTGATTTCCAAAGTCCTATTCCATTTATAAATTTCAAGTAGTGACAAAAGATGGTGTGAATTCTCTCAAGATAGAAAGCCAACAGACCAAAGCTGCCTTTCTATCTGATCTAATGCCACTGTCTATCTGAACTTGGTGCTCTTGTGTTTTAGTGTTCTTAAAACCACTATCTTATCACCATGTTCTGAGAATATGCCTCTAAATGTATAAAGATGAGTAGCAAACATTCCTTCCTCTACAGGACTTGTAGTCTAGGAAGGACATAATTAACTTGTAAATAAATACTTGATTATAAAGGCAATAAATCAGGACCCCCCACCATGTCTGCTTTACCCAGTGTAGGCTTGTCTCAATTCTTTCCTCTTTCTGGACTTGTCCTGGCTTAATTTTCAAGGTTGAGAATCTTTTCTGTATTACTTTTTCCCAGAAGTCCCACATCCTACCAGTTTGTCTTTTGAAGTGTTACTTTATTTTTTTAGGATGCATTTTAATTTTTTTCCAAGTTGTTCACATTGGTTATTTTCCTCTGGACCTGGGACATGAACACCAGAGGTATGTGACTTGGGCTCCTTTGGAGGTGATTGACCTAATTGCTACTCCACCTGGGCCTGCCTGAAGTGTTATTTTTAACACCGTGTCAGCCCTGATGTATTTCATGTTTCACTTTGGCTGTCTGTTGGTCCCTCTTTACTGCTTGGTTTAGGAATGCCTTGTCTTCCAAAATAACTAATTGGTTTTTAGGGAGGAAGGAAAATATAGTGACATTTGTGTGACTAAGTGTAGTGTCTTGTTAGATGCTTTTAGAAGGATCTCACTGGCAAAAATCAAGAGTGACATGTATTGATGGAAAAAGGGGTCTTAGTAGCTTTTAAGTATAGTATGATCACCACCATAGATTTTTTTTCAAGGAGTGCTAAAATGTCTGCTCTTCAATTATGACAGCGTCAAAAATGTTTGTGCTTGCTCTGAGTTTATATGACCTGAGATGATATATCAAATTTTGACCATTTATGGTAAGCAGGGAGATGGGAATGTGCTAGGAAACGGTACTGGAGGAATCTTACTTAATCCTAGGGGTCTCAATAACTAGGTTACAGTAGGATGCAGATATGGATAAAAGATTCTTTAGCCTCAAGATAAAGCTTTTCAGTGTGCCCTAGTGGAGTTGCAGTTAGATTCCTTATCTCTGGCCAAATATAGTCCACATACATCCAAGGACCCAGGTTCGCCTCCTGGGGCCAGGGAAGCAACCAAGATAAACAACTAAAATAATAAATAAAAATGCTTTGCTCTCTTCCTGCCTGCTTGCCTACTGATTTTCATTCCTGCCTGCATCTTTCCTTAAAAAGAAACACAATAACCAAAACAGTCTTTTCATAATTCGACCCTGATCTACCTTATCTGCCTTCACACTCATCTTGGAGAGCAAAATATGATATTCCATGTGAAATTCTTCTCTTTGTAGAGAGATTTGTAATGTTGCATTCCACTTAACTGTAAAGCCAAAGGTGAAAATAGGACTTTAAAATCCACCAAAAAATTTTATAGTCATTTTTAGGGATTAAAGTATAATATTTAAACTATAGTTGAAGAATTAAGAACAACTTAAACTTGTTTAATGTTTGCTTCATACCAGTATCAACAATTTTTGATTTACGTAGAATTAGATTAACAAGGATGAAAGGGATTTTAAAAACTATCTTGATCAGCATATAGTGGCTTGGTGGTTAAGTCTGTGGCCTCTGGCTGGCACAGTCCATGTGTAGCCCAAAGATCCAGGTTTACCAACCAGGGTGGGGGAACAACCAAGCTGAGCAACTAACTGATAAATCTTCCTCTCTCTCCCTGCCTGCCTGCTTGCCTTTATTCCTGCCTGCTTCCTACCCCCCCACCCTTCCACCTGCTCACATTTATCCTGGTTAATCACTTACCAAATATTGCCACCCTCTTAGTGGTTTTGAGCCTATTCCAAAACCTCTGCAGTGACAGGAACCCCCTGCAGCTGCTTCAAGAAGTGAGCATGTCTTATTTGAAGAGCTCTGTCTGATTTAAGTTCTTCCACAATACTGGTATCTGCTTCTCTGTAGCTTTTCACTTGAATCTACCTTTTGTTGTTTTTGTACCAAACCTGGGCCCACGGTTTTCATAGCCTGCTCTTTGCCTGCCCGAGCCATGTGGTGAGAGTGGGGTGGGTATTGGGAGGGTCTAGACCTACATGGTTTTAACCTTTTTCATGATAGTCTAGCTAATGCTTTTTTTTTTTTTTTTTTTTTTTTTTTTTTTTTTTTTTTTTTTTTTTTTTTTTTTTTTTTTTTTTTTTTTTTTTTTTTTTTTTTAACAGGAAAAGTGCAGTTAGGAATGAAGGCAAGTAGGCAGGCTGGAGGAAGTATATTTAATTTTTTATTTATTATTTTATTGGTTGCTTCTCCCTGGGCCCAGGACTTGAACCCAGGTCTATGTGGCTTGCTCCTTTGAAGGTGATTCATATAACTTCTGCTACACTAAGGCTTGCCATCCTATGCTAACACTTTAAAGACTTAACATATTAGCTACTACCAATGCATTAAACTATAGCCAGGCTACATTTTTTTGGTGCAGAAATCCAGAATAAATCCACTGCTTATGGATTGTTGACTAGGAAGATTATTATATGCTGGTATTTTGGATTCAAACCCTTGCATGTCTGCTCAAGCAAAGTTACAGAAGGTAGAACACCACAGCGTGACGTGTACTGTGTTCCACAAAGTAAATACCAGACAAGGTAAAGGTTCATTGTTTGGTTCATATTATTTTCTCAGACAATGGCAGATTTCGCAGTAACAAGTGAACTCATCTTGATGTTACTGTATTATAATTTTGAGGGTTTGATTTCTGTATAGTTCAGTTCTCTGACTGCATTTATAAAAAAGGCAGTTGCTAGACGGTGTTAACGGGTTAACTCTGACTAATATGTTTTTCTGTACCATTTTTAAGTTTCTATGTGAGTTCAGTGAAGAAGTGGATCCTGAAAATGTGGTGCAATCTTGTATTTGTGAATCAGGATTTTCTTTATTCTGTGAAACAAAAACAAAATACTGAAATAAGTTGCATGTGGAGGAACCAGTAAGACTGAATTCTCCACAACCTCTGACTTAAAAGAGAAAAAAAAGTCTCTTCTTCTTACTCTGACTGTTGATAAATTTTTTAGGATTTAAACACTTTAATTGCTTGACTGTTACATATATTTTCTTGGCTCAATTCCAAAAGTATAAAAGATTAAAAAAAAAAATCCCATCCTAATATCTTCTATAGTTTCCTTCCTCAGAGGCAACTATTATCAATACCTTATTTCTTACTGCTTTTAAATGTAGAACCTCTACTCTTCCCCTAACCTGTTTTTGTCTTCCTTTTAAGAACCCTATATATTGCATCATGATTGTTAATGTGTTCCTTAAAATAAGGCTTCAGTTTAATTGTAAACAGTATATGAATATTTGATAGTTTTATTTTATTAACTAATATTTAGCTGCTATACTGTAATGGGAGAATACAGATAATGAACCTCTTTAAGGAGACATGTATAAATAACAGTACAGTGATGTGAAGCAGTAGACTTACAGGGTCAGAGAAGTAATGTTTACTGCAGTTTTCTCGGAAGGATTGACAAATGCCGTTTTAAAGCTGGGTTTTGAAAAATGAAAGTGTAGCTCACTAGGTAGTTAGGGTTGGAGATGGCGTTTCAGACAGAGGAGGTGGTTAGAATATACAAAGGCTGAAGCTATTAATGGTCTGGTATGTTGAGTGAACAATAAGGAATTATTATTACTAAAATTATTGGGAGGTAGTAGTGTGGTAGCAACTGGAACTCGAGAAGGCAGACAGTTTATGAAATGCTTTAGCATAATGTCAAATGAATATATCCCACAGGGCCAGGTAAAAAGACTTCAAACTTGTAAATTAATATGAGATTAGCGTTTAGAAAGCTCACTCTGCTGGCAGCCGAGGGAATAAATGAGGGACAGGAAGCAGGGAGAATAGAGAGAAGTCTATTAAAATAATCTGAGCAAGAAAAATTTGATGACGTTGTTAAGACTGGAATAGAGAGGAGCCAGAGGCATTCAAGATATTAGAAAGTAGAATCATTGACAGTTGGTCATTTATTTTACCAGGAGACAAAATAATGTAGTAAAGCTAAGCGATAAAATTATCCAGTTACAGTGGGCCTTATATTATATGATAGTATTTATATGAAAGAGGCTGGGTGGAGATAGGAGAGAATGGGGAGTGATGACTGGTGAGTATGGAGCTTCTTTTTGAGGTTATGAAATGTTCTGAAATCATGACTGATGCAATTATGTGTCAACAACTCAATATAATCAAAACTACTAAATTAAACACTTTCAAAGAAACTTGTATGGATTATGGTTTATATCTGGATAAAATCATAGAAAAATATCTAATATAAAATAATAAAGAGAAAGTCATAAGCAGAGCTTCACTAAAAGAAATTCTAACAGGGCAGGCCCTGGTGGCTCAGGTAAGTCTGTGACTGTGGTAACGTAGTCCATATAAAGTTCAAGGCCTTCATTCCTGCGTGCTTCCTTCCTCTCTAAAAAAAAATAGAAGAAAAGAAACCTAAAGGGAGATGATTAGGGAAATGGAAAATGATCAGGAATGGAATCATAGCAATAGGGCACCAGAAAGAGTCAATATGTGAGATAAGATAAATAATTTTGAAGGAAAAATAGAATACATGAAATAAAAGGTCTATCTTTCTCAAAAAAAAAGAAAAGCTAATATACCGCAGTCACATTTCCCAGTTGTCCTATATATATCTTTTATAACTTCTGCCAGTTTAGGATTCTCTCAAGGATCATGTATAACATTAAATTATTATGTCTCATTACCTGCTTGTGTTTTTGAGGGGTTACATTAAGAAATGTATGAATTGTTAGAGCCCCTGGAAACAATAAATGGAAGCATTTTCCTTGGTCTAAGATATGTAGCATGGTTTTTGTTGTTGTTTTCTTTTTTTAAGGAAAGGGGCAGGCAGGGAGAGGAGGAAGAAGCATTTTATTTTAATTTTAGTTGTACATCTTTAGCTGCTTACTTCACACCCAGTCCTGTGCTGGGAACCCTTGGTCTCTAGGCTGCATGTGGACTGCACTTGGCTAGTGGTGGCGTACTTAGCCGGTAATCCACCAGGGGGTGTCATTTTTTAAAAAGGTTTCCTTCTTTTTGGTTTTCTTTTGCCCTGTGTGCCCTGCACCCCGCGCCCTGTGCCTTCCTCTCACCCCCACGCCACTGCCTTGGGCCGTGAATCTGGAATTCTTGGACTTTACATGATATTCATCCCAGCCGTCTCAGCCACCTTAACCACAGGGCATACCTCTGGATCATATTTCAGATGTGTGCAAGATGAAGCATTTGATTAAATTAAAATGACTTAAATAGATGTAAGTTTTTGATGAAGCTTAAAAACCCAGCCAGCGTTTTAGGGTATTAATGTATTTTCTTTTAATAAATTACTTTAGATACTTCTTGAAGTATGAAAACTTGTTTGAATGGATTACAGCAGGGAAGACTGCATAGCTTTTAAAGATATTGTTGATAATTTCATGTATAGATGTTTTACTGTATCCTAGTAATTGGCCTAGCTCCCAACTGTTATCTTACTTAGATGTGGAGCTAGCAGTCATTTTTACATAGAAAGGAAAGAAGAATTATAAAGTGCTATATATAACATGCCCTTAATTCTGTGATTTTAAGTATACTCTAATCACATAGACCTTGGCATTATAATAGAAAGTTTCTGCATGTAATAATTGCCATTTTACGTTAGGTGTTCAAAGTCTTCGGATGTGAGGGTTTTTGTTTGTTTTGTTTTTGTATATTAAAGAGCAATTTCCTATTTGAAGAAATTTTGTGGCATAGTTTCAGAAGTAACTTCTATCTATAATATCCACTGTTTAAAACACTGATTATTTTGCCTATTGCAGTGGTACTGTTACTGCTTAAATGAAAGAAATAATACGTAAATCAAGAATGGTTTACTCGGGTATGTATATGGGAGGTTTTATACATCCAAGTTTTCAGGTATTTTACTAAAGAATATAGGTAGATATGTTTCTTCCGGTTTCCCCCTCCCTTTTATATACCTTGATTTAATTTTTATCAAGTCTGTCTATCTGGCCTTTGCCGCTGTGGCCCATTGATCTGTCCATCTGTCTGTTGCAGTGCATATTGGGTACTTCCAGAAGTATGAATTCAGTGATGCAAAGGACAGGCGGGCTGCAGCAGCAAAGGTAGGACAGAATCATTGCAAAGACAAGTCATTAAAGGACCATTAAACACATAATTGCACGTACATTGACAGCAAGTACCTCTTCATTTAAGGACACACTGTTTATCCTATAAATACTAATGGAAAACTTCTTCCGAAATGTTGAATTTGATGTTCTTTTTATAGAGGACACATTTTCATTATTTTTTAAACTGGAAGCTTAATTGGCACTTAGGCAACAAATTAAAACTTGTCTCATTTTTTAAGATGCTGGATAATAGAAGAAATTATTAAAGTGAGGATATTAGTGATATTCGTTCTATTTGTGAACTTGGCTTATTTTCAGGAAATATGGTGACAAAGGATCCCCTTTGTAAAGCTGGGCGGAGAAAAAGTAAAGATTGATCTTATATATCTTGGAATATTTTGATGGAAATAATTAAATCTTCCAGGTTGTTCTTTAACGTCTATAAGGAAGTTTGAGAATTCTCTATTTAAATATTCGTACCATTTGCTTTCTTTCTAAAAGATAGCAGTTATAATAATCTCAAGTCCTAACTTCTTTCTTTTTTAAATACTGAGTTAGAATGAGAGAGGAATTGCCCGTTTTTTTGCACTAAATCCTAAACACTAATCCACAGGCAAGTGTTAAGAATTTTGTGATACAATACAAACATTTGGAAAAGGAATAGAAGGTTTGTTAGATTGCTTGTTTATGTTACCCTAGTATTTGCTGTAAAGTAAGATATTCCAGTGATAGCTGAATGGTGCATGTATTTGCGTAGTATTCTTTGCTATTTTGCTTCCAAAAGGAAGGGACTGTGTTTTTTTGTTTTTTGTTTTCTTTCTAATAGGTTAATGCATTGCTTCTCAAGGCTTTCTGAATAAAAAGGGAGACAGACGTTTGTATTTGGTTTTTAGTGACAATTGCTGGTTTTCAAAATAACACCTAAGATCATGAATTCTGGCCCAAAAAGCTGATTTGTCAGCAGTTAATACTTGAATAAACTGTATATTATATTGAGGAGACCTAGTCTATTTCTGGAATGTGGAAACATCTGTTAAGTGGTTTCATGGTATACCAAAATTATAGATATTTCAAATAAATAGTGTTAAAACAAGATGTTTTGTGTTTTAAGATGGCTTTTCTTTTTGGTCTTGGAAACTTTTGGTTCACTTTTTTTTTTTTTTACTTTTTTTTACTTTTATGTATCAATGTATTTTAGGTATTTCATGGCTGGCAAAATAGATTGTAAATAATTTTTTTTACCCTTTATTGTATAGCAGATTGAAAAGATTAGTCATGAATCTGTATCAGATTCAGCAGTCCAACTCTATAAAGTAAAATAGTTCTGAATTTTAGAGAGCTAGGTTTATTTTAATCCTGACTCTGCTGACTTTTCAAAAGTGACTTCTGCATTTCCATTTTTGCCTTCTTAAAATGCATGTTGGTGATACTTTTACAAAGTTTGATTTATCTATATCTTTATGAAAAGAGATTCTTAGTAAGGAGGTGGAGATGAGAACTGTTTAACTGAATCTTTGCTGAATCATTTCTATGAGTTGATTTTTTTTTAAAGCGTTTGTTTATGTTGCTAAACTTTATAACTGAAATATTTTAGGTTAAAAGTAATGAGTTTTATTTGTGCTCTTTCATATTCCTGCTCCAATGCCACTTCATTCTGCAAATTGTTTTTTCCTCAGTATACTGTGGATTTAACAGTTGTATAGTATTTTTCAGTATGACCATGTGAATTTATCATTTTTTGTATTGTTTGATATTTAACTTATTCTTTATTGTGTATCTCTGTTTCTTTCTCTTTTCCTTTTCTGACCGAACCTTGCAAGTGGGCTTGCTGGACTTTGGGTACAGACTGAGTGTTTTAAAAAATGGTTGTTGACTTTATCTTTACATCAAGTGTGTGAGTTATCATTTCTTTACTTCTGCTGACACCATTAGGAGTCTTAAATTTTTCATTAGTCTGGTTATTTTGATTCACATTTCTCTATACTTTGATTTATACTTCTCATGCCTGTTAATATCCTTTGTGCCTTTTCTTTTTTTTGTATTTAGTTGTTAACATTGATTGTTTTCCCTGGACCCAGGGTGTAAACCCAGGTCCTTGGGATGTTTGTGGACTGCACGTTTCCAGAGTTGGCTGACCTGTTAACTACCACAGGATGCACCTGTTTACACCTTTTCTTAACGAGTTCTTAATATATGGTAGCTATTATAGCTCTTTTCTACAATTGCCTCTTATTTGACTAATGGAATAAATGTGTTTGTTGAAAGAGTACAGAGCTATTATGTCTTTTTTGTCTTATATAATTTCTCTTTAATTCAAGAATTTGTGAACTTTTAGTAAACAAAATGCACTAATCTTAAATGTACAGTTATTTTTAAACACATATACATAATTAAACAATCGCCCAAGCAAGGTATGGAATATTTATTTTACTTATGAAAACTATGCTGCTTACCAGATAAGTCTCTTAAATGTTGTATCTGGGCACATAAGTATACTTTGTGTTGTAGTTCAAGTTCTAATAAATATATTGATTCCTATTTCAATGACTTAATGATCTCCATTATATTTAAGGTCTTTTATTTGTATATACAAGCATGAGTCCAGACTTAATTTTTAACTCAATTTGAACTTTTAAGTAGTGATTTAACCAGCTATGACTAACTTCTGTACCTCTGCCAATCTGTTTTATGCTAATTTTAATGCTTCCTTGCTTTCTTTTGCTTTGTTCTTGATTTTTCACTTCTATGCAAGAAATTGGAATATAATTCTATTTTTATTTGTGATACTTAATGCCAAAGTTATTATTATACTGCGTAAGACAAACTTTTTTTCTAGACAAGGTATACATTACGCAAGGTTTTACATATAGCTTCACCAGCCAGTGATCTGAACTTTTTCTTTTACGCTATTAGTATTACTCTTAGTTAAACTTGGTATTCCTGAAACTCCTAGTTGAAAATAAGGGAAATAAAATTTTACCTACTGATTTCCTATTTGGAATGCCTGCCCACAGAGACAAAGCTCTTTTACTCGTTTAGCTTAAGAACAAGCATATCTTTACACTACATGCTAAAAATAATATTTATTTGCTTTTTATAAAGTGAACATTCAGCATGCCTTTTCAGTTTGAAATGGCAAACTGAAATATTAGATGCAACTTATAGATCTATTGTTGCATTTAGTTTTATAACCCTATATATAATTTGATCATAATGCTGTTGTAACTAGTTTAAATGTTTTACTACTTATCTATCTATATCTACCTATGTCTTTCCTATGTTATCTTCCAAGGCTTTTATGGTTTCTAGTCTTAGGTTCAAGTCTCTAGTCCATTTTGAAATAATTTTTTGTGTATGGTGGTTAAGAGTGTGGTCTAGAATCATTTTTTGGATTGGCTGTTCAGTTTTCCTAACACCGTTTATGGCAAAACTTTCTCTTACACCCTGTGGAAGTAGCAGTTAGATCAATCACCTCTGAAGGAACGCAAACCAGATACCCCTGGGTTCGAGTCACAGGTGGGCGTCAGGTAGGGGGGACAACCAGCGTGAATAACTAAATAAAAATAAAATGCTTCTTCAAAACAAAATAGAAAAACCCTCCAAAACTTTCCTTTTTCCATTGTATGCTCTTGAATCTTTCGTTGTAAATTAACTGACCTTAAATGAGTGAGTCTGTTTCTGGTGATTTAGTTCTATTCCACTGATCTGTGTCTTTGTTACTATTCCAGTATCATACAGTTTTGACCACAATCACTGTAATATATTTCAGTATCTGAGAGTGTGATGCTTCCACTTTTGTTCTTTTTTTTTGGTGACTGCTTTGGCTACTCGGGGTCCTTCACTATTCCATAAAATTTTTAATATTTTTATTTCCTTGAACTATGCTAGTGGTATATTGATGGGGATTGCATTAAATCTGTGTATTGCTTTAGGTAAAGTAGCCGTTTTAATGTTAATTCTTCCCAATCATGATCATGGGATATCTTTCCTTCTCTTTCTATCTTTCTCAATTTAAGAAAATCGTAAGTTTTTATTGTGCAGATCTTTCACCTCCTTTTTAAAATATATTCCAAGGCATTTGATTCTTTTTGATAACTATTGTAAAGGGGTCATTTTCTTGATTTTATTGTTTTGCATTTGTATATAGAAGTGCATTAGAATTTTGTGCATTGATTTTTTTGTAGACTGACACTTTACTCATTGATTAATTCTGGTAGTTTTTTAATGAAGTTTTTTACATAGATGATCATACCATCTGCAAATGATTGTTTTACTTTTCTAATTTGCATTCCTTTTATTTCTTGCTTAATTGCTCTAAGACTTCTAGTACAATGTTATAAAGCCTTTGTTATGTTGAGATGTACCTTATATCCACATTTTATGTACTTTGAATCATATATAGTTGTTGAACCTTGAAAGGTTTTTCTTTGCACTATTGACATAATCATAGGATTTTATTCCTTACTCTTGTTAATGTGACCTATTATATTAATAGATTTGTGTATCTTGAACTGTCCTTGTATCCCTGGGATAAATTCTACTTGGTCATGATGGATGTTATTTTTGATGTTGGGTTTGGTTTGCTAAATCTTTTGTTGAGAATTTTTGCATCTATGTTCATTAGCAATGTTGATGTGTAATTTTCTTTCTTGGTGATGTCTATCAGCTTTTGGTATCAGCATGATTCTTGCCGCATAGAAAGTGTTTGGGAAGTGTTCCCTGTTCTTCAGTTTTTTGGAAGAGTTTGAGAAGAGTAGGTATTAATTCTTGTCTGAAGGCTTGGTAAAACTCACTAGTAAAACCATCTGGTTCTGGTCCTGGATTTTAATTTTGGGGAAACTTTTGATTTGCCTCTTCAATTTCCTTGCTTGCCATAGTTCTGTTCAGGTTTTCCATTTCTTCCTGATTGGTCTTGGTAGACTGTATGTATCTAAAAATCTGTCCATATCCTCAAAGTTGTCCAATTTACTGGCATAAAGTTGTTCATGGCATTTTCTTATGATGTTTTATTTTACTGTGGTATCTGTTATAACTGCTCCCCTTTCATTTCTGGTCCTAGTTATGAGAGTTTTGTTTTATTTCCTTGGTGAAGTTAGCCAAAATTTCATCAATTTTATTTTTTCGATTAACCAGTTCTTGGTTTCATTAAGCATCTGGGTTGTCTTTTTTATTTTTGTTCAAATTTTTATTATTTCCTTCTACTGACTTAGCTTTAATTGTTCTTTTTCTAGTTGCTTTGGTTAGATTGTTTCCTTGTGACTTTTCTTATTTCTTGAGGTAGGTCTGAATTGCAATAAAGTTCCCTTTTAGTACTGCTTTTGCTACATCCTATAAATTCTGTTAGCTCATGTCTTCATTCTTGTTTGTCTCCAAGTCCTTTATAAATTCTTTTATTTTTTTTCCCTTTATTCAAGAGTCATTCAGAAACATACTGTTTAACCTCCAAATATTTTGGAATATTCATACTTTCTTTTGTGATTTATTTCTAGTTTTAAATCAGTGTGATCAGAGAAGATGCTTGATGTGATTTCAATATTTGTAAATTGTTGAGACATGTTTTGTTTTCCAACATATGGTCTATCCTTGAGACCGTTCCATACCCACTTGAAAAGAATATGAATGTGAGAGGAGGAAAACACTTTTATTTGACTGTTCCACCTGGACTTGGAAAATCCAGTCTTTGAACTTTACATGATCCATGCCCTAGCCACTGGCTTATGTGCCTGAGTCTCACCAGAGTGCACCTGCTACTTATGTTTTAGAATCACTTGGTTGAGATCTACAAAAAAAAAAAAATCCCAGTGGGGTTTTTATTGGTATTGAATATATAGATCAATTTGGGAAGTATTCATATTTTAAAAACATCAAATCTCCAAACCTGTGAAGCTGGGATCTCTCTCCATTTATGTAGTTTCTTTTTTTCCTTTTAATTTTCTTCAGTATTTAGTAGTTTTCAGCATATAAACATCACATATTTTAAGTTTATACCCAAATTTATCATATTTGTTGCCCTTGTAAATGGTACCTCAGAGTTTTTGTGATTTCCAGTGATTTATGAATGCTATAAAAAGACAGCTGACTTTTAGAGTATTGGTCTTATATTCTGAGACCCTACTAAACTCATCTAGTAGTACTAGTAACTTTTTTGTTCCTTGTTTTGTTTTCACATTGGCTACCATGTCATCTGTAACTTAGAGACAGCTTTCTTTTTTCCTTTTGTAATCTCTATGCTGCTGCTTTTTCCTGACATACTGCATTTGTAAGACTTTCCCTATGATGTTGAATAGGAGTGGTGAAAATGGATATCCTTTTCTTGTTTCATATCCTAAGGGAAACTTGTATAATCTTTCATCATTAAGTATGATGTTAGTTGTAATTTTTTTTGTAGATTGCCAAATTGAGAAAATGTATCTTCTGAGTGTTTTTATGAGTACTAAAATATGGAATTTTGTCAAATGCTTTTTCTGTATTCTATTGATATGATCTTGTGGTTTAGACTGTTAATATGGTCAGTGAACATTTATTTTTTTTAAATGTTTAACCATCTTGAAATACTGAGATCTATCCCACTTTTGTGTGGTATAATTATCCTTTTTTAATACATTGCTAGATTTGATTTCCTAATATTTTGTTGAAGATTTTTACATCTTGTTCATGTAATTTCTTCTAATATCTTTGTTTTATTTTGATATTAAAGTGATGTTGGTCTTATTGTAGGAATTGGGAAGTGTTTTTGGAAGAAACTGTGTAGAGTTGATTTTTTTTGTGAAACGATTGGTAGAACTTACCAGTGAAATTATTTGAATCTTCAGTTTTCTTTGTAAAAAGGTTTTTGTTGTTGTTTTCCTTTAGCATTTTATTTTTTTTTCATTTTGTTGTTGGTATTGGTTGGTCCCTCACACTGGGATTTGAACTGCAGTCCTTGTGATGTATGTGGACTGCACTTGTCCGGAGGCAGCTGACCTAACCGCTACTCTCCCAGGGCACTTTTGTTAGAAAGGTTTTAATTGCAATTTGTTTAATAAATGTAGTAATATTCATGTTATCTATTTGTTCCTTGAATGTTAATAGTCTAAGGAAATTGGTTTGTTTCATGTAAGTTATGAAATAATGAGCAAAAAATTATTTGTTGTATTATTATCCATTTAGTGTTTAAAGGATTTGTGTTGGTGTTTCCCTCTTTCATTCCTGATTTTGGTTGGTTGTGGTTTTATTTTTAAAATCTTGAATAGTCTTTCTTAGCATTCTGTTGATCTTTAGTTCTAGCTTTTGGTTTCATTTATTTTCTCATTTCTGTTTTCAGTTTTATTGATTTCTGCTCTTTATTTCTGCTTTTGGTGTAGTGCGTTCCCCCTCCCCCACCGTGTTTTAGGATGTTTGTGACCTTCTTGAATAAGCATATAATTGTGCAATAAATTAACTCCTACACAACTTTGATATCTTGCACTTTCATTTTCTTTCAGTTTAAGATGTTTTCTGTACTTTAATGGGATATAGAATTATAGGCTGACAGCTTTTGATATTACCCTCTAGAGCCTTCTAATTTTTTTAAGTTCACTGACTTCTTCTGTCAACTGCTCTCTTTTTAGTTCTAAAATTTCCCTTTTGTCTTGTGTTTCTGTGTTTTTTAAAAAAATAATTTCTAGTAATTTCTTCCTTTCATTTTAAGGTGCTTGCCCTTACCTAATTGGTAATATTTTAATAGCTACTTTAAAAATCTTTGTCCAGCGATTGTAATATATGGGTCACTAGGTGTCAGAATCTATTGTTTTTCTCCTTTGAAAATTGTCAGGATTTTTTTTTTTTTTTTAATTCTTTCCTGGACATTTTGAATTATGTTCTGAGATTCTGTACTTTGTTAAAATTCTATAAAGAATTATGAGGATTTTTAATTTTAGTTTTAGTAAATAAATCTACTCAGGCCTCAACTACAAATTCCTTCTTGCTTTTTTAGGCAATGTTTTCATTATTCACTTTTCAAAGCCTTTGCTGTGTTGATTTTTCCCCTCCCATTTTCACTTAGGTAGACTTCAGACAAGCAGTGATTTACATTATGTCAAAGTTCTGTTCAGAAATCATCTTCTGTACTTATTTGACTGTGTTCCTTACTTTTATAGCTTGTAGGTGAGTCCAGGACTTGATTCATACACAAAAGGAGAGATCTACATACTTCCCTTCTCTCTCCTCTCAGTGATTTCCATTTACCAGGGACCCTTTTCTTTATTCTATCCAGAAGCATGGAATTCTGTTTAGTTTCTTGTTTGACATGCCTTGAGGTTGAAGTGGCAAAAGGAAAAAAAAAAGAGACTAGGGACTCCTCCACACTCTTCATAAAACCTTCTTCCTAGTTTCTCTTTTTCAGAGATATGGGTCTTCTATTGTGTTTTCCGTTGTCATTCTGCAACAGTGTAATTTCATAACTTGGGTTGGCCTCTGGGCAGAACTGGGAGAAACTAGAGAAAAGGGGGTCGGGAAATTCTCCCCACATTCTCCAGGAGCCTTTTGCCTTTAGTTCCCATGCCAAAAAGATGCATTTCTCTCCAGTTTTTGCTGGATCATGCATGCTACAATTTTCCTATTATACCCACCCTTAGGTCAAAACCAAGTTAACAGAAAAAGCAAACAGGATACTCACCATTAGCTTATTGGTTGTTCTCCCTCCTCCCTAGCTTTCCTGCTGTTAACTTAATTTTCAGACTACAGCAGGTCCTCAAGTACCATCATTTCTTTCAACATTAGTTCGTTATGAGAAATGATGAAAAAGAAAGAATCCCAGTCAAGGCTGAATGAAATGACATTATTGGAGGATTTGGTTTCATTATACTTTTGTTTAGATTAGATTTCCAAGAATCTGTCAATGTTAATTGATAACATAGGCTGTAATAGTTTGTCCAGAGTTCTTAGTTCTAATTATGGAAGAGACACTGAAATGAATTTACTCTTACCATCTTGACCAGGACCACAAAGATTGTTTTGCTTTTAAATAGTCAACATTATTGATGCATAACTATTATATCAATAAATATACTACCATTTTGACATATAGTTTGAGTTATTAAAAAATTTTTTCATAACTAAACATCACATTCAAGAAGTTGGACCTTTTTAGTGCCTTACAAAGCTCCCTTGTGTTTTTTAGTGTTTTGTTAACCCCTCCTCATCCTGCCCTGAATTACCCTTTGATAGAAGATGTAAAGATTATTTATACTTAACTAAGTAGTTAGCTGAGATTTTTAGTATTCTTTAGGTTGTACTACATGGAATAATATAAGGAATATTAAATCCACCTTGTTCTAGGTTACAATTATACTTAATTGCATGCTATTGAGTAATTTAAAAAAATTTAGAGCCCAATTATGTCTCCTACTTATATAGGTTGTTTACCTTACAGAGTGTTTTGGGAACTAAATGAAGTGTATAAAGTATATTAGATGCACAATAAATGTTATTCTCCCATCATCCTTCCTTATATACAGTGTACATAAATAACTTGAGCCAGCTGCAAATATTATTAACCAAATATATTGATTTAATTAGTTTTTCGAAATATCTCCTGCCCCTTAACATAGAGCACTGGCAGAATTAGGTATTTTGACAATATCATGCCACTGTAGTTTAGACACATATTTTCAGTGTTCTTTTGGGGAAAACATTTGAATATGTGTCTCTAATATCATATACACATTATTAAGCAAATGTAAATATTGACACAGAAATTTTTAGAGGTGAGCTAAAAACAGGAAAGAGATTTTCATGTTTTCTTTACCCTGGAGGGGGCTGTGTGTGTGTGTGTACACGTACCCTGTTTTTATTTACTTTGGGGAGGCTCTGGCTTAAACCTATTTCACAAAAATATGGGTGTGAATCCTAGAAATATTTTTTGATAGCACTTTCCATTGTAATTTTAGATAAACCAATAACAGGTTTAGGAGCTTATGGCTGGGACTAATTTTTCATTTTGGAACTCTGCAGAAAAGACCAGCCAACATCAAATAAGAGAGAGTATTTTCCCTTCTCTTCCTTTTTTCTCTTTGAAAGTTGAGACTCATAACAATTCCTGAAACTTTTCCCTGTAAGCACTCTATATATAAATATTTAGTATATTGAGTGCCACAAAGTTATAAAATTCTAGTAGATACTAACAGACTTAATTCTCCCAGTTGATAGGATTATTGTCTTTATTTTGTATATGACTAAATCTAAATGAATAACCATTTCAATTCCAGGCAAATTGGTGAAAACCTGTTACCGAACTCCAAGAGGTTATTTTTCTTTAGTGTTGAATCACATTTCTAGAAAAAGCCAGACACGATAATGTCTCTATATTATCTACAAATACTATATACAGTATAATTTAGGATAAGTTAATAGGTTCTATTTACACATTTTCTCATAGTGGTATCTTTCTAGAGTGTCATATTAAAGGAGGCTTTTGAAGGAAATCAGGGTCCAAGAAGTAAGAAACACTTTAGTGGGTGGAGTAGAGGTTCAACACAGTTCATAGTCATCCCAGGGTTTCTGGTTCAAGACCTGGGGACAGGGGGAACAACCAAGGTGAGCAACTAAATAAAATAGTGTTTCTTCCTCTTTCTGCCTGCCTGCACCTTTCTTTTAAAAAGAAAGACCTAGGAGGATCAAATGAGAGTTACCTTGTCTGTATCTTTAGTTTTGGGGGGGACATTTGGATGTTCATTTTTTTTTTTTTTGTGACAAATGGTATTGTTGAGAATACTTGATAGAGATTTCTTTCATGAGGTTTTTTTTATACAGGATTATTTTATTTTTGAGAATTTTTTTAAATTGAGGTAACATTGATTTATAGCACTGTTTTAGAAGTACCATAACATGCCCCAGGTTAAGTTCTAATTAACCTTCCACCACTGTTTATTTGACCCCTTCAACCCTTTGATTCCACCCCTAACCCCTTCCCCTCTGGTGACCTCAGTTCTGTTGCCAGAATCCATGGAGTTTTTTTTGTGTTGTCTCTTTATGTTTCACATGTGAATGTTATCACCTGGTATTTGTTTTTCTACTGATGCTCATTTAGCATAGTTATCTACGTTGTCCTAAATGACAAGATTTCATCTTTTTTAAGAGCTGAGCACAGTATTCCCCTATGTGTATACCACGTCTTCTTTATGCATGCTTTAGAGGGAAGGTAGGCAGGTAGGAAGAGAAGACAAAGATGCACTTTATTTGGTTGTCCAGTCCTCCCTCCTCTCAAGCCCAGGTTCTTATGCTATATGTGGACTGTGCCCCGGGTGCAGGCTTACACCTGAGCCACCCATACCCAGGCTTACTTTTAAATGAAATCAGGAGTTAACTAAAAATTGTGGTCTAACTCTGGTGAAATAGAAGTACTTTTGGGCACAGAGATATTTTTTGGAATGTTATTTATGGTAATAAAATTAGGCAATGTAGTACCAATATTGGCAGACTCAGGTTTGAGTTCTACCTCTGACATTATAACTAGCTGTAGTATTTTTGAATGAGTCAGGTTTACCCCATCTCTTATGTCCCATTTCATATTTTATGTTAAAATTCTGTACCCATTTAGTAAGCTCACTAGTTTCATGGGACATGAAAATATTTGTGACAGCATTGAATAATAATAGCAATAAGCTTTTCTTTCTAGAAATAAAATAACTACCTAAGATTTTCATTATCTCTGAAATACCTAAAACTTAAAAGTGGTTCGAACTCATTTGAACTATTTAATACATAAAGTAGTAGAAGTTTTATTGGTTAATAATGTGCTGATATAGCAGCCTGTTAAATATTAATTTCAAAAAAAATAGTTTTAACTAATGGTTGATTAGAACAATAACTTCATTAAATTTATTTATAGATTATTTTTTAATTCTGCTTTAGAATTCCATAGAAATCTGACATTAGTGTGGCAGACTTTTCTTGATCTTATAATTGAATTTTTTATATTTTCTTATGAGAATGAATAAAAGAAATTTGGGTTTGGGGTATATTATGCAAATTTAGATACAACCTAGAAATTTCACTGAATGTGAATGAAGTGTACTATTACCTTAAAATGACTTTTTTTCCCCCTTCTTTAGAATCCAGCAACTATCACAAGAATACTCCTTAGCCACTTCAATTGGGATAAAGAGAAGCTAATGGAAAGGTAAGGAACTATATTGTCAGCTTTGTACTTAGAAGTAGCACCAAAAGCCAGTTGAATTGAATTTACAAGAAGCAAGTAAGGAATTGATTTATATAGCAGTATGTGTAAGTAGTATCTGCTTTAATTTCTGGTATCTCCCTTCTAAATTTTACAATAAACTTAATGTTAAGGGACTCAGGCATAATGTTTATTTTAAAGGTGAGGTAGGGCACTCTTCCCCAATATCTTCTGTATATAGATATCTATATATAAAAATAGATATATAGATATCTGTCTATATATATCCTCTTGAGTACCAAGATCTAAACATTTTTTAAAAGCCTTCAATACATTCTTGGAACACATGACTAACGGTCTTTTTTACTTATCAAAAAAGTTATTTTTCATAAACCTTTAAATCTATTAGGTATGTTAATGGCATTTGTTTAGTAAAAACAAAGAACTTGGTTAGGCTACCTGGCCACCAAAACAGCTGTTTAAACTGCTTCTTTGGTTTCAGTGCAGGATTATATTCCATTGGGTATTTTTAATATAGTTTCTCTCTTTTTCTGGTCTAAAAGGGAAGAAATTACTTATACTGGAGAATGGTAATAGTAGTAGTAGCGCCATTCTTAATCTTTTTTTCATCCTTAAACTGGAAATTTGGAACACTTGTAAGGTGGTAGAGTGTCAGCTTCTATTTATTCTGTTAATCTAAAATTAGCACTCCTAATTTTAATAAAAACATTAAACTAGTTGTTGGGAACTGAAAACCTAGATATTACGAGAAATATATGGAAAAGATTCCCTTTTGATTTTAAAATTGATACTTTGTAAAACAGATATACCAAGAATATCATCCAATTTCCCATACCATGTACCCCAACTACTGTTTAATAGTAGAGGTGATAGTTTTCAGTTATTGAGCCCCCTGTGCCAGGTATTATTTTATGCTCCTGATAGCTTTATGGGGTTAGAAACTATTATCCCCCCTTAATTGATATGTAAACTAAAGCAAAGGGCTCTCAGACTCAGGTTTGTTGGACTCTCTAAAGTTGTGTCATTCAAACCCAACCTCATGGACCTAATTTTTTTGAAGCCAGTATTTCTTGATTTTGTAACATTTATTTTCAGGTTATGACACCTCTACTAGGGAAAGTTTTCATTGTTTACATCTGATACTTGTGAATTTGACTGACTTACTCAATTTGTCTTTTATTTATGCATTTCTTCAGAGATATTTTGAATTTTGTCTTATAGCACTGCTGGCACTGCGAAAGCCATTTGTAGTTAAATATTAGGTTTATGTATGATAAATAGGAAGTAAAAAGTAGATGACTTCTGGGAAGTCTGAGTATAAACTTTTCAGTTACTCCTTGTAATTTCAGTTTTGTTTTATATATTCTGAAAATGTTATTGGGTGCTTATAAATCTTTAAATAGTGTTTTAAATCAGCATACATTTATCTTTTTGTCTCATTTAATGAGTTTTACATTATACCCTAATTTGTCTCATAATAGCAGTACCACACTTTATAATTAATAGTGTTTAGATTTAACTACTGCTATTGTAAGTTGTGTTTTATACTTACAATATTTTTTGTTGACTTGATCAAGTTTTGTTCTTTTTTCTTCCCAACAATTTTTTCCTTTTTTTTAAGAGAGGAAAGTCAGGCTGAAAGAAGAGAGGATGAAGCATTTTTATTTCATTTTGGTTGTTCCCACACCCCAAGCCCACCTTCCACCCTGTTATGAACCTGGTTCCTTGGGCTTTATTACATCCCAGCTGCTGGCTTAATGCCTGAGCCACCAGGAGGGTGTGCCTCCTCCCAATATTTTACAGTTATGTGTGTTTTATTTCACTTATTCTAGTGACCTCCCTTTTATCTATCTATCTATCTATCTATCTATCTATCTATCTATCTATCTATCTATCTATCTATCTATATATATAAGCTGTAAGTTTATAATAATGTTTTGTTAGAGTATTTATATCCATGTCCTGCAAAGGACAAAAACTACTTTTCTTCTCTAGCCTTTTGTCTTCCCCGCTCAGCTTGATAAATTGATATTTAAATTTTTCATTTTGCTAATTTGTTTCTTGAATTGCATTGTTTTATCCAAATTTACCTCCTTCCTGTAGAATAATATATCCTTTATTCATTTGTCAAGCTTCATGTGGTAAATTCTTGTGTCCCTTAAGAGAAGTCCTTAATATTAAAATGTTTGAGTGAATCTTCAAAACATAATCAGTTGAACTCTTTTAAGTTTGAGGACTTATATTTTTTGGCTTGGGGAAATTCTTAGTTGTTATTCCTTCAATATTACCTTTTCTCCAGTCTCTTGATTCTTTCTGGAATTCCTACTCATCACATATTTAAACTTCTTTATCTCTTCCAAGTCACTTAAAAAATTTTTTTTACAGATATTTTTTCTGTGCTTATCTTTTTCTGCTCTAGTCTGAATGCTCCTCACTTTTACCTTTAGTTTACTAACTTGCTTTTCTTTCTGTTTTTTATCATCTTGAATTGTTTATTTAAACAGTATCCATCTGCATCCTAATGTCTCAGGGGTTAAGACTGAGCCTGGAGAGCCGTTCACATACAGCCCAAAGACCCAGGTTCAAGTCTTCAGGCTTGGGGGAACAGCTAAAATGAATAACTAACTAAATAAAACGCTCTTCTTCATCTCTCTTCCTTGCTGCCTGCTGCCTGCCTTCCTGCCTCTTAAAAAAAAAAACAAAACAAAACAAGATGCAGTATTCAATCCAACTTCATTTTAATAACTTTGTTTTGTTTTGTGAACGCTTTTTCTCTTATCTCTCTTGGCATTTAACTGTCCTTACACCGTTTGCTTCTAGACTGTTTCTCAATAAACAGAGAGGGTTTAAAATATATATTGATATTTGATATCATTTAGTTTGTTATTTTCAAATTAAGTCACATTCCAGGCTGTAATAAATTTGAAGAAAAATGGATATGCATTCTCTTTATACTTCCAAATAACTCTTAGAATCCAAAAATAAAATTACTAAATAGAACAAAATAGAGTACAGCTATGAGATGTGACTGAAGAGGTGCAGAGAAATTTAGAATCTTGGTGTCTTTGTAGAAAAAGAGGTAAGAAAAACAAAGGCTTTACACAGAAAGTTAGAAAAATATTAAATAAGCTCAAATATAGTAAAATACGTATTTATGTATTTAAGATAAAAGCAGTATTAATGAGGGAGTAAATCCATGGCTCAGGCAACTAAGAACTAAGATGCAATCCATGTAAAACCTATGAACCTGGGTTCAAGACCTGGGCAAGGGGTTAGGAAAAAAAAACAGCATTAATTGAATAGAGCAAAAATAACAAAAAGATACATCTTTGAAATGGATTTTAAAAGAAATACAAAGAATGAGAAGACGAGCAATAGGCTGGGGGAAAATGCTTGCAAAAGACATCTGATGACAAACTATTACTCAGAATGCACAAAGAACTCTTAAAACTTAAAGAGAAAATAATCCATTTAAAAAATAGGTAAAAATCAGAGTAAACATCTCATGAAACAAGATATACAGATGTCAAATACGTGTATTAAGAGATACTTAACATTATCATAGAACATTGCTGATTAAAATGAAGTACCACCATACATTTAGTAGAATGGCCAAAATCCAAAACACCTGCAATATCAAATACTGATGAGACTGTGGAACAACAGAAACTCTCATTGCTATTGAGAATATAAGGCGGTAACAGTCACTTTAGAAGACAGATAAAAACTAAACCTGTGCTTACCATATGATCCAGTAGTCACACTTCTCGGTTTTTACCTAAATGAGTTGAAAATTTAGGTGCACACAAAAACCTGCACATGAGTGTTCATGACAGCTTTATTTATAATTGCCTAAACTTGGACACAATAAAGATGCCCTTTAATAGGCAAGTCAGTGAATGAACTAGTACAATCAGGCAACGGAATATATTCAGCACTGAAAAGAAATGAGCTGTCTTCCTGTAAGTGGCCTTAGGTGATATCTGAAAATGGTTTGCTATTCACTTGATCCAGAAAACCCTACAAAATCATGAAGATCGAGAGGTTCAAATCTTTTATTTTTTAATGGAAAGGAATGAAGGTGGAGCAGAGGCAGACAGGCAGGAAGAGAGAGGAGAAACAAGCATTTTATTTAGTAGTTCATTTTGATTGCTCTCACAGGCCCAGGACATGAACCCAGGACCCCAGAATGCATGTGGATTGTATTCAGCTGCTACTCCAGCAGGTTGTGCCAGGTTCAAATCTTTGTGCTCATTTTCAAAACTCATATTTCCCAGACCATCAAAAGTATGCATTTCTGAAAAGCGTTGCATTAACCCTTACGTGTGTTCTTCCTACCATATCGAGGCAATCTTTGTTGAAAAAGAGAAGATTGTTACTAAACCAGAAGAAGAGGTTTCACAGAAGAAAAATATCCCAGAAGAAACTAAAGAAGGAAAAACTTTAGCGGGAGAATGAAATAAATGCAAATAAAATTCTAAAAAGAGGTATTATGCCTTGATGGCTAAGGCACAAAAAGACCATGCCTGTGCAGACCCAGGATCCACACTGGGGTGGAGGGAGAGGTGGGAATAGGACACACAACTAAAGTTACCAAATAAATAAAAATGCTTCTCTCCCGCCTGTCTGCCTTCTTTTCTCTTATATAAAAGTTAAAAAAAAAATAAAATAAAGCTAACCAAGCCATGAAAAATCATGGAGGAACCTTAAATGTATATGACTAAGTAGAAAAAAAAAATCTGGAAAGGCTTGCATATATTACATGATTCCAGTTTTATGACATTCTGGGAAAAATACCAGTCATTGTCTAAGAGTGGAGGGAACAAAAGGATTTTTAGGGTAGTAAAAATTTTGTGTGTAAATGCAGTGGTGGATATGTCACCTTACATATTACACTGTAGAGTGTACAATACCAAAGTGAATCCTAATGCAAACTGAACTTTGTAAGTTCATTGATTATTTTTAATATCTGAAAAACAGCTGAAAAATAATACATGAAAAATAAATGAATGGTATAAAGATTAAAAGAGAAATTTTATGTAGACAATAATCATCTACCTAGGAACTCCAAGCGAATCACTGATAAATTATTAAAGTTGTTGCACATTAGAATCATCTGAGAATTTAAAAATAAAACAAAAAGCAGTGCCCAGGTGCCTCTCTATTCCTTTTCCTCCTCCCTTAGTACTCTTTGAAAATGAAAAGCACTGAATACGAGTTTGTGTATCTGTCTCCCAGTTGTAAAAATGAAGGTCACCCGTATGATAATCTTGTAACTGTTTAGGATCCCAGGAATCACAAGAAAAAAACAGTACATTTTTTCACATAGCAGTATAAAAAAAACCTCCTGTGTTGTGCCCTGGTGGGAATAGAGGTTTGGTCAGCTGCCTTTAACCAAGAGAGCAGTCCACATATATCCTCAGGATCTGGGTTCACATCAAGTAATCAGGACGAACAACTAAATCAAGTGCTTCCTCTTTCTTCCTACCTACCTGCCTCTCCTCACCTTTATTTCTACTTGTACCTTTCCTTAAAAAAAAAAAAAAAATCTTCCTTTCCAGCTGTTACCATAAGATGTCTTCAAGTATTATTTCTGTTCATTTTGATGTGCCTAAAGGTAAGCCTTATATCCTAGTCAAAACTGTGTAGATATTTTAATTTTTGTCCTTTCTGTTCTATTTCCTCATTTCCATATATAGGCACATCAGTTTTTATTTTGTTCATTAGTGACTCACAGGCCCTGCTTTGCAGGAGGAATTCATGGTCTAGTGAGGACAGTGAAGGTGCTACCAATAATTCCTCTATAAATAACCCCCAGACTACTAGCTCCCAGTTTAAACAAATTTGTCCTGACCCAAACAAGGAGAGTCATTTTGTTCTTTTTAAGAATAAAATTTGATGGAGAAAGGACCATTCAGTTTTTCATCTCCTCTTATCTTTCATAGCAACTTTCCAGACCTTCACCATTTTCTTTCTTACCCAGCTTTCTGCTGTGGTATTATGTAGATTAGTTTCTTTTTTTGTTTCATAAGTTAAATAGAATTTTCTCTAACAGATTTCTTCCATGCTTTTCCAGATCAGAATAAACTGTAGCAACAACTAACTATGTATCTACTCTTCTACTTTTAAGCTTTTAAGGTCAACCTTTACATTTGCTGCTGTCATTGTAATAGGTATCACAGCTTGTACCATCAGTTTTGATCTTGTGATAAGACAGTGTGATTAGTACTTCTGCCTCTGAAAGTTGGATAGCTCCTTAACTCCTTTGATAGAATGAGTTCTTTATCGAACTTTCCCTAAGTACTATGCTTTTCATAAACTCTAGGTCAGCCTACTCCTGGTAGGCTTGAATCCTCAGCAGGAGAGATTGGGAAAGTGAGTTGTTCGTTTTTCCTCTTTTATGATAGGACAAGACTTAAAAATCCAGTAGCTCCTTGCTTTTCTGCCATCTTTATTTCAATATTTGTATTTTTGTTCTCATACTTTAGTAATACAGAACTTTGAAGGTTGTCACTAAATTCTTCTTTGTGTCACTCAACTTTACAAATGTTTCCTTTATCTGACACAGGGCTTCTATGGCTATCAATGCATGCTGCTAATTGTGAACTTGAGGGAGCAGTTTTGGAATTTTACTATCAAGGTGCATGCCGTGCATGCCTTCCTGTTGTCATTTTTTTCCCCTAATTGTCCTTCAGATGCTACTTAGGCTTCACTCTGAGATTTCACAGAACAAATTAATCACTTCCTTTGGCACTTTAATTGTTCACTACTTCGTTAGAGTTCTTTGTGTGGAGACTGAACTTGCTCATCTTTCATTCCTAGTTTATAACACCACTCCTAATATATAGTTAATGTTTGGTAAATATTTTAATTAAGTCATTTCTAAGGTTTATTCCCCCCACCCTGTAATGGAATTTTTATCGGAATTATGCATGTAAATCAGATTTTGGCTTGTCAGAAATTAGATGCCCCTCCACCCCGACCCCTTGTCTCCAAAGCAAGCTCCTTTACAGTTGGTAGCAAGTTAAAAAAAAGTCAGTCTCTCTTCTACAGCTCAGATTTTTCTTACCGATCTCTTTTAATCCATTCTAAAAACAATTTTAATTGATTATTGTTTAGTTTATAAAGGCAAATGGGATAGTAAATATCTCTTGGGGGAAGAGGAGTTTGTCAGTGAGGAGAGGTGTTCAGAGGGCTTTTAAAATATTTGCAGTGTTCTAGTTCTCGTCCTGGGTTGTGATGACACAACGGGCATTTGCCTTTATAACAAGTTTATAAGCTCATTTATGCTTACACATTTTTCTAGAAGTGTGGTGTTTTACAGTAAAAAGTGTTTTGTTTTTTTTAAGGAAGGATAGAAGGGAAAGGAGAAAGAAGCATTTTTACTGAAAAGGAGAAGAAAGCACTTTTATTTACTTTTGGTTGTCATTTCCTCCCACCCACCTTCCCACTTTGAACCTGGCTCCTTGGGCACTATATGATCTGTGACCCGGCCACCAGCTTAGGACCTGAGCCACCAGGGCATGCCAGTAAAAGTAATTTTAAAATACTACTAAACATAGAAAAAGAAAGGGATAACAGAAGAGAAGGTTCAACTTGGTTTTAGAAAATTTAGGGTTTTGTTGCCTTGGTATCTACAAGTAAATCTGATATATTGTCAAGACAATTTCCTCATTGCTGTTGTAGGTTCTAGTATCAAAACCTACACTTAAAGTTTTATTGTTTTATTGCTTATTCATAGTGGTAGTTGTAGTAGCATAGCTAGATTTTAAATATTGTTTGGCTTATAAGATCTCAACATTTATAACCTGAATACTTCCATTAAATGTATTAAAATACCATTATAAAAGTAACAAAAAGTTATTTTCATCTTTCTCTTTAATTTGAATCTGACTAATTTGAATCTGACCCATTATTGCGTGAATCACAAGTAGTTTGTTTCGTTTTACTTACTAAGTTGTGCTGCTCATGTGTAGTAGACGAAAAAGATCACTGAGCAGAACAGACAATGTGTACATCCCTGCATTATGTATTTGGACATAGGGCACAGAAGCCTCTGCCTTTATTTTCTTTAAAATAAAGTTTAAAAAATAATACTGGTTCTTTTCTCTTGAAAAAGTAATAAAAGATTTGGAACTTCTTCTGGGGACGGGGGAGAACAGGTGTAAAGAAGTTATATTTTAGATATTTAGATACATTGTATAGTTGTTGAAGTTCCAGAAGCCTCAGGTTAGATAAACTTGGTAAATTGAACACATCACAGTCAAGCTAGGGAACATGGAGAAACTATCTACCAGCGCAGGTGACTCGTGTCTTTAGGTGTAGCTGAAACACGCTAGCAAACCCACATCTCTGTCTTTAGAACCCCCTGGTGTGGAGTTCTCTTTCCTCTGTTACAAAAGAAATAGGCATCAACTTCTTTTTTTCCTTTTTTTTTTTTTTTTTTTTAAGGAAAGCTGTAGGCAGGAATGAAAGCGAACAGGTACACAGGAAGAAAGAAGAGAAAGAAGTACTTACTTATTTTTATTTAGTGTTCACTTGGTTATTGGTTGTTTTCCCCTGCCGTGGGTCATGAACCCAGTTCCTTGGGATGTACGTGCACTACACCTGGCAGATTTCTCCACTAAGCCACCAGGGTGTGCCAACTTTTTAAAAAATATGCACTGCATAGTTTCAGATCTACCTTTAAAGTTCGTAATAGAATAAAGTCTTACTCAAAAAAACTTCTGGTGTACCCTTGTGGCTCAGGGCTAAGGTGCAGGCCATTTAAATGTAAATCATAAAGGGTGGGGTGGAAGGAAGGAAAGAAATTTATAAAACAAACCTTTGGTTTAGCAAAACATTGATGATTGTTAAATCTATATGGTAGGTTCATAGGAGTTCAGCTTACTGTTACTTTGGCTTACATATTTACATTTTCTGTAATGGAGATGGGACTCTTTTGGGAAGATAGCGTAATTTATGTATTTCTGTTACGATTTTGCCAGTTCAAGCCTAGAATGAGTTATCTTAAATCTGTTTCACTATAGTTGGTTCCTTAATACACTTGCTTTCATCATGACTCAAACTCAGGATAAAGTGTGGAAGAACAAATGGCAGGAAGTTTCATTTTATGTAGTAAGTTTTATTTATGTTTTTGTTTTTTTTTTAAGGAAAGCTATGGGCAGGAATGAAGGCTAGTAGGCAGACAAGCAGGCAGGAAGAGAGAGGAGGAAAATTGCATTTACTTACTTGCTCATCTTCCTTGTCTTTATTCACCCCCTCACCCCACCCCCGCCTCTGGCTGCCTCCCTCCATCATAGACTTAACTACCTAAGCCACAGGATGCACTGCAGTAAGATTTTTGAACTACAAGGTAGTATTATTTAGTAGCTTCTTTGTCAGGTGGTCTTTTGCTTAGCAGTAAGCATACTTAGGAGATTTTTAGCATGCTGTTTTATTAGGTTGAGTTCTCCCCAAGAGGGAAAAATCCTGTAATCTTAAAAGAGGTATTCTTTTCCTTAAAAATATGTCATCAGTATGTTTATTTAGCTATGAACCACTTACAATACATTGATAATCAAACGTGTATTTATTTTTTTTGATTAGTATAAAAATTCCCAAAACTTTGAAAGCAAATTTTGTAAATTTGTATTAGACCTTTTTCTTAAGAGAGTCAAGTCTTCCCTGGAAAAAAAGATTTTCTACCTTAAGTTCTTAAACAGTTTTAGCTCTCTGGAATTCTGAATTTTATCTAGTAGACATTTATACATCTATCTGTCATCTTACATCCTAATATTAGTCATTCTTTTCAAAGACTTTAAACCCACAAAGGATACTGTGAATCTTTTTTTTTTTTTTTTAAAGAGCGAGGAAGGAAGATGAGCATTTTTATCTATTTATTTTGGTTGTCTTCCAAGCCCCAGCCACCAGCTTAGTGCCTGAGCTACCAGGGGCACCCATGAATTCTTTAATTTGTATCAAATTCATTCATTCATTCATTCACTCATTCATTCATTCATTGAGAGCGTGGGAAGAAGCATTTTATTTAGTTAGTTGTTTTCACTTGTCCCATCCCCACCTACACTCACCCCCACCTGGGACTTGAACCCAGGGGTATGTGGCCTTGTGCTTTTTTTAAAGGTAATGAACCTAACCACTGCTGCACCAGGGTGCATCTAATTTGTGTGAAAATTTACATTTTATTTCAAGAATCCTTTTTAGAGTTAAATTATCAAAGTAGCAGAATTAACAGTTTTAAAACTCTAATAGTTTTATAATGGTTATAAATGAAAAATAATGCTCCAGATTCTCCATTCCATTCTTATTCCCAGAAAAGGAAAAGCTGTTTACTTATTTCTTGATAACTTGCTTATACTATTATGTTGTACTGTATCTACTAACTTCTTTTTATTGATGATAAGGATTCTGAAACTAACATCTATACAAATACTGATGAAAATTTTCTCTCTTTGTGTCTAGTCTCTTGTTCTGTTTTGCTATTTTGAGGCTTATTTTCATGCTTACTGTTTTTGCTTTTTATAAATATGATAGCAGTTCTTACTAATCCTTGTGATTTGATTTAGCCTAGCTTCACTTCTTTGACATTTTTGCTTAAATATATCTTTTCAAAAAGTGAAAAATTCCAAGAAGCAAGTTAATGAGGCCAAACTTTAGTTGAAATGGCAATTTTTTGAACAGTTGTTTGTGTCACAGATCTCTTTTAGTGCTTTCTCAACTTAATTACACTATGGAATAATTGCGACTGTTTTGCTGCCTTTTGAAATTGAAATCTGGTAACCATAAAGTGGATACAATACTGTTTTTCGCAAGTAAGGATGTACATAAAAGCCAGCACACTGAAGGAACTTTCAAACAGTGACCAGGTAAACAGTGTGTGGAGAGTTAGGAAGCCTCCCATGTTCTTGAACATAGTAGTTCTTATTAGTAAAGCTATCATAGTTAGAAAAAGGCATAAAAGACTTTAAAGTAGACATAGATTCTAAAGTGAGGAATCAGAAATGAGCTGAAGAAACAACAGAACAAGATGAAAAGGATACAGACAGAAAAAATAAGAATGAAAGAACAAGTAATACTCTTACCGAATACGGAACCACATTGGCCCAATGGACAGTGGTGAAGAAGTCTTGATAATTTCGTGGCGACCAGGACATATATTTGAGGAATGGGGAACCTGTACATACAGATATATATTTTTAAAACCAAGTTATCTTGATAAATATTCTGAAAAGTTAAAAAAAAAAAAAAATGAACTGTTATAGCCAATGGAGACTTCCCATCACAATGATTAGGATTGGTTAAATAAGTGGCCTCCAAACTTTTTATTCACATGCTTCTAGAAGTAAAGAATTTGTACCCAAAAACAAAACAAAAGCAGAAAGTTACAATATACTGGCAATAATAAGAAACAGAGAAGAGACTATGGAAAATAGAAATATGTAAGACAGGAAAAGGACAGAGAAGGAATTAGCATTTGGGCAGGCATGGAGGACATATTGATAGATTGGATACAAATCAAGCAAGGTGCATAAGAAACAGAGAAGAGACTATGGAAAATAGAAATATGTAAGACAGGAAAAGGACAGAGAAGGAATTAGCATTTGGGCAGGCATGGAGGACATTGATAGATTGGATACAAATCAAGCAAGGTGCACTCTTAGTAATAGCTAAAGAAGTCATTAGGATCTGACGGCATTTCAAAGGATAAATGCTAAAATTAATCCTAGTACTACTAATCTTCAGAAATGAAGAATGAACCCTGTATATTTCACTTGAAAAAAGGATTTGAATTTTACTTTAAAACTGGTACCAGAAAAAAAGTGGAAGCTGTCAGTACAGAGCATGTCAGGGAGGAGTGGTGGGGAGTGGGGGGGTCACCAAAGTGAGCTTTTGATTACATTTAGCATTAGAATTATAAATAGGGTAATTAAGTTTAGGGAACAAAAAAGCAGTTCTTAAATGTCATATAACTTAAAGATAATTATTGTATTATTTGAAGTTGAAAATTTAAGAAACAGGTTTAATTATTGATTTTTAAGTTTATGTTTAGTTCAAATAAATTGGATTTCAGTGCCTTCCAAATAGCCATTGCATAAGTCATTCATGGACAGACTTTGTAATCAATAAAAATAAAAACAAAAACAAGTTTTAAAATGTTCAAAAAAGAGTTATAAAATGGAACCTAGTAAGAAAAAAAAGATTTCTAGGCCCACTAGGCCCAAGGGTATATGAGTGGATTCTTAAATTCCCCATCTGTTTACCCAGACTATCTTAAGGAATACACCTTTTTGAAAAAGCAAAAGAATTCACATTATTAGTGTCAGTTATCTTTAAAAAAATTGAATGCTTATAATCAGATTGTTTTAGACACTTAAGGCTATAGCAGTAGTAAAAGAGTTCTCATAGGATTTACATTCTAGCAGAGAAAACAAAATAGTAATAACAAAAGTAATGTGATAAGTGTAGTGGAGGAGTACAAAATGCTTTGAGGATGTGACACATGGGAACCTTACTGCTTGGTGGGGGAGGTGCTATCAAGGAACACTTGTTTGAGGAAATGAGGTTAAAGTTGAGTCTTAAAAGTAGGAAGAAATGTATCAAACAGTAAAAAACGGCAAGTTAGAAAGGCAGGCAACAAAGCAGTCTATGGGACAAAGGGTTATTACTCTTCCCATTTACATACTGAATAAAATAATAGAGAGTAAGACCTTCATTAAAAAATTATATTCACTTCCACTAATAAATACAAATTAAATTAACGTATTTCTCCCCATATCCAATGGACTGAGATTTTAAACTAGGGCTTTTATATATATGTCAAACATCTAAGGTGTTCCTCAGTATAAGGTTGGTTAAGTAAATTATGGTGTATAACTACAGTGAAATACTAATACAGCAACCAAAAATAATATAGACCCATGTTCATTGACAAGGATGTCATATATTGTTTAGTGAAGAAAGTAAGTACGTAATCAGTCTGTAATGTATTATTTATGTGAATTATAGCTTCATGTCTATTGGCACATATTGTAGAATGCTACCTAGAATGTCCACCAGAGTCTTAGAAGTTGCTAATTTTGTGTAGCCAAATTTGGGGTGGCAAATTTATCTCTTCGTGGAATATGCTTCTTTCTCTTTTCTTAAAAAAAGATTGTAGGAGAGTGATGTGGTTTGTTCTCATTTGAGTAGTTTTCTTGGGATATATATATATATATAGTAAATGCTTTGGTTACAAAGCTTGAGCATGTTCTTCATTAAAAGTACTGAGTATTGATTTTTGAGTATTGATTATAACTTGAGACCCTCCTATTTGTATTAAACATTGTAGTTACTGAAATCTCTTGGACTTTACAAGGTAAAAAATAATCATTGTAATATATCTACGAAATGGGGCGGGGGGGAGTAATTGACCCAGGTTCTGCATTAATAGCTGTATTGATTCACAGTTTGAAAGTTTATCTATTGCTTTTCCCTTTAGAATATTAAGATATTTCAGGAGGCCAGGGACTCTGTCTCATCTGGATTAATGGGAAGTATTGTGCTAAGAATTTACCACTATCTTCTGCCAAGAAGTTTAAACTCTATAGATAGTACTTGATATATACCATGTTCTTGTTTATCTTAGATATTGAACTACTTCTATATATTTAGATACATATTATATGAAAATCTAGTGTGTACATTATTTTATATAAACATTTAAGCATACTTTTTCCTCTTGTAAGTTAAAACTATTTCTGAAGAATATTTAGAAAGCAAATCTATTTTGTTATAATGAGGTATTTCATTTTTAAATGATTTGTAAAGTAGGCTATGCTTTGTATGATTTATTTACTAATATATATAAATGAGTATAACAAATTATTACTAGTTTATTTGTATAAACTTTTAGAATATATTTTAGCCTTTTAAATTGCAATTATTCTTCGGAAGGTACCATAAAAGATAAAACAACTTTTATCCTTAAGTTTTAGTTGTAGTGCTGTTAAAATACTTTTTAGATTCCCAGTAAAATAACGTGATGGAAAAACATCAAAATAACAAAACTCAGTGTGCTTTCATACCTATATACCCCTATTTGCTGCAGTTTGTAACCATGTAACTCATTTCTTCTGAGTAAAAAAGGTTATGACCTTGGTTTATTTTAATTCAAGTTATTGCTTTCACTATAGAAAATCAGGTTTTTAGAGTTCTCTAACAGTGTGATATTGCTGGACTCTCATCCTTTCTGTTTAAATAATATAGGTACTTTGATGGAAACCTGGAGAAACTCTTTGCTGAGTGTCATGTAATTAATCCCAGTAAAAAGTCTCGAACACGCCAGATGAATACAAGATCGTCAGCACAGGATATGCCTTGTCAGATCTGCTACTTGAACTACCCTAACTCGGTGAGTATCTGGTAGTTTAAGCATAGCACTGACTCTATTTTATAGGATAAATCAGCCTTATTATTTAAAAAGAGAAAATCTGGGAGTCTGGGATTATATTGTAAAGCAGTAACCTTTCAATATATTAAGGATAAAGAAAAAATAGAACCTGTTCTCCCTACTACTTCCGATTTATTTTTTAAAGCAACGACTTGTTATTATACACCTAAATCTTTTTCAAGTTTCTTTTACCACCATTTTAGAATTGTAAAAAAGGTAAATAATGAGTAGAATAATTTTCATCTGAATTAATACGGATTTTAAAAGTTAAGTTTTAAATCAAATATCCAAAGTATTTCTAACATGTCAGTATTCAACTGTTTCACTAGGGAATTTCAGAATTTTTCATAACAAAAGATTTTCCACATGTATAGATTTATTTTAGCAGAGATTCTTAAATATAACAAGTGTTGTGACTATTGAAGCAGAGACTAGAACCGGTT
The DNA here is from genome assembly GCA_004363575.1 of Solenodon paradoxus. Taxonomy (NCBI): domain Eukaryota; kingdom Metazoa; phylum Chordata; class Mammalia; order Eulipotyphla; family Solenodontidae; genus Solenodon; species Solenodon paradoxus. The sequence continues at coordinate 152,931 of RJWH01001519.1, read as the reverse complement.
TATTGTTTTCTTTCCCTCTTAAAACCTTTTGAATTTAGTTGATTTATTTTGGAATGTCTACTGAAGAAATTTTAGACTTAAATGAACAATATTGCTATGTGAACCTTTTTTATTAATAACCATGGCAAATAGTTTTGTTACTTGGAATTCAGTTATCTAAGAAATAGCCTAATTCTGCAATAATTATGACTATCTTCTTTTTATATTCTCTGCTATTAGGTAAGCAGGTCGTTCAAATTATTACTGTATACCAGGTCTGTTCTGCCTCATATATTTTAACATATTGAAGGCTTTTTTCTTTTTCTTTTTTTAAAGGAAAGCTACAGGCAGGATAAAGGTATGAGTAGGCAAGCAGTCAGGAATAGATAGGAGAGAGAAGTACTTTATGTTTATTTAGTTCATCTTGCTTGTTCTCCCCCACCCCAGGACACAGAATCTGAGTCCTTGGGATCTCTGTGGGCTGCGCTTGACAGGAGTTGGCATACCAAACCACCTCTCCAGGGCATGTTTGAAGTCTTTTTCATTAGTTTTATTTTTGCATCTTGAAGAGTTCCGTTTGAAGGAAACTAATTTAGTGCACGTGAACAAGTACTTAGAAAAGAGGTTTTAAAAGAAAGTTAATACTCTTAGAGAAATAGAAAAATTCATGGGTTAAAGCATTTTAGTAATTAAAATGCTGAGTTGAATTTCCACATTTCTCAGTTTTTTTGTTTTTTCAGGGAAAGGTACAGGTAGAAATAAAGGAGAGTGGGCAGGCAGGAGCAGAGAGGAAGAAGAAACATTTTTATTTATTTTTATTTATTTGTTCATCTTGGTTGTTCTCCCCAGCTCCACTCTCAAACCTGGCTCCTTGGGATATACGTGACAAGGCCTGGCATATTTAACCTCTAAGCCACCAGGACGCACCCAAATTCTCAAATTTTGTTCATAGCTCTAACACAGCTCTAACTTTAGCTATTTGACTCTGAGTAGTAAATAATTTATATTCAATATTTCTCAGTTTTCAAATGAGTTAAATAAGATATTCTTTCAAAAACCTTTCCTATCCAGAGAATTGTTTTATTTCCCTCTCTTTAAATCACAATCCAAACTTGAATATTTAAAAAAAACCAAAAAACAAAAAACATTCAACACTGCTATTAAAAATATATTAGGCGAGCCCTGGTGAAACAACATTTGGGTCAGTTGCCTCTGAAGAAGCAAGCCACTTGCCCCTAGGTTCAAGTCCCAGTTGTAGGGAGGGAAACAACCAGTGTGAACAACAAAATAAACATAAAATAAAGATGCTTCTTCATCCTTTCTTGTACTGCCTACTTGTCTGCTCACCTTCATTTCTGCCTTCACCTTTCCTTTAAAAAACCAGAAGATTAAATTCCTGTTTTGACCACTTTTTTTATCTTTAACAGATTCTCTTTGCCAGTTGACATTTGTATAGTGTTTATAAGTATTTCTTTGAGGTAATTCCAAGACCCAAATAATTTATCTCGGGTTATATAAGGTTTCTTTATTCCTTAGCATTTCTCCTCCTGCACTATTAAAGCCAGCTCCTCAATTTAAATCTTAATTGTAATTTGAGTATTAAGGCTTATTGCTCATATCTCCTGGTAACTTTCTCAATGCCCCGATATAGTCTAATGTCCAAAAATTAGAATTGAAAATCATGACTGAAGATTTGTAGTATAAATTTTGCTGGTATGTGTAACTGATAATGGGAAGCTATGCATTCATTGACTCAACACAACAACCGCTGTTCTAAGTGTTAGAAACAATGGAGAATTAAGACAATGCCAACTCACATAATTTGCAGGTTAGCTAGGCAGATAAATAAAGTGATATATTCAGAAAGAATGGGACTGCTTTCATAATAGGGTATGATATTGTAGAAACATGAAGAGATGCCAAACCCAGTTTTGGGTCAGAGAGGACTTCCCACAGAAATTGACCCTTAAACTAAACTTAGAAGGTGTCTTAGATAAACTAGGAAAATATAGCAATAACAGAAGCCAAAGAAGAGAGTGCACTTCCAAGAATGCTAAAGCTGTGCTGAAAACATCGGAGAAAATAATTAAAAACGAAATTTGGAATTAACAACAGGAAGTTTACTTGAGAACCTTGAAAAGTTATTTTAAGTTGGTAAGATAGAACCACATACTATGCATGAGCTGGAGTCCTTTACTCGGAGGTGGGAAAGGAATTGGAGGCAGTATCAGCAAGTTAGTATTTTAAAGATGTTTGGCTATGTAAGTAATAGAATAGGAAAGCAAACAGCAACATGGGTTGGAAAGTAAGTTAAAGAGTTATGGAACTATATCAAGCATTGCGAAATACATAATCATGATGAAACCAGGACTTTTTCTCTTAGTTTCTAGATTAATATAATTTTAATTATATTATAGGATAATTTTAATCTCTGGTTCTAGTAGTAAATATCTGAAATCCCTTGTTAAGGCCTTAACAACTGGATCAGTGATTTCTTGTATAATGTCCACATTTTCCTTTCCACTACTCTTCAAATACTTACACTTGTCTTTTGTTAATTTATATCTTCAATACCTTTATCCTTATAGAAAACAAGTGTAGCTTTTGCAGTGCCACATGAAAACTTTTTAAAAAAATACGCTTCTGATAATTTAGTTTATGAAAACACTTCGGAGTGGGTGGCTAGTTCAGGGGTTCCATAGCCCTGGCAACAGTTACTTTATAATACACTGTTTGAATCAAAGCCTAAAATCTGGCTTCGCTTAACCCCTCACTCTACTAGGAAATACAACTTGGCTATAATATCTCGTTTTCATACAGTAAATAATTTTTAGTTCCTTAGAATAAAATACATTAAAGAGGTAAAGGCAAAGTTTAAGATTGTATAGCTAGTCCACGATCCCACCCCCTACCCAGAGGCACCACTGGATCTTTGTGCTCCTGGGAACCCTGAATCCATTTGATGAGGGAACTGATGCCCTGATTACTTGCACAGATTCTTTTTAACAACAATGTTTTTTTTCTTTTCTTCTTCTTCTTTTTTTTTTTTTTTAAAGGAAAGGTGTAGGCAGGAAGGAAGGTGAGTAGGCAGGCTGATAGGAAGAGAAAGGAGGAAGAAGCACTCTTACTTCATTTAGTTGTTCATCTTAGTTGCCTCCCCCAGACCCAGGTCTTGAATGTATGTGGACTACACCCAGTGAACTAAACTGCTAGCTACCAGGACATGCCTATTTGCCTATTTGCTCATTTTTTATAAACAGAATTGCTTCAGTTCTAGAGATTCTATGGGACATTTCTGATGGAGATAATTCTTTTGTTTCTGTTTTTTTTCTTTAAAGGAAACCTGCAGGCAGGAATGAAGGCAAGTAGGCAGGCAGGCAGGCAGAGAGAAGAGGAGGGAGCATTTAATTATTTTATCAGTTCATCTTGGTTTTTATCGTCCCCCATCCCCATCCACTCCTTGGGATGTACACGGACCTCACCAGCCAAAGGCAGTGGACATATCCACTGGGCCATCAGAGCTTGCCATGATGTAGATAATTTCTAAATGTTCTTACTTCACTTTGACATTAGTTGCTGTATATGAAAAATTGTGGTGATAAATGAAACAAGAGTATATATTTTTCTTTCATTTTCTTCAGGACCATTCACTTCTTTTGTAGGTAGTTTTTTTAGTGTATTCAGATTTGTTTATGACATTAAAAGGGATAAATTGATGAATAAACAATTTGATCTCATAAGTCAAGGAAAGGCTCAGAGAGCCATTGGTAAACACAGATAGTAAGGAACAAATATGTCAAAGGAGGAGGGAAAGGAAATAAGACAGGAAGAGACCAAAAATTATCCATAGTAAATGACAACTCTTGAGCACAGTGCATCTGTTTTTATATACACAAGTTAGTTTTCACCTTATCTTTAGATATACATGTGTGATTTGTTTTTCTAATTTATCTTGTTTGCAGTCTTGTTAGAAAAGTTACTTAGAAGATGCCATTAGAGAATAAAAGCTTACTTTACCAAGGGCCCTGGTCTAGAAGTCTCAGAGGTAGAGCTGTTATTTATAATGATCACTTAGTAACCTTTGTGAACTTAAATCTCTGAATCTTAGTATTTTTATTTGGAATAAGAATAAAGCACATGAGGCTGTGTATATGTCTTAAGTTGTGAATAAAACATTTTAGAGTTGATGTATTACTCTAGTTTGTCATTTACAAAATGCATATTTTCATTATAGCCTTTAAAATTAAATACCTCCCTTAGTCATCTGCAACAGGTTAGTACTATCTCCTTTATTGGTAAGGAATCATGAGAATGCATTTTTTTTCCCAGATTTTTTTAATGGATGAGAATATTCATTTCTCAAATATTTACCTTCACTTGTTCTATAAATGAGTTGTAATAATTGTCATTCTGAATAACATTGTATTTTAAACTAGATAAGTATTTTCCATGTCATTTGCTCTGTAAAACCAGTCTCCGGACTCTGATATATTTGCTTCTAGGTATTTTTTTTAACGTATTGTGCTGTTGATGTGCTTAATATAGAATTTTATATTTATCCTATTTACATCTAATGTCATAGTAACATCAGAAATTTCACAATTCCAAATAACAGCTAGCTTGGAAAATGGAATGGAATAAAAAAAATTACCACATAAAAGAATCACAGGGAGAATAAAACAGTAATAAACTTAGCAAGAAATGAGAAAGGTCTGTGTGAAGAAAATTATAAATACTGAAGTAGATAAAAGGATGACTAGAGTATTTGGAAAAATAGAATAATAATCAGTAAAACATTGGAAAATAATGTATTGATCAGACTGGGGAGAGAACTCACCCACCAAATACTAGAAAAGGCAGTGGATTGACACAGGATAGAGTCCTGTGTACATGAAGAGAATTTACTGTATTATAGAGGAGGCATTTCAGATTAAGTGAATTATTCAGTAACTGGTGTTTTGACAACTTGTAATTACTTCTGACAGAGGAAGTAGAGGACAAGGGATGGGGATGAGGGGTTGAACATAATTTCTGTCTGGGTTAATAATTTATATTCCTACCTAACTCTTTATATGGAAGTTCATTTAGAAGCCATAAACTTAACATGAATACATTTTGCTACATATAAATAAATACATTCTACATGGCAACAATAACTGAACCTTAAAAATTGGAACTGGAACAGACCATGATGGATTAAAGGTTTAGTTCACCAGGAATAGTCCAAATACATCCCAAGGATCCAGGCTCATAATCCGGGGCCAGGGAAACAACCAAGATGAACAATTTAAAAAAAATACTTCTTCCTCTCTCTTCCTGCCTTGCCTGCTAACTTGCCTTCATTCCTGGATGCACCTTTACTTTAAAAAGCAAAAAGTATGTAAGATACTGGAAATAGTGATTACTTCTGGGTAGAGGAGTGGGAGGACAGGGGTGGGGATGAAGGAAACTTATCATTCACCATAAACTAATACTATTAAAAATTGTTTAACCTTGAGTCTATATTATTCACTTTAAAATAATTTAGTAGTAAATATTGCAGAATATTTTAGACTAAAATATGATATGAAAAATACATTCATGTGGACATTACTGCCCATCTCTACCCTCTTCCCCTCAAGCCCAGCCCTAGGCAACCATAATTTATTTTCTTTCTTTATAAATTTGCCTATATTTTGGACCTTCCATATAATTGTAATCAAACACTATTGTCTTTTCTGACTGACTTCTTTTACTTGGCGTAATGTATTCGTATTTATCTGTGCTATAGCATGTATCAATACTCATTCCTTTAATGATTGAAATAATAGTCCATTATATGGATATTCCATACTTTATCCATTCTCAGTAGATGGACATTTGGGTTTTTCCCACTTTGGGAGCTGTTATACTGCTGCTATGAACATTTATGTACTAGTTTTTATATGGATATTTGCTTCATTTCTTTTGGTCATATACCTTGGAGTGGAATTGCTCAATTGTGTGGTGTAATTCTGTATACAATCTTTTGAGAAATTGCTAGTGTTTTCCAAAATTTCCACACCATTTGCATTCCTATGGATGGTGTATGAGGATTCTAATTTCTCCACATCCTGGCAGCTCTTGTTATTTTCTGTCTTTTTTATTATAGCTGTCCTAGTTAGTAGATAAAAGTGTTAGCTCCTTATATTTTGGTTTACATTTTCCTGATGGCTGAGAGCATTTGTCTTTTCATTTGCTTATTGGTACATGATATGTTCTTATTTTTAATACAAACATTGTCTGCCTTTCCTAAAAATTATTTATCTGTTATAGATGCATTTCTCATTAATTAGATGTTTTGTGTTGAATGTATTTGTATTTCTAGGTTTCGCCACCTACTCTTGTCAAATTGGACATTTTAGCTATGCTGAGAAATGTAACCATTAATAGAACTTTATTGAGTCACTGTAAATAGTGATTTTTCTGAAACTGTCTTCCAAAAGTCCAAGTTTTCTATATTTTTTGCAGTATTTCACTGGCCTTGAATGTGGACATAAGTTTTGTATGCAGTGCTGGAGTGAATATTTAACTACCAAAATAATGGAGGAAGGCATGGGACAGGTAAATATGCCAATTTGTTTCTTCATTTTTGTTGAATTTCCTTCATCTTTAGATCATTATACAAATAAGAACATAATCTAGAATTCTGGATTATGAAGTTGTGTGCAGGAACTTTATTTCTTTTTATAATGTGACATTCTAATTAAAGATCCAAACCAGGTAATGTTTTCTTGACAAATACCAATATTTATATGCATCATGTTAAAGCAATTTTGTTGACTTTTGCCTTTCAGGTTTTATATAAAAAAACCAGTTATTCAGCTTTGAAATTCTAGTTACCTTATTGTGATAAATACAGCATTTCCTTTAATAGAAAGGGAATATTAGGACCCTATAAATATTAAGATGTCCTCAGAACCTGACAAGTACCTGGCAGTGGTAAACTCAGTAAATATTTGTTGAATGAAAACATAGTTTGAATTTCTATCTTTTTCAGACTATTTCATGTCCTGCTCATGGTTGTGATATCTTAGTGGATGACAATACAGTTATGTAAGTATTTTTTGATAGATTCTGCTTGCTGTACATCGGTTATTTGGTTAAACCAAATTTTTAGTAATTATAAAAGGTGAAATTTCTGAAGTCTGAATAGATTTTCTAATTCTGTGTTCCCTTATAGTACAAAAGCCTATCTATAACTTAGTTGCCCAATTTCTTTTCTGGTGAACTTTGCAGTACACGATCGTTAGCTTTTAGTAAACCTTGAAGTTATAGAATAGGATATGTCAGTGTATTCCTTTGAGGGTCCTTTTGGAAGCAGACACCATGTGGGATAGCACTGGTGCAAGATAAAGAGTAACAGAAGTAGACATTTCTTGATGAGGCCTGATACTTGGTAAAGGAGATTGGGTGAAGGAGACTTCAGTAGGAAAAGATTCAGAATATGATGCAGCTTTGAGTCTCTGGGCAGCCCTGTGGGGAACTCCAGTAGATAGACTGACCATAGAAGAACGTCTTAATAAGCAGAAATGGCTAGGACCTGGTACCCTTATCGTGCTTAGTCATTATTTAGGAGCTTCCCGGGACGAATGTGACCGCAACTGGAGCAGTGCTACAGATCCCAGACATTGCAGCTAGAAGCTGTGGTAAACTAATCTTATTGTGAAAAGTTCTTTTTTAAAGGGAGAAGGAAACTTGAAGAAACAAACAGTTCTTGAATCTTGAGTCAAATCCCGGGTTGCTTAATTCTTGAGTTAGTGCTTTTATCATAACCTCAAACTACCTAATTGACTTCTCTTTAGGAGGATAAACAGATCGGGAGGCCTGAATGGTTCAAAAATGAATGATATAATTAGTCCTTATCTATATGGAAATATCCATCTTTGTATGGGCACTGAAACTTGAAGGTAATAAAAGTAAAAGCAGCCATAGGCTTTTTTGAGTTACAGGTGCTCGTATGCACAGGCACATGCATCTTGATCCTGGGTTCATAGCTTTCATAGCTGTGCCTGGGTGTGGGGAAGGAGTGAGGGAGGTGACTGATAAAGCCGTAAATTAACTTAACAGCACAGTTTATGAAACTCACTGATTCCACTTTATTAATCTCAACCTGTTTTGACTGCTTAAAACATTTTTTGCTATAGTTAGCTCTTTAAGACCGTTTCTTTCAATAAATCTTATTTCCATCATTAGTTTAACATTATACTTTCTGATTCCTTGTATTTTATCACTATAGATCATTGTATCTTTTCTTCTATTCCATATACATTTATTGGAAGCTTACCTAATAGTGCATATCACAGGAGAACAAAAAAAAAAATTCCTTTCCTTCCCCTCAGAGGTTTACAATAATAATTAAAATGGAACGTTAAGTTTTATATAAAATGGTATATATAAACTATAGTTAGAACCAAATAAAATTAAGGTGAACTATTTAGGAAAACTTTACTTGGGAGTAATATTAAAAATACATATATGTATGTATTTATATATTTGAGTTGAGGGAATAGAGGGCAGTACTGGTTAAAGAAATGATGCCTGTTCTTTTCAAATAGATCATCAAGTTCTCTATTAAATATTTTGTGGTGGTTAAAGCACAGAGTAGGAGACTTTTAGAGAGGAGGATGAAGATGTGCCCCAGTGGAGTAGCATTTAGGTCTACCACCTCCGGCTGGCACAGTCCACATACATCTCAAGGACCCAGGTTCGTGTTGATGAAGATGAAGAGTTTGACATTTTATGAGTTTCGTTTTAGGAGATTGTTAAAACTGTAATAATGAGATTTCATTTTAGGAAAACAACTTTGGTGGTATAGTGGAGGATAGTTTAGAATGGTGACACAAGTGGCAGTGATATGCTCAGAAATTTTATTTGTGGCAACTAGATAGGAAATGGAAAAAATCTTTCCATTATAAAACAAATGTGGCTAATATAAGGGCTCTTTGAAATCTCTGTAGGAAGAAAATAATCTCAGGGAAAGGATGTGAATAAGCAGTTTACAGTGAAAGAAATTTAAATGGTTACAAACATTAGCTATCATGCCCAGCTAAGTGAATATACCCAAAATTTGATACTCCGACATTTTTAAAGCTTTTTTTAAAATAGGAGATCGGTAAGGGAGGAGAATATGAGTGAGAATATAGTACAGTAAGAGTATGAAATGTTGCAATCTTTTTGTTATACAGTTGGATACAGTTTGGCAATTTCTGTAAGTTTATGTGCTCTTTGTCCTTTCATCCCATAGTTTAATCACTTTGAATATGTCATTATTACCGCCATTGATTCTGATAAATTGGCTGTTCATTATACCTTTTTCTCCTATTTGCTGCTTTCAAGATTTTCCTTGTCTTTGCAGTTTCACTGTTAGGTCTCAACGTGGTTCTCTTTGTGTTGCTCTTATTTGGGATTTACTGAGCTTAAGCTTCTCTTAGAATTCAAAAGATGGGTTAATTAAATGAGAGGATGTGGTTTTTAAATGTTTAATTTTATGATCCAGTAACTTAAATGTGCTGCCTGACATGCATCTCATCTCCCTGCCTATCAGACATCCCTGTGTGTATATTCCACAAGCTTTATCTTGTTCGACCTTCCTGCCATCTTTACCACCATTAAATTCACTCATTCATTTTGCTTCTCAATGTTAGAGATTGGCATATTCGATGTTAAAGACTTGCCTAAATTAGAGACCTTGATGATCTCTGACTCACTTTTTCTCCTGTATTTTTTTTTTCTATAGTCATTCATGAGCTGAATTCTGTCAATTCTGCATCTTAATTACCCTTAAATGCACCAATTTCTCTCTGTTCCCATGGCCATTAATCTGATCCAGACCATCATTTTCTCTTAGCTGAGAATCTGCAACTGACTTCTAAGTTACTCTCTCATACTCATTTTCATCACTTTCCAGTTCTTCACAAATGTTTTCCTGTATTGCTCACCTGTGTGGCTTCATCTTTTGCCTCACCTTTTATTTAAAGGCCTTCAAGGTAGTGTATTTAATATCATCTTGACTAATCAATAATAGTATCACACGCCTGGAATTATGATATTCAGGTTCAGTATCTTGTGAGGTATGCCTTAAATAGTATGATTTGGCATGCTCTTGTGGCTCTGATATTAAACCTGTGTCTGGAGAGCAGCCCATGTATAGCCTAAGGACCTGGGTTTGTAGCCTGGGCCTGGGGGAACAGTTAAAATGAACAAATAAATAAAAGGGCTTCCTCCTCTCTCCTTCTTGCTTACTCCTTGTCTGCCTTCATTCCTGCCTGCCTGCCTTCATCTTTAAAAAAAAAAAAAAAAAAAAGTATGATTTATTTTAATATATAGATTTTAGAATCAGAGAAGTAGAGATAATGTTTGGTACTTATTGCCACCCATTTTCAGCAAAACTATGCCAAGTACTCTTTTGAAAACTTTTAAGAGTGATACAGAAGATGTTTTTTTTTAAATTAGGATCTTTGTGTTGATGATGTATGCCTCTTTTGTCTTAATTCCCCACTTATCTGAAGACAGTAGTGTTTTTTAAAACAATCGATTGTTTTAAATTTGGTATAACAAACGGTGTTCTTTAATAGTTATTTCCTGTTTTATCGTATTGTAATTCCTTACTATGTAAAACAAAAATTGGTGCCCATGCAGGTCTTTCACCTTCATCTTTTCCATCTCCTTATTTCTGTTAGACATGTAATTATCTTATATAGTCAACTTTATATCATTTTCTGCTTTGTAACAGAATCTTTTAATGTTTTTGTCAGTAGTTTTATTCACAAAATTGTAGTCCTTTTTAATATTATAGCTTTGTAGATACTATATAAACTAGATAATTGACTGTATCCCAATAAGTAGGAAATGTTATCCTCTTAAGTCTGCTGCTCCAAGAATATCACAAGCATCTAAGCCAGTTTGATTTTTTTACAATCTATCAGTATCTTAAAAATCGCAAATGGGATTGTGCCACTACTGAAACACTGAAATGAAGTCTTACGGTTTGTACCAGCTGAGGCTAAAGACAAACTTAACTTCGATTTGTATGTTAATCACATGACTGTAGAACACCCATCTTTTATATAGCAGTAAGGCATAAATTACAAGACTTACCTTATTGTGTATTGATTTTTGAGTTCTAAAATATATTCAATAAATTAGGTGAAGTACATTAACGTTAAAGGTATCTTTGTTTTTGTGATCCTGGTGGAATGGTGGTTAGATCAACCACCTCCGAAGGAGTGCAGTCCATGAACATATCAAGACTTAAGTCCCAGGTGATCAACCAGTGTGAACAGCTAAATAAAAATAAATTAAAATGTTTCTTCCTTCTCTTTCTTCCTTCCTGCTTGCCTGCTCGTTTCTGCATCTTTCCTTTAAACAAAAAAAGAAAGAAATGTGGTTTTTTTCCCTAAAGTCCAGATCAAGGTATAGAATTTTCTAGTACCCAGAATGCCCCTTTGATAGTATCTATCTCACCCCTGCCTATCTGTTGCAGTTTTTGTTACCATCAGTTGTTTTGCCTATTCTTGCACATCATTTAAATTGAGTCATTTGGCATGTATTCTGTGTGTGTATCTACTTCTATTAACGTGTCTTTGAGATACATGTGCTTGTTGTTAAATACATCTATATGTTTTTAAGTAGGTTTGTTTTGTTACTGTATTTCATTCTCCTAACAATATATATTTTAATTTTTGACTTGTTTGATTTTGACTACTGTGAAAAAGCTACAAATGATATTCCTATATGTGTCTTTTGGCGGACACGTGCTGATTTCTTGTAGGCATACCTCAGGAATGAGGCTTTGAACTTTAATAGATACTGCCATGTGGTTTTCCAAAGTTATTGTATTTAAACTCCTAGCAACATATAACCATTATAGTTTTTCCCTACACTCTCATGAGTAGTCTTTACTTTTATAGTCTTTCTGTGGGTATAATGAGGTAGTTCATTGTGTTCATTGTGGGTTTGATTTGCAATTCCCAGATGGGTAATGAAATTGAATGCCTTTCTGTATATTTTTAACCGTTTGAATTTGCCTTTTCACAAAGTGTCCATTCAGGTCACTTGCCTATTCTTAAAATTTTGCTGTTTTATTTACTTTGTAAGAATTATTTAAATATTTTGATACAAGTCCTTTGTTAGATATGTGTATTACAGCTATTTTTCATTTTCACAGTGTGTGACTTACCTTTCTCGCAGTGATTTTTTTTTTTTTTTCCCCTACCCCTGACCCTAGGTCTTGAACTTGGGTCCAGGCACTTTACATGCCTGCACCTTAGGTACTGAGCCACAGGAATGTAGCACTGTTTGTTTTTTTAACCTCTAGCCTGGGTCCCAAACCTGGGGTTGCAGGCTTTACAAGGCCTGCATCTTAACTGCCATAGCACCCCATGCCAGTGATTTTTGGCAAACAGATTTTCATTTTAATGGCATCTAATTCACCATTTTCCCTCATTTATGATTATTACTACTTAAGAAATCTTTGTTCTTCAATAAATGGTGTTGGGAGAACTAGACAGCCACATGTAAAAGACTGAAGCTAGACCATTCTCTAATACCATTCACAAAAATTAACTCAAAACTAGAGACTTGAACATAAGACCCGAAAACATAAAATTCTTTGAAGACAACACAGGAAAGACATTCCATGACATCAGCCATAGAGAGGTCTTTGGGGACTCAACTCCAGCATCAAGGGAAACAAGCAAACAAAAAAAAACAGCTGGGACTGCATCAAACTACAAAGCTTCTTCACAGTGGGGAAAAAAAAATCACCAAAAGTAAGACAACCTACTAACTGGGATAAGTGTTTGCATAAAGGGTTTAATATAAAAAGAACTCATAAACTCAATAACAGAAACACAGGTAATCCAATCAAAAATGGAAAGAGGAATTGGAGAGACAGATTTCTGAAGAGGACAATACAGATAGCCATCAGGCATGTGAAAAGATGGTCCTGTACTTCCTATCAGGGAAGTGCAAATCAAAACAATGAGATACCACCTTACACCTGAGAGTCTGGCTATTACCCGAAAGTCTGGAAACAACAAATGTTGGCAAAAAGGAGCACTTTTATACACTGTTGGTAGGAGTTGGTAGGAGTCAAATTGGTGCAGTCCCTTTGGAAAACAGTATGGAGACCCTGAAAAAGCTGAATATGGAAATTCCATGTGGTCCTGCCATCCCACTTCTGGGTGTTTAGCCAAAAGATACAAAAACACTAATTCACAGTTGAATTTTTGCACTCCCACCATGTTTATTGCAGCCCTATTCACAGTTGCATGGAACTAACTTCCCGACATCAGATGAATGAATAGGAAGGATGTGATATATACACACACCCACAATGGAATACTACGCAATGCTTAGAAGAGATGAAATCATGTCATTTGAATCAGTTTGTATAGAATTGGAGGGGATTATGCTAAGTAAAATAAGCCAAAAGAAGAAAGTTACCAGATGATCTCACTCATAGGTAGAATGTGAATATGAAAAAATAAAGCAACAGATGAAACAAAACCAACCCTTAGACATTTGCAATGGAGCTGGGGTTACCAATAGGTAATGGGATGGAGAGGCAAGGAGGGGAAAGTGGTGGCAGAGCCTACTGGACATTGATGAAGTACACCTTGTGACTTGGTGGAGGGTGGGCAGGGATCTATCTTAGGAATAGGGAAACTGCACATATGGGTAACCTACACATACAAGTTTATTTTAATGTATAAAATCAGTTACTGCAATAATAGATGTATCTGTGTGTGTCTGTGTGTGTGGATTAAATATACTGTATTCATACAAATTAAAAACAGTGAGATACCACTTTATACCTGAAAGACTGACTATTATCCAAAAGTCTGGAAACAACAAATGCTGGCGAGGATATGGAGAAAAGGGAACACTTTTACACTGTTGGTGGGAGTGCAAATTAGTACAACCCTTATGGAGAACGGTTTGGAGATTCCTCAAAAAACTGACAATGGAAATCGCATATGATCCCATCAGTCCACTTCTGGGCAGCTACCCAAAAGATAGAAAAAAGCACCCATCCTCAGAGATGTATTCACTCCCGTGTTTACTGCAGTCCTATTCACAATAGCTAAGAACTGGAAATCACCTCAGTGTCCAACATCAGATGAATGGATCAAGAAGATAGATGTACATATGTACAATGGAATACTACAGAGCCCTTAGAAGAGATGAAACCCTGTCATTTGAATCAACATGGATGGAACTAGAGGGGATTGTGCTAAGTGAAACAAGGCAAAAGAAGATAGATACCAGATGGTCTCACTTACAGGTCGAATGTGAATAGACAAGACAAAGGAACAGATGAAACACAACCAACCCTGAAACATGCAACAGAACTGAGGTTACCAAAAAGGAATGGGGCGGGTAGGGGCAAGGAGCCCACTGGACAGTGGTGAGAACACTCGGTGATGTGGTGGAGGCCATTGTGTGTTGACAAATGGGGAACCTCTACATAGGAAATTATTTCAATGTGTAGAATAATGACTACAACAAAAAAGAAAAAATTCAAAGTTCAAAATTACATTTTCAATAAAAATAAAAATTAATGTAAAATTTTAATATAAAAATTTCCAAAATGGGAATTTAAAAAGTCTTTGTTTAATCTGAGGTTTTATTTTAAGGCAGTCCATGGAGAGTTTTTGGAGAATGCTTTGATAACATGAATTTAGAGTTACCTATCTCCTACTGGTATAAATTGAATACTCTATCATTTCTCATTTCTCCACAGTGACAAAGAAAATACTACTTCAGTATTTTAAATTGGAAATTTGGCACGAAAGCTGTAGAAAGAATACTATCTGCTTTAAAAAATACATTTTTGAAGTAGCAGAGCTCAAGTTCATACTGCAGTAATTTCCTATTCTAATTGAAACATAAAATGAAATAATTTGTCAAGTTTTGGGAGTTAATAAGGCAAAGTATGTAGACACTGAGCTGCTAAAAGTTATCTGCACTTTAAAAAATAGTTTCAAACTATAAATGTAAGCTTATAGATTGAAGGGAGGCAGGGAAAGGTGTGGGAGGAGTGCATGAAACAGTTTATATAGGGCTTTTTATTGGCCATTATAAGGTCTTCGGCTTTTATTCTAAGATGGAGTTCTAAGAGAATTGAATAGAAGAATGATGTGGTCAGAGAGGGTTGCTCTGATTACTGGTGTTAAAAAGCGATTGAAGTAGAAGAAATTGGGAAACTATTAGAACAGTTTGGGTGAGAGATGATGGTGATTTAATCCAGGATAATGACAGAGGAGGTAGTGAGAAATGGCTGAATTTTGAATGTATTTTTTTTCCTTTAAAAAGAGGAAAGAAGTGAACAAAGGAAGAAGCATTTTTAGGGAAGGAAGGTTGTGGAGAAGAAGGAAGCATTTTTATTTATTTTTGATTGCTCTTATAGACCCCAGGTCATGAATCTGGGTGCTTGGACTTTATGTAGCCCACGCCTAGCTACCCATTTATTTAACACCTCTGCCACCAAGACGCACCAAGGTTTTGTATATATTTTCATGGTAGTCAGATATGGGGTATGAGAGAGATTTTTCAGGAGACAATGTAAAATCATTTGAACTTTGATTGTGATTAGATGAATTCAAGTAGCAATAGATGTTACTTTTATTTTTGATTACCAGAAATATGAGTGAGTATTTAATTATAAAGCGACATTAACCACATTATCGTAACCCTACAATCCAAATACACAACAGTAGAAGAAGGTGGAATGTAATAGCCATTTAAGAAGGTTTGTTTGCATGCCCTAGTGGAGAGACAGTTTGGTCATCCACCTTTGGCTGAGAGCACAGTCCACATGTATCCCAATGACCCAGGTTTGTGTCCCAGAACTAGGGTGGACAAACAGAATGGACAGCTAAATAAAATGAATGGAGTGCTGCTTCCTCCTCTCCCTGCCTGCCTTGCTCACATTCATTCTGCCGCCACTTTTCCTTTTAATAAATAAATAAATGCAGTTTGTTATTTTAATACACTGAAAAATGTCAATGTTTGTGGAAAGAATTAAGATTAAATATGTAGTAAGTTTTCTATTTTAAAATTATCTAACACATTTACAAAAGAAGGTTTAGGTCATTAAAATGTTGATTATTTCTCCTGAGTGATAGAGTTACAAATGATTTTTATTTTCTTTTGTATGCTTGTCTGTATCAGAGAAAAGCTTTACTAAAGAAAATTCTTTTTATCATTGAAGCATAATACCATTAATTTACTGAGGGTATTATAAAACATAAAGCATGATTTAGAACTTGGCATATAAAAAAAATTTATCTTGAAAGCTACCTGGTTTCAAGTCTAGTTCTAGTTATCTCATATGAAAAAACAGAAGTATCCCAAAATTCAAGAGTGGTTAAATGTCATTGTGCTACTGTGTGTGTATAGTGCAGTCATTTGAAGTCATTTTGTCTACCTTCAGAGTGCTGCCTTCCACTATCATATTTAACATTACTTTTCATTGTAGGTGATGCAGCAGGTACTTTGTCGAGAAATTGTTTATTAATGGCCACAGATACACTTGTCTTTTTTGAGAGTGCTTATTCTCAGTTGTGAGAGATCACTTTCTTTTTCTTCCCTATCAGCAGATCATCTGTGGCCTATTAACCTTAGCCTTATAACTATGACTGACCCCTGTTCTCACCAGTCCTGGTAGGCCAAACAAGGTTTAGACAGCTGCTTATGCTAGACTTTGCTATAAGAAATCATTAGGATTTGTGACATCAGACAAGCAATTTGGGTTACACAAATAAAAGATATATTTGGTACTCAGGGCATCTGATTGGTTCTTTTCTTAATTTTTAATTGATGTAAATTTCGTGTAACAAAATTCACAATTTTTGACTTTTAAATATGCAATGCAGTGGCCTTTAGTGTATTTATAATGTATAACCATTGTCATCTAATTCCAGAAGATTGTCTTCATCCCGGAAAGAAATCCCATATTCCCCTTTCCCACCTTCCCCAGATTCTGACAGTTATTCATCTGCTTTCTGTTTAATAGATTTGCTTATTCTGGATATTTCATTTAATGAATTATACAATATGTGATCTTTTATGATTGAATCCTTTCACTTATAATAATGTTTCAAGGTTCATCCATATAGCATATCCATGTATCATTCCTTTTCTTATGACTTGATTATATGGATTCCACATTTATCCACATATTCATCAATTTTTGGACTCGGGTTATTTCCACTTTTTATAGAAGCATTTGAGTATTATGTGGACATTTTCATTGCACACCTATTTTTAATTGTGTGTGTGGAGCTGCTGGGTCTTATTTGTTTAACTTGAGAAATTGTCAGATACATAAATTATCTTTATTTTAGTTTTTTTTTTAAGGAAAGGTACAGGTAGGAATGAAGGTAAACAGGCAAGCAGGCAGGAAGAGAGGAGGGAGAAGCACTTTATATTAATTTTATTTAGTTCATCTTTGTGGTTCTCATCAACCCCAGGATGTAAACCCAGGTCTTTGGTTGCGTGTGGATTTCATTTAGCCGAAAACAGCAGACCTAACCACTACTCCACCAGGGCGTGCCACAAATTGTTTTTAGACCACAGCTTATGTAAAATGCACACATTCACTCATTTGAAAAATATTTATTTTTGAGTAGTTTTTGTTGTTGTTTTGCTGTTTAATAGGGTAGGAAACTGAAAATTTGAGATGTCAAAGAACTTCTCCTCAGTTCATAGCTAGTAAGTTGTGATAGTTTAAAACTAGGCTTTCCCACATCTGAGCTCCACCATGATCATCATCTCTTTCCTTTCCAAGTTAGGTGGCTCATGCAGAGTCTCTGAGGAAAGATGGTACTTAACTACTATTGTAAAACAGTGCTTTTATATGTGACAGATGTACACTGAAATTGTCACAGAATGGGGGTGACTTCTTGTGGAAGGAGAACAGTGGGATAAGAAGCTCAAGAAATTAGATGAGACCAGATTGTACAGAACTTCCTTTTTTGTTTAAAAGATTTTCGGTGCACCCCGGTGGAGTAGTGATTTGGTCAACTGCCTCCAGCCTGAATGTAAGCCACATATATCCCACAGACCTGGTTTGTGTCCTGGGCCAGGGAGAACAACCAAGATGTACAACTAAATAAAGATAAATAGAATGGTTTTTCTAGTGCACCCTAGATGGAGCAGCAGTTAGGTCAATAACCTCCAAAGGAGTAAGCCGCATTCTCCTGGGTTCAATTCCCGGGTCCGGAGGGAAACAACCAGTGTGAACAGCTAAATAAACATTTTAAAAGTGCGTCATTGTCATCTCTCTTCCTGTCTGCCTGCCCATTTGCCTTTATTCCTGCCTGCACCTTTCCTTTAAAAAAACAAAAATAGTACTTTTTCCTCTCCTCCCTTCTTACTTCATTGCTCAGTTTCATTCCTACCTGTACCTTTCCCAAGGAACAATTTTAACTGTGGTGTTTGATAGAATTTTTACTGATTCCGTCAGGATTCACTCTTTTTTGTTTACTTTAACTATTTTCTTATTATACGTTTAGAAGAACATTTACCGTTAAAACCAGTGAAACTTAAGCTTCAGAGTCAGTCCCTTTCATTGAATCCCAGAAATTTTTGTGAATTATAGAGTGTTCTAGATGACAGTTGCAGTCAGTAAACCTTTCTAGTAAGTGACTAAGAAAATTTCAAAGAAAGTCATCAAAATTATATATATAGTAAAACCTGGGTCCATTCTTTAACATTCTGGTCAACATCTCTCTATTTCTCATACGCTGTTTTGGGCAATGGATATCAGGGAAGGTGGCTGAGGATTGTTGTCTTAAGGCAAGATGTCAAAGTCAGAATATTCTGAAAGGGGCCTAGACTTGATAGTAGTTGGTAAGTCATTTTGAGTATAGGAAACATGGGGAAATATCTAACACTAAAACTATAGGTACGTTGCCATTATTGTTTTTATTAGTACGTTTATGGGTTTTTTAATAATATATGCATTAGTGTTTTCAATTTGGGGCAGTTTTTATAGCTATCACCTTGAAATTTTGTTTTATAAATGTGGAAAATAGTCTTATTTAAAAACTGATTTTTTTTGCTTTCAGGCGCCTGATCACAGATTCAAAAGTTAAGTTAAAGTATCAACATTTAATAACAAATAGCTTTGTAGAGGTAAGTGATTTTAATTTTCCTTGTTTTAATAGAAGGAATTCTGTTTATTAATAGAAACATTTAATTTCTTATAAAAATTATCTCAATAGTAAATACCTTTGCAATAAACTTATGGATTTTGTTTATGAAGCATACAAGACACCTTTATTAAGGAGTGTGGCAAACCAGGAAGGCAGTATCTTTCATAGATCTTGAATTTTGATAATAAATATATATTTTTCCAATATTCCTTTGTCCTTACCTGTAGCAAATTATTAATGACTTCATTTTTAATTGTTTGGCATTTTATATCTGCTTAATTTAGCTCATTATCAGTAAACTTTGTTAATAAAGAATGCTGTGGTTATTTTTATCAAACGTCTTTGTTTTAGCAGAATAGTTTGGCAAACTATGACCTTCTTGTTTTTGTAAATAAATGTTTATTTGAGCACATGCATGCCCACTTGTTCTATGACTGCTTTGCGACAATGGCAGGTTTGACTAGTTGCCACAGAGGTCATTATGAAATTTGTTAATGCTGGTGCAGCGTTACTTGATCATGTTTGATTCTATAATAAAAATCTTAAAAAGTTTTATTTTCTTTTTAGGAACCAAAATGCAGTCTTTCCTGTGATTTAGGAATTTTTCTTAGTTTTATTCTCAGTGGGACTTTGAAGATAGGAGTAGTTCATATAGTTTATGAAACTAGTTCTTCAAAGGATCTATATAATCTTAGAAAAACTGCATTCAAAACATTGCTATTGAAGACAAGCTATAGTTGGTCAGTTTTTTGCATACTAATGTCACCATATCCCCTTTATCCCTTGCACTAAAGAAGCAATATAAATAATTGCTTGCTATGCTAGGAAAGTTTGTATCATGACTTAATTTACTGTCATTTTGTATTTCCTAACTTGTATTTCAGTGCAATCGACTGTTAAAGTGGTGTCCTGCCCCAGATTGCCACCATGTTGTTAAAGTCCAATATCCTGATGCTAAACCTGTTCGTTGCAAATGTGGGCGCCAGTTTTGGTAAGCAAGTACTTTCCTAAATTTGAATCATGCACATAGCTTTTCTGTTCTATTTATTCTTGATAGTAAAACAGTTAAATACATTTTTTTTAGATCAGGTATGGAGGTGAACTCGATGGATTTGGATTTGACTTAAGATAGTTTATCATTCTGTTAAATAAGAATTAGACTAAAAAGGTATATCATGGCACGCCCTGGTGGCTCAGATATTAAACCCATGCCTGGGAAGCAGTCCACTACATATAGCCTAAGAACCTAGGTTTGTGGCCTGGGACCGGGGAAAACAACTAAAATGAACAACCAGCTAAATAAAGTGCTGGTTCCTCCTCTCTCTTCCTTCCTGCCTACTTCCTTCCTTTAAAAAAAGGCGGGAGGGGAGGGGAATACCCTGGTGTCCTAGTGGTCTGGTACATTTTGGGCAAACAGTCCTACATACATCCAAGGTCCTGGGTTCAAGACCCAGGGCTGAGGTGAACACCCACTGTTAATGACTAATTGTTAACTTGTTTCATCTGCCTCTTCTTTGCCTGCCTAATAGCCATCATTTCTGCCTGCACGTGCACCTGCAAATACATTTATTAATATACTTGACTAGAAATTATAGTAGCAGGCTTACAGATCTGGAACAAGAACTCAGTTCTTCTCCTTTCTGTTTGATTGCTTATTTGTCAAGTTATGTTTGTTACTTTTATGGCTCTTGCTGTTTTCAAGTTGTCTCTCAGGACATTTATACTGATGTGGTTGTTGGTTTTTCTTTGCTCTGACAAGTTTTAATTTTTCTCCTAAAAAGAAAATGTGCAGATAAATTTGGGAAGCCAAAACATGGTTGTTCAGGTGTGGTCTTTTGTTTTCTTAACTAATTAATTTTTTTGTAAACTGAGTCCTTGAAATTCAAAAATGTACCCTCAGCTTTTGAATTCTAAGTTCCACTTGCTAGGGAATTTCCAGAACCACATTTTATAGTGTTAAGATGATCTATCATTTCTTCATGGATCTTTTAGGAATGAGAAGCCAGTTGAACCACAGTGTTGTATAGCTAGCAAGTAGACATTTTATTGGTATTCCATACCACTCTTTTTTCTTCAAACAACTGTAGAATTAGACTTTACCTCATTAATATTTCCAAAAGAAGGAGGTAACTCACAGATTTAAATGTGTAAAATATGCATGATTGTTTCATATAGTTTGTTACTGTTTGAGAGTTTACCCTGTGAATAGTGAATGAAGTCTGATTCCATATCCAATTACAAATATATAATATATTTTAGTATGAAATACTTTGAACACAAAGTATGCAAAATAACAATGAATCCTTAAGTAACTAAAACCTTAGTTTAATCAAAAGCAATGTTTCAGTTCTTTTGTTTTTTTAAAGTTAATTTTATTGAAGGAACATTTTTCATAATATTATATAGGTTTAAGGTGTGCATCATTGTAAATAGACATCTATAGATGATATTTTAAATGTATCACCACCATTCCAATTTTTCTTTCACCATGTGTTTGATCACTCTACCCAGTTTGTCGCCATTATTTTTATTAAGAAATAAAGCATGACAGATACATAAGAATCCCTGGGTTCCCTCGATCCCATATTCCTCTATTCTTAGGGAATATTAAATCACATTTTTGTTTTATACCTTATTTGGTACGGTTTCTGTCCTCTGGACTGAGGTTCATTTGTTCAGCTCATACAAAGATGTGGCCTGTTTGCTTCCCATATTTTACTTACTGTACCTTAGTACTAAATAATGTAATTGCTCTACAAAGTCAGACTTTTCATTTAGGGTGTTAAAAGATTTAGTATATACTGATGTAACATTGGTTTTAATTTAAGTTCAAATCAGTGCATATGGTTTTAGTTTGGTTTCAAAGAGAACTAGATTACTAATGCATAAGTAAGTAGTAAATTGTTGCAGTAAAGGGCTATACATAATGACTTGGAAAACTACAGATCTAACTGAACTGATTTTTTTGTCTTAACTGCTTGGTAGTTGTTGAATCACTTATGAAATTGTCATCAAAATATGTCTTCGTGGTATGCTGGTGGCCCATTCCTGGTGAGCAGTCCACATATGGCCCAAAGATCTGGGTTTGTGGCCCAGAACCAAGGGGAACAACTAAAATGAACAATTAAATAAATAAAATACTGCTTCTTACTCTACTTTCCTGCCTGACTTCATTCCCGCTTGTCGTCTTTTCTATTTAAAAACAAAAAACAAAAAGTGTCTTCATACTTATAACCATTTTTCTTTCACATGCATTGAGTATCCCACACAAACTAGTCCTAGTGCTATAGTCTCAAGAATTTATGGTAGTGAAACAGACGTAAGTTCCTGCCCTTGTCTTGCCAATCTATAAAAACTGATGAAAATACAGAGGATCTATAAGGCATGAAATTGTTTGTTTACTTAAGATAGATAGGACTTAATTATTTTAACTCTTGTGTCACTTAACAGCTTTAACTGTGGAGAAAATTGGCATGATCCTGTTAAATGTAAGGTGAGTTTGGCATTTTTGTTTTAAAATAATATAGCAAAGCACTTCTAAGACTCAATGACTGAAAAACCACCATAGCCCTAAATTTTGCTATTTATCTATTGGTAGGTAGGAGATAGTATTCTGCCCTTTTTTGTTTCGGATGATTGTTGCAAGTATTCAAGGACCATTCCTTAGGAATAAGTCAGCTACTAAATATTATCAGGATAACCGTGGTTAAAGCATCAACCTCATTGGCAGTCTTTGTAATTATCTTAGGGGGATGGGCTTCTCACTTAGCTTCAGGCAGAGAAAAATTCTTTTCTGGTTAATTATTTTTTAACACACCAGATATGAGAACTACAGGATTTCCTTGGTTTAAAAGAAAGTAAAACCAGTGATAATCTTGTTCTTTGACTTTTACATTTAAGTTTGACTATATTTAAGTGTTGAAATAATTTTCTATCCTATATCTTAAGTCTTTTGTTGTACCGTAACAGTTGTTGTTTTCAAACAGTGGTTGAAGAAGTGGATTAAAAAGTGTGACGATGACAGTGAAACCTCCAATTGGATTGCAGCCAACACAAAGGTATTTTCCTTCAGTAAATACTTGGTAATAAAACTGATAAATATAGGTGTATCAGTATTAGCAAGAAGCAGTAAGTTTACCTAGTTTAAAAGTCTAAATCCATCTTTTTAAAAATATGGTATTTCTTCCCTGAATAACTGCCAATTAATAATTATCCTTTAATTCAGTGTTTGAGTTAATTTTACTGAGTACTATACTGTAATATGCACAGTACTCTGCGTTAGAAGATTTCTTCTGTAGGAAAACTGTTAGTTTCTTATAGAATAAAAAACAATTTTTCTTCCTGGATTTAAAAAGGTATTATACCTTTTTATCTTAATTCTTGGCTGCCTTTTAATATACAAATTTGTTGTATTGTTTACTTCACTTCTCTTGGCATTAATGATTTACCTTTATGCCTTTAAAAATTCCTAAAGTTTAATTTTAAGGATTCGTTCTTTAGAGCAGGATTCAAGCAGAGTAACTGAGTAAACAGTTTTGATGTCAAACTTCTAAAATATGATTTATAAGAGATAATTCCTGTGAAATAGATATTTCGGGAGTAATATAGGTTGGGTATCCCTTTGGGGGGGGTTTTGTTGTTGTTTTAAGTACTTTACTCATAATAGTTTGGAATTGTATCTCTTTATACTATGAACCAGTTATTTAGCTCTAAACAAATGTCTTAGAAATGCTAGTAGTCTTAAGTCACTTTCTTTCCTGTCACAAAGTGATAAGCAAACATTTTAATCCCAACTGTGTCCCTAGCCATTCTCTTAATAGAAGATTGTAAAATTATCCAGTCCTTTACATAATTGAATGCTTGATCTTGTCCATATAGGAAGCAACTTGGTTGATGAACGATAGGGTTTTTCATGGGATATTTTATTACTGTTTTTGACATGTGAAGATGATGCAATAAAGAATATTGAATGTTTGACCAGTGTTAGTTATATGGCTGTGCACTGTTCCATCACTTAGTCACAGGACAATAAGAATAGAAGCGCTGAAATAATGAAGACCAACACACAATTTTATACCATTAGATCCCTGTTCTACCCAGAAAGATTAAAACATAGTATACGTTTCTGTGTCACATAAAACATATGCCCACAACTGTGAAGAATGTATGAATGAAGTTAATATTTTGTGTTTTCTAAGTCCATCATGATAAACATATGGGGGAAACCTTACAAAATATACTGTAATATTATGAAATAGTTACTTTTGTTATTTAAAAAATTTCCTAGCCAAACATTCTTTCTTGAAAATTGAGTATTTTCCCACCTCCACATAGTGAATAATAATTTCATTAAAATCCCAGAACCCTTTAATGTAATAGACTCTGTAAAAATAGTACTTAGAATAGGGCAGTTATATTTTCATTAAGTAGTTTAATTAAACTGTGACATTCATTCTGTTTCTAGTGTAGACCTCAAATATTTTAAACACCAAGATGTTGAAAATAGGATGTGTAGACTTGAATATAGTTGACTTTGTTTAGAAAGAGGGATTACTCAGGAGGAAAGGCAATTTATAATGATAAACTTAACTGCTTGGTAATTTTGAAATGCTTTCTTTTGAGAGGTTTCAGAAGCTTGTAGTAGTAAGTAGTTGTAGTTAGTAGTAGTAGTAGTGGCTGTGTAAACAGATTTGTAGATTTTTGATGGTATCCTAACACGCTTAGAGCTTATTTGGCTAATTATATTATTTGGTTAATTATAACCAAGAAATGTAGAATGAAAAAGATATTTTAGGCCTGAAATTTGTGTCTTTGGAAAAATGTAAAATTTTGTACATGAGTAATTTCAAATATTTGATTTATAGTGTATAATTAAAAATTGCCCTATTGGCCTATTTAAAATTGTAACTTATGGGCACTGTAGTCACAAAAGGTGAATTGTGCACATAATGGTAATATTACCCCCCTTGTGAGAGTTTCAGACACCAGACACAAATACAGCAAAGGTATAAGCTTTATATTTTATTTATAATTTTATTTAAAATAATAAGTTTGATTTTCTAAATTTTCTCAAAAGTAAAAAGCAGTTACTCTACCTGCAGGGCATTAGCTTTGATTATCTAACAACCAATAAAATTATATAGACTTGGAGAAAATCTGTGATCTCTGTAGCATAGTTGTAAATTGAACATGATAAGAATTTAAAACAATGAGTACTTAGCGAAAGAAAGTTGGGAAATCCAGAAGGCACAAAAAGAACTTAACCAATTCTGCTTGCCTGACTCTTGAGGCCAAATTATTTGCGTTTGAATCCTGATTCTACCATTTGCTACCTGTGACTATGGTTTACTCTGTTATTCTTTTCTCCCTTAGTTATTTCATCTAACAAATAAAGCATCACTTTAAAGTTAAAGTTAATGCCTATAATAGGGAATATCCAATAATTATTTCTAGATGACATTAGAGAGTATATTTTATTTAGATGAGCAGAATGTTTTTAGCTCCCATAAAACTTATTACTACATGCATGATTAAAGGTATTTATATGGTTTTATGTCCCAACTCTGTGAAACAGATTCTTAAATTTTATTTTGTAAAAGCCAGGAAGAATAATGATAAGAGCTCATTTTTAGTAGTACTCATTAAGTGTTCAGCACTGTTCTAATATTAATCACAGTAAAGGAGGTATTTAAAAATAAACCAAATCTAGAACTGGCTTCTCAGGATAGTAATACAACCTAGTGTAGCATTGACACCAACTTTATAGTTTCTCTTCATAGGAATGTCCCAAATGCCATGTCACAATTGAGAAGGATGGCGGTTGTAATCACATGGTCTGTCGTAACCAGAACTGTAAAGCAGAATTTTGCTGGGTGTGTCTTGGCCCTTGGGAACCACATGGATCTGCCTGGTATGTTGTGGGGAAGAGGGAAGAACGTGTTCATATAAGTATGTGATTTGTGCCCACGTATTATGAATTAGGTTTCTGCCTCATGAAAATTACCTAAATTGGGTCCTAGATAAATAAATATTGTGTCATCAGTATACAAGATATCCAGAGAGAGGGGGTTGACTAATTAGGTATATTTCAAAGAGGACATAAAAATTGAGATGAACTTTAAGAAGAACCTAAGAATTAATGAAAAAGTAGTAGAAAAAACATTCAAGGCAAAAGGAACAGTATGAACAAAGGTAGAATGATGTCAAAGTATATGACATTCAGTTGAAGAGTTGAATTTTATAATTTGTTTCTCTAGGCAATAGTTAAAAACTGAGAGATTGGTTTGCAAAACGAACATGCACTTATGTTTTACTTACCCTGAATACCATTAAACAAAAAAATTGTCCCGAACTTTAAAAATTAAAAAGTTGCCCAGTGCAGTCCAATTTTTTAGTTTCTCTTTGAAGCATAGGAACCAGTCCTGCATTCCCTCTTGGCAGCAATTACTTGCCCTTTATGTGGGGCCTTTACTTTCAAGTTCCATGTTTCCGCAGTACTAAAGCTTAATGTCACTTACATGATCGTGATAGTACCAGTTACATTTGGCAGCATCTGTTAGTCTTTCATGTATGTTTCTTAACATGTATGTTCGGAAAGTGCAAGTTAAACTGAGGATGTCTTGGCTTCTAATGGAGTTTGCATAGCTAGTGAAAGTGAAAATGAATCTTGAGTGTAAATGACCCATTTCACTAATTTGTGTTATTTGCCTTTTCCCTGTTGACTTTTAAGTTAGTAGTCCTTCATAAATTGTGACAAATAGGAAAAAAGAAAGTAGGCTGGGGCTAAAGTGGTTTGCATTATCAAAAGGATTTTAAATGGGCGTGATATAAGTAGATCTTAATTTGATGAGAAGGCTCTGTACAATGTGCTCTATATACATTATCTCAGAGAGAATGGATAGGAGAAGAAATTGCAGGTAAATAAGACAAAGATCTGAATTTAAGACAATGACAAGTCTTTAGTTTTATTGGAACTTTCCCTAGATTCATTAATTAAAGGACTAGTAAGAGGGATTACTTCTCAGAGATTAACTGATTCAGATAAAAACCAATTGGTTAAATGGAAGTAAAGTGATACTGTCACTGTCAAAACCAAGGAAAAGAGTATTTGGGGTTTAGTTCTGGATTTTGGTAAGTCAAACTGCTGGAGAATTAGTGTTCCCAGAAACTAAATTCACTCTGGTTAATTTCATCAAATGTAATGAAGGGAAGAATATTATTAAAGATATATCTATATCTAGATATAGATATAGATATATAGTATGTGTGTAAGGAAATCTCTGATAAATTTTAAATGAACCTGTATTGAAACTGTAAAGGGTACAAAACAAATAGATACAGAAGAATAAAGATTAGTCTGGACCAGGGATGTCAGAAATGTTCCCAATGTCTCCTTTTTACTATGGCTGCCATCACAAATGAATCATACTGTGCTTTCTTGTTTAAATCTGAAAATACCTGGGAAACCTCAAAATAGTATTCCAAGTGGCACTGTTGGTCATCTTGAATTAGACATTTAAATTAATCCTATCTTCTTTCCTACCCTTGAAATTTTTCATGTTGGTAGAGTAAAGCCCAGAGTGACTTGAGACTTATAAATATCTAAGAAGGTGTACTCTGATGGATAGAGGCCACATACCACTGGGTTTGAGTCCTGGGCCCCGGGGTGGAGGAAGTGGGGAGCGGGGAATGACCAGTATAAACAACTAAATGAAAAACATAGGTAAAATGCTTCTCTCTCTTCCTGACTGCTTGCCTTCTACTGCCTTCATTCCTGCCTCTACCTTTCCTGAAATTTAAAAAAAAAAAAAAATCAGTAGGAAGAAGAGGTGTTTGTTAATGTTTGAAACAATAGAGAGCAAGAATAAGGAGCTAAATCAAGAAATTATTGGTAAGAGAAGATTATACTCCAAAGGGAGTGGGTTAATAAGCATCCTGACCTGGATGGGTTATATAGTCTAAATTACTTTAAAAACTTGAGATGAAGTCAGTGGGCCACTTTTGGCTATTTCTGAGTGATTATAGGAAATAATTTCCAAAGGCTAAAAGTAGACAAAATTTTACTCCCAAAGTTTGTGATTAATTCCACAAACAATATATGAACCACATTTTTTTTCCTTCTCTTTTGTAAAAACCTAGAATCAGCTGACATTATTAGGATGATGGATTTCGTACATTTCAGCAAGGTATTTCAGTGTGGAGTGACAGAAGTCAACAGTAACCTAAGTTATAAATACAGATGGAGGTATATTTGGGATTAATTGAATGACTGTTTCTTGGAGTACAGATAATGAGTCTGTGTCTTAAATTCATGTAAATTGTTGACTGTTTTTCCAGTCAGGTGGGGTTTTTTTTGTTTGTGTTTTTTTAAAAGGAAGCATGCAGGCAGGCAGGAGAAGAGAGGAAGAAACATCTTTATTTTACTCACAGTGGTTGCCTCCCCCGCTGGCCAGAACCCAAACCCGGGGGCATGTGACCTGCTGCGTCGGAGGTGATTGACATAATTGCTGCTTCACTAGGGCGTATCTCCAGTCAGTTTTAATTTTATAAGACTGACTTGAACAAATACAGGAATCTTGCATATATTTTGAGGTAACATCAAAAAGGAATATTGAATATATAGACCATTACTGAAGAACTTAAGAGACTGGAACAATGAATCCAAATTAATGAGTGTTAATTCAATTAGAATTCTTCCTTCAGTTCTGAAAAGATCACTCTTAAAAGATTCTGGAGACCTGACAGCAACATGGTTAAGAGCATTGGTTAAGAGAATGGACCCTCAGACAGGCATAAAATTAATTTCCAGCTCTGAAATCCTACTTACGCCACATATTACTTCTCTAAACCTAATTCTTCATCTGCTCAGTCTAGATATTAATAATACATATTTTATGATGTGGTTGAGGGGATTAATGTGAGAGTGCACTTAAAGTCCTTAGCAAGCGAATAGTAAGCATTCTACAAATACCAGTTTCTCCCTAATGTAGGCCAACATAAAGAGCAGTGTAAATCTTACTCTTTTCTACCTTGAGCTGACTTCTCTGGGCAGATTTCTCCCTTTCTCCTCCTTTTGTATATCATTCCATTTTCGGCGACTGTTATAAACTGTAATAGCATGTAATGCACACAGTATAGTATCTTACTTAGTACTCAGTCAACTACTGGTTTTCTTTGGTTTGTAACAGAAGGTAACTGGAAAAAATGGGAATATTTGGCTGAATTGACAACCTAGAAAATAAGATGACCGCTTCAAAAATTGAGTTACAAGTTCAAAATACAGTCAGTAAATGGATGTTCTAGAATAACAGTGTTCTCTAGTGATCATAGGTCATCTCTCTGGAGCTGGGGAGAATTCCCTTTTCTTGCATAGAGAACTATTAACACTATTACAGAGTATTCGAATACTAGACATGGATTTGATTGAACCCCACTTCATTTGTTTTCATTCTGGTAATTCTGTCATTACATTGGTATAACTGGGTATTTTATCATCTAGGTTTTTCTGTGTAAACAAGAATGAATGTTGGTTCTGGATTTTTGCTGAATCGAGGCTAAATTCTGTGATTTGCTTCATCTTAATTGATTTATAACTTAATGGAATTCTCCTAATTTACTTTAAGGTACAACTGTAACCGCTATAATGAGGATGATGCAAAAGCAGCAAGAGACGCACAGGAAGTAAGTACAGTTATTTTGGGGTAACAGTTGAGCAGGGAATGTGTGTTGTATGTTTATTAAGGAATAATTTAGTGGAAGCTAAAAAATTTGTGGAACGATACTCCAGTAAATATTGGGTATCTGTGTACCTTAGAAAAGGGAATCTTACCCAAAAATGCATATTAAACTTTTTTTACTTATAGGTTGTTTATGTTTTGATAATGTGGCATAATTCCAGTTTTCATTAGTTTTTGTTTCCAGATTTTTCCTTCTCCAAAAAAAAGAATCGAGAGTGAAATTTGTTAAATAGCTCTGGTGTTATTTATAGGCAGTATTTCACTTATTTTTTCTGGGAGAGCTAATGGAGACTGGACTACCACAGGAGGTGGGAATTCCCTATTACTGAATAGGGAAATAATCTACTAATACAGAAGACATTCAAATACTAGATGTGGATTAGAAATTAGCAACACTTAAGTTTCTTTCATCCTAGTAATTCTGTCATAATTGTAGAACCCTAGAATTTAGTCATGTTATATATTTATCTATTCAATATTGACATTCCCCAATTGTTCCGCAAGTTTTCTTTTCAAATGATGTTCCTTGCCATTATATTGCCAGAAAATTACATATTCTTACTTAGGAAGTTTTACTTAAATTTTTCTTTAAAATTTATTACTAATTAGAAATACCATAAATACAAAAACAGTCTGTGATGTAGTCTGTCATATTGTTGTAACTGAAAATTCTTTCTTTTTTTAAAAGACTAGGAAATGATCATTTCTATTTATAAGTGATTAGTGAAGTTTCACAGCCTTTCTCAATATTTGTGATCTTTTCAAAGGGAAAAATAACAAAACTTTGAATGTTGATTTAAATTGTGTTCATTATATTATTACTTAACTAAATGTATAAACAAAATCAGCTGTAGACTCTTCCAGCCATTAAACTAAGAAAGAGTCAAAATACTGATGAAAATTAGGTTGAATTCATTTAACAGATAATATTGTTTGCTGTAATGAAATTACTGTTGATAGACTGCTATATGACTAGATTATAGGTTATGACTAGTGTTAACCTAGTATGTGTTAACTTGATCTCGCAGCAGTATTCTTCTCATCTATTAAAAAGCCTTCATTCCTGTAGTACATCATGATTTGATTTGACTAAAGTGTGTACTTTTATCACTTATTTAACCTGATAGTAAAGTAATACTGTTTGTTGTTAAGTTTTGCCATTTCACAGCGTTAAACCTAAAGTAAAATACTGGTTCTTGGAATGCCCTGGTGACCTAGTGGTTAAAGCCACCAGGTATATCCATGGTACATCCCTAGGAACCAGGTTGGAGACCCAGGACTTAAGAAACAGCATAGATATACAACTTTTCTTTCTCCTCTCTCATCCTGCCTACCTGCACCTCTTGCTTCAAAAAAAAAAATATGGGGGTGTTGGTGGGGCTTCTCAGCCCTTAAATTCATTGAGCTGATCCAGACTTTTTTTCTTTAGGTGAGCATAAGATTATTAAATATTTTAAAGTTTCATGATCAGTTAAGATCATATCACTTGGCACCCATGCCACACACCCTTCTAATATCTTAGATTCCAATCTGAGATATATTAGCCCATGTAATTTTTTTTTTTAATTTAGTTTTTAGGGATAGGTATAGGTAGGAGTGATAATTGAACAGAGGTGGGCATACAGGCAGGCAGGCAGGCAGGCAGGCAGAGAAGACGAAGAAGCACTTCATTTAGTTGTTCATCTTGGTTTGTCTCCCTGTGTATGTGGACTATTCCCAGGGTGCACCACCCCATGTAATTTGATTTTTTAAAAGTTCTATAATGACAGTCATGCTTTTTCCACTCATTTGGACTTGATTTGCCTTTGGCATTTTTTTTTTTTTTAATTCAGTTCGTCATTTCATCTTTTTTTTAAATCTTAGCCTTTTCTCTCTTATTAGCATTCTGCTTGTTTTAAGCAGCTATGAATATCTTA
The DNA here is from genome assembly GCA_004363575.1 of Solenodon paradoxus. Taxonomy (NCBI): domain Eukaryota; kingdom Metazoa; phylum Chordata; class Mammalia; order Eulipotyphla; family Solenodontidae; genus Solenodon; species Solenodon paradoxus. Next base: position 121,116 of record RJWH01001519.1, on the reverse strand, counting down.
AATTTTATTGAAGAGAACAAACATTTTCCTAAAATTTTCTTCTAATTTTGATAATATTCTTTGGGGGCCTTAGAGAAATGTTCTTTCCCTTATGCGGCATTGTATTTTTACTTATTACCATGGTGAAGAGTTGTCTAGTTAGATAGAACTAGATGTGGTATTCACCAGCAGAGAAAGTATTTGAGCTATCCTTAGCCTTCACTGTTCTTGATATTGTAGAATCTCTTCTCAGATTCACAGGAAACATGGGTTATTGTGCATAGCTTCTAAGTCAGTTTCTAACATATAGATACTAGAATGCATTGCTTTTCTAGCTCACATATGTTGGACTAAACCAGAATCTTCTGATTCTGTGGCATGTAGGAAAAGATTTTATAGCAGTGATTTTATTTAGTGGAAACCATACCTCCCAGAATGAACCAGTACACCATTACATGCCCCTCATGTCTCTTTTTTTCACTTCTTCCCCTTTCATACTGTAACCTTTGAGTGCCTTTGTTGTAGAAAGTTGTTGTTTCATTATACTATGCCACAGTGCTGACATTAATGGACATTTGAATTTTCTTCTACACCAAGAGTCAGCACATTTTTTCCTTGAAGTAAGAAGGGTCAGATCATAAATATTTTTAGCTTTGCAGACTATATGATATCTATTACATCTACTCGTTCTGCCTCTGCTGTTGTCATCCAAAATCAGCCATAGACTTTCAGTGAGTGTTCCGAGTAAGTTTCATTTACAAAAACAGATGGATTTGGCTTACAGGCCGGAGTTTACCTACCTCTATTCTAAGCAGTCAGGTTTATTTTTTCAGTTGTTTTTTTTTTTTCCCCAAAGTATTTTCAGGTCACTGATTGTATTTCTCTATACAGATTCTGATATTTGATTAGAAAGTTGATCTTATTGCAGTAGTGGGTTTTCTTTCATGTTGAATTTAAGAGTTATTTTAGTGAGAAGCTGTTTCAGAATTGTTTGGTCACATTAAATCAAGTCCGCTAGCATCATATGTTTTAATATAATAATTTAGGTATTTCATTTTATCTTGGGAATTTGATAGACTTGACAGTACTAATGCTTTTTGAAACAGTGCCAAAAAGATTGTATTACACATATTATGATTAGGTTATTAATATATACTACCTAATAAACTGTTACTTTAATAGTAACTAGATATAATTGACATGATTGTTTTAGATATAATTGGCATACTTTTCCAGTATGTAAGCGTTGATTTGATACCTATCTGACTCGAAATAACATGATTTGTGTATGTTTTTTTGAGAAGTTTCCATGTTTTATACTAGATCTTGTTATTGGCAATTATATGGTTCTGAGTTAGTTTTTATAAGTCAGAGACCAACCTTAGGACCTAGTTAGTATCTGTGCTGTTGGTAGACTTTGAGGTATGAAGAGAAGTAGTAGTGAGAAAAGAAAAGAAATATGTAGGTATGGTAAGAAACCCTTCGATAGTAGTTGTATTTAACAAGAATTTATTAATAATTTTCTGCATATTAGGTACTAAAGATACCAAGATTACTATTTTGAAAGTCTACCTCCTAAGTTTTATTGTCCTCTAGAGTGTAATTGATAGACCTATGTGAATTATTTTTACAGTGATAAGTGATGAAAATCTAAGCCAGATATCATCTATCTTTAGAAGATAGACTTTTAAATATAGCTGTAATACCATAATTTATACGTACATACTTTTTAAAGCTTACTTTGTTAATAATCAACTGTTCAGTGTTCCAGTGTCTGCCTTTATCTCATGTATTTTCTTTGTGGTTGGTTCATATCAGGATCTACACAGGTCAACAAAGTAGATACGGTTACTAGCTCTTGATTCTCCTAATCCTTTTTTTGACCCTTGTCATTTATTTGTTGAGGAGACTAGGTCATCTTGACCAATGGAATTTTCCATGTTCTGGGATTTTCTGATTAAACTCTCCCTTTTGTCATTTAATAGGTTCTTAAGTCCCTGTATCTCCTGAAACTGGCAGTTAATTCTAGAAACTTGAATTTAGACTCAATTTTGAGGGAGGGATGGAAAGGGCACAAAACTGTTGGTATTGTAAACTTTCTGTTGCTTTTTTATCAGGAGTTCTAATATCTGATTGTCTGTTTTATACTTCGTTGCATATTGCAGAAAGGTGCTAGAAATAAAACTTTCTCCACTGATGAAAGTGTTTTTAACCACCACTGTCTTATTTTGTAGCCACCAACCACATGTGACTAGTGCTTGCCTTATTGGAAAATAGAGCTGTAGCACTTTGAAAGCAATATTAAATAAAAAAGGTAGCAATAGATATGTGTCTGTTACTGATTTGAGCCTAAATTCCTGTACTGTTTTATTGGTAAATTTGATTACATTTTTGTACGTATATAATGTATTTGTTTTAATTATATGACCTTATTTTTTCTTAATGAAACAGCGATCTAGGGCAGCCCTGCAGAGATACCTATTCTACTGTAATCGTTATATGAACCACATGCAGAGTCTACGCTTTGAGCACAAATTATACGCTCAGGTGAAGCAGAAAATGGAGGAGATGCAACAGCACAACATGTCCTGGATTGAGGTGCAGTTCCTGAAGAAAGCAGTTGATGTCCTCTGCCAGTGTCGTGCCACACTCATGTACACTTATGTCTTCGCTTTCTACCTCAAAAAGAATAACCAGTCCATTATCTTTGAGGTAGGAATAGTTAATAAGTTGGGGGAGAAACAGCCTTATGTCATAGGATGACTTGGTTTTTCGTAGATTATATTTATAGAGTTTTGGTTGTGCCCTGGTGGAGTGGCAGTTGGGTCAGTTGCCTCCAAAGGAACACAGGGCCACAACCTGTGTGAACAACTAAAATGAAAATACAGTAAAATGCTTCTTCCTCTTCCTGTCTGCCTGCCTACTTGCCCTTCATTCCTTTCTGTGCCTTTCCTTTAAAAATAAAATAAAAAGGTTTGTATTTTTAAAGGCTTAATACCGATGTAGTTTAGCCACCCATAATTAAGATAAAGCTCTGGAGTTAAACCCTGAATGTAAATCTCAACTTAATCATTTTGTAGCACTATTGATTTGGAGTAAATTAATCTCCTCTTTGTCTCCATTTTTAAACAGGGATAATACTTTCTAGGATGTTAAACTATCTTGCACATTGCTTATATTGCACCTGGATCATAAGTTCTCAGTAAAAACCTTTATTCGGGCAAAATTAATATATGATATTAGAAATTAATGCCTTTGATGGAGAAGTAATTACTATATAAAGGGGCTTTTATAGCAGTAAAGTTTTTCAAGTAGAGATACTTACATAAAATTAATTCATTAGGTGCACATGGTGGCTCAGGTGTTAAGTCTGCAACTCCAGTGTGTAGTCTACATAAAGCCCAATGACCTAAATTTGTGTCCCAGGGTCAGTGGGTAAGAAGAGGGACAACTAGAATGAACAACTAATTACATTTTTTTAAAAAACGTTTCTTCCTTTCTCCTTCCTGCTTTCTGCCTGCCTCCTTCCTTAAAATAAAGAAGAAGGAAAAATAATGACTCCCATAGTTAACTAGACAGTAACATTGACTACGAAATGTTTTTAGTGGGCAAGTATGTAGAACTAGCCTTAGTACTAAAGAATAACAATTTTTCCATAGTTTTTTTTCTTTTCCGTGCAGTGTTTTCTTATTAAAAAAAGTAGGTGCAAGCAGATGTAAGAAAGGATGGGTTTCAATTTCTTCAGCCAGTTTTCCTTTGACTTTTAGCAAATAGCAGCTCTCAGAATTTAGAAGATTCTAAGACACTTTTCTTGTCTTTTAAAATTGCGCTTGATATTCTTCCAGAGGTAATGGGTAACTCTTTACTTCTACTAACATTGAAAAAAAATGTCCTGGGAAAGAGAGAACAATTTGTTAGAGGTAAAAGCAATAGAGGCACACACCTTGGTAAGTCAGTGGTTAAGTCTCTGGCTCCAGATGATGTAATCCACGTAAAAGCCCAAGAACCAAGGTTTACAACCTGTAATGGGACGGTGGGGGTGGAGAAATCTAATATGAACAATTAAATGGATAGAGACGTCTTCCTCCTCTCTCTACTGGCCTGCTTGCCTTTATTCCTGCCTCTTCCTTTACTAATTTTTTTTTAAGTGATAAAGAACTTTACAGATGCAATTAAACTACCTGTGAAAAGTACAGTATCAGTGTTGAGCTCTCAGTAGACAGGAAAGCAGCTAAAATGATTGCTCTACTAACTTTTGTTTGAAGCCAAAATTTACTCTGTACTCTTCCTCCTCTTACAGAATAACCAAGCAGATCTAGAGAATGCCACAGAGGTGCTTTCGGGCTACCTTGAACGAGATATTTCCCAAGATTCTCTGCAGGATATAAAACAGAAAGTACAAGATAAGTACAGGTGAGATATTTTTTAATAACTGTTGAGCAAAAGTTTTTGCCATTGGTGTCCTGCTATATCTTAAAAGGTAGAATTAGTTTATAATGAAACAGGGGAGTTATTATATTTAGCTACTGTCCTTTGTTTCAGAGATTGGTTTTGTTCTCTTGGCAACAAATTGCAGACAGTAGGGCCAGTCATGCATAGCAGAGCAAATCAGCCATTTATCCTACCAACTGATCCTGTTTCTTGATTCAGCGCTCTCTGTTTAGTTGCTGACCTACAAGGAGAAAATAGCCTAAAAAGGGCAAGTGCCATTAGGATGAGGGAATGAAAATAGGATGCTGGTCCTAGCCTGTGGGGTTTCTGGGTATCATAGCTCTTGATAAATGAACTTCTGAAGTTTTTGTAGGTTTTTTCTAAGAAGAGATTTACTTTGTCTTACCTGATAGATGATACTACCTAATAAACCAAGGAGGCAAAATGTTTCTCTTAGCATGGAGCTCTTTCTTTCAAAGCTACTTCCTGACAAATGCTGATATATTTTTAATAGTAATAGACTTGGAGATTTAGTCCTAATTAATATTTTTATTTTCCTTAAACGAAGTATTTACGACTACATTGTGTTTTTGTACTTTTACATTCAACAAAGATTTTACAGATGTAAGTAAATTAACTTTAAAATTACTTATTTCTGAAACTACTTAGCTGTAGACTGACAGGATTGAATCAAATAAATTCTAAGGCCCTTATGAATGTCTTAACTTTTTTTTTGCTCTAAAATTAATTCTCAAAATTAGGAATTATGGCTTTCAAAAAATATCTTTATAACAAATAAGAAGCTATTATGTCTGCTCTCAGGTCTGAAAATGTGCATGTTAAAAACAAGTTTAAAGTGTACCCATGTGTCTCAGGCAACTAAATTGACTAAGGTGCGGGCCCTGTATCCTGGGTTCAAGATTCAGGACTAGAGTGGCGGGGGATCAAAAAAAAGTGCTTAGTCCCAAGTCTGAATAAATGGGACTGGGGGCATACTTGAAAATAAGCAATGCCTCTTTTTTAATTATTGGAGACTGACAACAGTGTTTTTTTCTCTTTGATTACAGATACTGTGAGAGCCGACGAAGGGTTTTGTTACAGCATGTGCATGAAGGCTATGAAAAAGATCTGTGGGAGTACATTGAGGACTGAGAATGACCCTGCATAAAAAGAACTCTGAAAACTTTACCATCTAGAGTGCTCATGCAATTAAAACAAACAAAACTAAACAAACACAAACAAGGAGGCACTAAGCCTATTCTGACACCGCTGGTCTGTAGTACCAGAATTCTGTTTTGTTAACGGAAAGTTTAAGTAAATTATATTGTAATAAAAAAAGGTAGATAAACCATTGTACAACAGTATTCTAGGCCGCCAACAAAAGTGTGACAGACACACTAAAAGCCCTCCAACTTTAACTTGTAACGTAGCTTCATTCTCAAAGCTGACTCCTTTTTTCTTTTTCTTTTTCCTGAGTGTAGTACAGTTAAAATTTAAAACCGCTCCTTGACACTGCTTTTCATGTCCAAATCAGCCATTTTGTTGTACTTTGGTAAAGGATCTCTTCCCCTTCCTCCCCCACACATGCAAATACACCCACACACACAGACTGACTCTCTTTCTCTCATACCCCAAGGTCACGAAAGAATGATGAACATTAGTTCCTTGTAAAGAAAATTCTTGGGGGAGGGGAACGGGGGAAGGCAGCAAGAGGATTAAACAAAAAACAAAAAAGAAAAAAAAACTTTGTATATGACTTTTAAAACAAGAGGACAACACAGTATTTTTCAAAATTGTATATAGCGCATATGCATGGACAAAGCAAGCGTGGCATGTGTTTGCATAATGTTTAATTACAAAAAAATATTTATTCTTTAAAAATCTTCAAGATTATGTCTATTTGCTGTGCATTTTCTTTCAGTTTGCTTTATCTTTCCAGGGTCAAGGGTTGGGATAAAAGGTGTGTTGGTTTAGCACCCCTGGAAGACCTAACTAGAGCTTTTTGACTTCCCCTTTCTGAAAGTACTTTGCCCTTTCTGATTTTGATGTCGGTTGCTGGCTGTGGGCCTCCTGCCTTGAATTCCCAGCTTTGATCAGAGACAGGGAGGTCAAGCTCTGACTAAATGCCATGACCTGATAAAGGCTGCAACAAGGAGCTTTGTGGCTGCTGTTCAGGAATGACCCGGTCTCCAACCTCATCCCCATCCGTGACCTCATGCCTCCACTTATGCCTTTGTGTGCCCATATCTGGACCACAGCCAAAGGCTTCCTAGGCGCTCTCACTTTCAGAGGAAACATTTCAGTTTAGTTTTTTGGGTTTTTTTTTTTTTCCCTCCTTTTTCCCTTAATTGCTGCTTTGAGCCTTTTAAGATTTTAGTTATGGCTCTTTCTCTTACCCCTTCTCTATGTGAGGGTGTCAAATAGAATGTTTTTGCTTTAAATATAAATAAATAGCCATTCACTTAGTTTGAGATTGTGACTTTAAAAAATGGCGGATACTGAAATTGCTTGTGTGTGTTGCTGTGGGTTCAGTTTGAAGGCAAACACCCTAGAACATGATATTCCCAATCTAGTGCATTTAAATAGAAATCACTGAGTTTGCTTCTTTTCTCTTGTCAGCAGATAGGAGAATTAATAATGCATCTTAGCTGTGATGTCCATTTTTATGACATTTCTACTAAGAGCTATGTTAAAAGTAAAGGATGGTGGTGGTTTTATTAACTCTATACCTGTTCAGGCCATTCTGGCTTTGATATTTTTCAACAGGTCAGCATCCCTAAATCTGTCAGTTTTATACTGGAGTGGAGAGTGAACTAGGCAACTAGATTAAGAGGTCTCATTAATATTATAATACCAGTTCTGGCTGAGGACCTCTTTGTCTTCCTTTAAATGTCTTGAGCCTAGGGAGTGTTTACCATTTGTGAGGCAGCTTCGTCTGCTCTTACAGTGTACATCTTATTACTCCATTGGGAAGTAGGTTCACTTTCCTCTGGCCTTTTGCCTAAGTTAGGCTTTGCTGAATCAACCCTACTTTTCCTTTTAGAAAAGGTTGTTACATGAGATGTACTTGCAACTGTTCTTTACCCATAAAAAAAATCAGTGAATGTTTGCTGAGTATATTATGCTGCTTACTTAAACCACTTAACGCTTTAGGATCAACTTTACCTGTGTCTTTTACCTGCCCCTCCCTGCCACCTCAGGCACAAAATTGAACTCATTGTCTGCTTCTTTCATAATCCTCTTCTCTTCCCTCTTCCCCTTTCCCCCTTCATCTATTTGACTTTATTTTAAATGACTGCATCAATCTTAAAAAGACATTTATCAAAACTGAGTTTTTGTTTTATTTTTTAGAAAGCTTGAAATACGTTCCTTTCCCTGGTAACTTTGAAAAGCAACCAGAGCTGCTCTCTAGGTCTGTGTGGCTCCCATAAAATGTTTGTGTATGTGTGGTGATTTTAAAAAAAAACAAAAAAAACTTACCAGTTAACTTTGCAGTATCTAGGTTCCAGTGCCATGCATCCTTTTTACATGCTCCCCTTGGGTAACAAGTATCCAAAAACAATGTGTGCCCATCATAATTTCAGCTGCTACCCAGGGAAGAACAGCGGTTTTTAGACAGGCTTTCTAGTTTCGGTGTTGGCATATTAGCTGAGGGTGCTGCGTTTTTGGGTGCATTCTCTTACTTGTATGATTAAGGTGCACTGGCCTTTGCACTTCCAAGCTTTTAACAACTGTCTCCATTTTTGACAGAATTCCCTCAGTTAATTGCTTTCACTGTTAGTAGCTTCAGAGACCCCAGCTGGGATAGGCAAGCCATATTGTATGACAGCTTCCCTATTTCACCTTCCTAAATCTCTAAGAGGGCTCTATTCACAGTATGCACCAGGGTCTCCCTATCTTCTTAAGGACAGTTGCATTGTCTTTTTAAAGTGCATGCATGCTTCATTTCAACAATTCATTATGGACTTTCAATAATTTATAATAAAATTTTGATCCAAAGCTCAGGATACACACCACAGTGGTAAAATTGAGTAGCATATACTATCATCAGACTAAATTCTGTGTAATTTTCTGCGACCCAGATTGTATGTGTTTTATGTGTGTTTAAATAAATATATTAAATACACATGTGTATACATACACACATATATAACAGTTCTAAGACTCACTGACTTGAATTGAAGTGGTTGACTCTTCAGTGTAAAATGTGGTTTGGCCATGATTAGGAACTGAAATTTAGTACAAAAGAGAAAAAGGGAACTTGATGTAACATTCTTTTAGCTACAAATCCCGGTATAGAGCACTTGGGGGATGGGGGGGCGGGTTGGTGAGACAATCAGATTGGTAAATTGATTAAATGCTCCTAACCCTGTAATTTTGTGCATAGAGCACCCTGTGCTGTGGAAATAACTGTTCTTAGATTTTCATTGTAACTGGACTGTTCAGGTTGCCCAGAGGGAAAGAACATTCCTAATTCTAATAAAATAAACTTTTATTTTGTTATTCCATTAGTTACTTGTTTATTTTTATAGTTAAGAAAACACATGGGTGGCCTAACAGTCACCTTTATTTTGTGCCTTATTCACTCTTCCCACTTAATATAAAGTATCAAGATTTGATTGTTTCTTTGCATGGAACTGTGAATGACAATCCCCAACAATCAACTTGGTTAATGAAGACTTCAGAGTATTTTTCTGAAAGCCTTGTGATTTCCATGTCTTGAACATTGAATTTAGAGTGCTGTGTTGTAACAATGTTACATATTAGATCTTCAGTAGATCTTTGTCAATTTTTTAAAGTATTTTAAAAATTCTCAACCTCAGAATTCCCTCACGTTACTTCCATTTAGTACACTTCTTAGGAGCCTGTATCTCCCAAAGGGATGAAAAGAGGGTTGTCTTAAAAAGTTCCCAAAGCTGGAGATCTTTGTCATTGATACTCAGTCAAGTTCAGATTTAGTTGGTCTTATTTTGATCTATAATTATGAGATTTCATTTATCACTTTTATCTTCAAGGCACTTTAGCTTAGATTGCCATCGAAAAGCAAGTGGGTAGAAATTGTTCTGTACTAGAGAAGAAAAACCTTAACAAGGTTAAGTAACTTGCCCAAGATTTCATTTTTTTTTAATCTGACACTCAAGATTTCTTCTAAGGTGCTATCAACGTAGTATTACCTCTGAGTTTTGTTGTTTTTAAAGGAAAGCTGCAGTCAGGAATGAAGGTGAGTAGGCAGGCAGGCAGGAAGAGAGACAAAATCACTATTTCATCTTGGTTGCTCCCCCTGAAGCAGAGATGCGAACCTGGGTCCTTGGGATGTATGTGGATTGTGCGACCAGAGGTGATGGACCTAACTGCTGCTCCACCAGGGTGTGCCAGCACTACCCTTTTGTATCATATTTTTTTAATCTGGCCTTAAAATCAATTTGCAGTTTTTGGTCTAGTTATTTGTCCAAATGCATTTCCACTGTAAAGGATTTGGGATAGTCTACTGGAATTCGTTACAGGATTCGAAGTCGATAATCATTTGTTCTTAGTGTTTCCTTGGAATAAGATGACTAAGAAAATAAGTAGCATTATGGGGACGTCTTGGTTCCTGCAGAAATGGGCCTCAGGTATTTTTAAGATTCCTTTGGGGATAGATTTGGTATTTTCTGGTTTATCATAGGGAATTTGCTTTACCACTTAAATTACCCAGGATGAAATAGCCTACTCAGAAATGTCCAACTAGAAGTAATTAGATATAGTACCCACTGTATGCATAAATAGACAACTCCTGAGTTTTAAGTTTTTTTGTTTTTGTGGAACTAAACCCAAAGAGAATGCAACTGTTGTTGATCTTTCTAGGTAGTGACATATAGGTTAGAAAACTAGGACATTCAGATTGATTAACCATAGATAAACTTGTTTATGGCCATCTTCAAGATAGGAACCAGTTAGTATGTAAAGCAATCACACATTGATATGTAGCAGCACTAGCAATGCCTAAATCTCAACTTTATTACCACAGGGATAGTCAAACTCTTATCTGGCTCTAGAGCCAGTTAAATATTTTAATAGACTACCCTGAGCTAGGATATCTGAGAGCAGTCTGTGAAATCCATTTTATGTGAAACCTCAATTTTGAAGTTTTGGCAATTTTAAATACTTTCAAATATGGGTCAAAGAAAAATATGTACTTGTACCACTTTTCCATAGTATGTAATAGTCTTGGGTTGCAACTTAATGATATAGTTCATCTGCCACACAGCAATAAAAGGAACAAAAACTAATACCCAAATCCCTCATAGAGATTTAAAGATCATTTAGTTGCTTTGGGTTATGTCCTGGGCATTGGCAATTCTTAAAGCCCCACTCCCATGCCATCCCTTATGATGGTGCAATGCAGTTATCCAACAAGATTGTGCAGACAACGTCGAGACCACAGACCTAGACACTTATGTAGTTTTAAAGAGGGAATATAGGCAAACACTCCAGGGGACAAAAGAATGACAAATTAACAAGTCGGGAAAGGGCCACATAGCTGAGTGGGTTTTGTGAAATAGTGCCTCTGAGGGGTCTAGTATAAAGCCCAATTTTACTTTTTGTTTTCTGCTAGGTGATAAACCTTGGAGAAAATAATTCATAAATCCAGAAGAACTGTAGGACTTACAAGGCAAAATAGAATGTTCTCATTAACTGGCAAAATACATTCTCTTCTAAAGCTGGGAAAATAGTGTATAGAGTCTGAGCAAAGGTAGTTGGTTACAAGCAAAGCTGTTAAGCTATTTTTGTCAAGTCAGTGCATGATTTTAATCACTGAAGTTCAGACCACTTATATTAGTTTCTCACTGTTAATTCTTTCGAAGAGCTTTGTGCTATGGGGCAGTAGATTTTCCTTTTTATATTGCTAGTGTTGTGTAGTGGAAATAATACTGAGATTTCTCAGCTGTAGTTTTTCCCTTTTGTAAAATGGGGATGCTAATAGGAACTATAATTTGTTGAGTGTTCTTTGTCAGATGCCTTACTTAAATGTCTTTTAAACAGCCCTAAAAGTAGATATTGCTATACTGTTCTACAAATGTGAAGGCTCATAGATTATTAACTCACTACTCAGAAATTCGAGTTTACGGCAAAGCCATTCTTGCCTGGTTGATTCCATATATTCATTCTTTCATGCTATTATATTCTGTTTCTGGGACAACTATGAGGACCAAAGAAAAGGAGAAAACAAAGCCTAGTTACAAATGATAAGCACACAAATACCAATGGTGAACACAGCTTCTGTTGGTTGAAGTTTCTTAACTTTGATTCTGCATAGAGCCTCAGTGAATTGCTCAAGGTCACCCAGCCAGTTAATGGCAGAGCTGGAGTCACAATGTAACCATTGTACACTTTTCATCACACTGCAGCTGTTTTCTTAAACAGCTTTGCCAAAAACACCTGCTAAATTTATATAGACTGGTTAGGGGACTTCCAGTCTTAGATTGCTCTGGAAACTTAATGACTAATTCTTATTTTTGGTCCTCTGTTCAAAATCTCTGTTAACCTCAGATACTCTACTAAGAAGAACATAAAATAATGCCTTTTTCTCACTTACTTTTGGGAGGCACACTAGCATTATAATGAGAGTAAAGAAGCAAGCTCCATATTTCCAAGGCCAATCTTAACCTATTTTGAGCTGATGACTTCATATGCACTGAACAATACTTCCTGATTTGGAATCTTATTTAGTATTTGCATATCCCTCCCCTGACTACACTTGTATAAAAGTTTAGTATTTTCAAGCTGCCATGCCTTTTGTGAGTGTGTATTCAAGTTTCTGGGTAGGAATTTGGAAGATGATTATAGAAATAGAAAATTAAATACTATAGAGATATAGTAGACATTTAATTCTCCAGAAAATCCCTAAGCTGAAAACTTGCTTTACAGATTTTAGATTTCCCTCTGAAAACTGGTTTCTGTAAGCATAATAAAGCAATGCACTAGAAACCACTTTGGTGCTATTTCTAAAGAGTTGTGAATCAAACTTGTGCAGGGAGATCTGACTCTCTGGAGCCAATTGAGCAACTTGGGATTCCTGATGAGTGAGCAAATACATGCACAGCAGGATCTCATCCCAATTTAGAGGCTCTATTCCAAAGTCACCACTACTTACTAAAGGGGCCAGCTTCCTTTTGCAGAGAGATTTCTTCTGTGTACTCCCTCCTGTGCTGTTCACATTTTCTTAGAGTGCAGCATAAAATGATTGCCAACACTTGGGGAGCCCTTTTGTGGGTCTGCTTGGAGAGTAGACATTCTAGTGGATGCTCTAAAATGCTTAAGGTGGATTGTTGCTGTCCTTGGCCCCGATCTTGAGCCCAGACCCAGTTTTCATCGTTTACACCTTAGCTGCCTGAGCCGGGGGGAGCCTAAGATTTTAAGTTCTTGCACCTGATCTCAAATCATAATCGAATTGCCGGTTTTACTATATGACCCTGACTTGTGGTTCATTCTATATATTGAGGGCAAAATACTAACATTTTCCAACAACGGAAGAAGCATGACCTGTCTGTCCACTTGCTTTGGAAAAGATACCTGTTCTGTATAGGAAATGATTTTGTATCCAAAAATCCAGCAACTGGTTTTAGAGCATTGTAAAAGATTACGGCAGCAAATGGCAGAGAATGAGCTTAATGAAGAATGTCTAAACACCTTTGAAAAATTAATTTTTCCTCTGTTATTTTGACTAGCTTACAATAGAGTACGTTAAGTATTGTACCATCTATTCATGTTTAAAAAAACAGTACAAGTCAGTGCCTTACAGTGGTAAAATGGTTGCTTACTAATCAATTGAAATAAACAGTTCCACAAAATTGCCTCATAGTTTATAACTGCTATTTCTTTGGAATACTGGATTGTGTGCCCTTTAATTTAAAATCCATTATCATCAGCCTCACTCAGAACAAATTAGAACCAAAGATCACACCGAGGAAAAAAAATTCAGATTAAAAGAATTCCCCAATAGATACTCCTGGAATGGGAATATTCTACTCACCTTTATTTTAAACTGATATATACAAGTCAATATATCATTAAATGCATACATCTTAAGTGTTCACTTTGTCATTTTGACAATGGTATGTATCTGTAAGATAACCACTCCAAAGAAAATATTGAACATTACTATTAACCCGATAAGTTCTCTTGTGTATCTTTCAAATTATTCCTGTACTGCTCCCTACTCTAATAATTATTTTCATCACTAAAGATTTCTCTTGCCTGCTTTTGGACTTTAATTAGACAGTATATATTCTTTTGCATCTGGTTTCTTTCACTTACAGTGCTTTAAAACCATCCATATTGTTGTATATATTGTTAAATTTTTTATTGCTGAGCATTTCTTTCTATAAAGATATAGTCATTTGTTTATCCATCCTCCTGATGGACTTTTAGGTTGTTTCCAGTTTGGGGCAATTATGAAAAAGGCTGCTATGTATATTCTTAATGCAAGATGTTTTTTGGGTTTTTTTGTGAATATATATTTTTATTTCTCTTAGATAAATCCCTAACAGTAGAGAATTGCTGAATCATATTTAGTATATGTTTAGCTACTTAAGAAACTGCTTTCCTGTTCTCCAAAGTAGTTTTACCATTTTGTACTCCCATCAATGATGCATGAAATTTCCAGTTGCTCCATATCTTTGCCAATATTTACTGTTGAAAGTTTTTTTTTTTTGTATTAGCCATTTAGTGGGTATGAAATTACTCCATGGTTTTAATTTACATTACATTTCCCTGATGGCATTAAGCACTTTTCGTGTGTTTTTTTACATTTGTGTCTTTCAGGAAGTGTCTCTCACATCTTTTTCCATTTTAAAACTGGATTTTTTAAAGTTGTGGTTATTATTCTGTGAATTTGGGACACAAGGTTTTCAATGGGTATATGTGCTGTGCTTTGTGGGGTACACTCGCTTGTTTATTCATTTTCTTATTGTGAATTTTTGATAAGCAGAAATTTAGTTTTTATAAATTCCACTTTATTTTTTTTCTTCTATGGCTTTATGATCCCATGGTGCAAATTATTTTCTGGAAGTTTTATGGTTTGAGGTTTTGTGTCTATAAAAGATCATATGATCTGATCCATCTCAGTGGTTTAAGGTTTTAAATCTATGATTTGGAGTTTTACATTTAAGTAAAAAAACCTCAAATTAATTTTTGTTACATAATGAGGTCTATTTATTTCAACATAGATGTCCAATTGTTCCAGCAATATTTGTTTAAAAACCTTTTCCTTCACCCATTTGATTGACTTGGCATCTTGGCTAAAATCAATTGATCACACGTTTGTTTAGTTATTTCTAGACTTTATATTCTATTACCACAATACTTCATTATTATTGCTCTTCATATTTTGTAGCAAGTCTAAGTTTTCATCTGATATAAATTCTCTTTAATCCAAATAACTTCTTTTCATACACATCATCTATGTAATTTTTCTAGAGGTGAATTCTCTCAACTTTTATCTGTCACAAAAAAAATCTTTTCCTTTTATGAGTGAGATATTTTAGTTGAATAGGTAATTCATTGTTGACCTTTTTTTTCTTATTGTTTTGTTCTTTAATGAAGTTGTTTATTTGTCCTCAGGTCTCATTTGTTTCTAGTGAAAAGTCAACTGTTTTTTTATGTTTTCTTGTCTATTATGCATTTCCTTGCTATAATTACATCTGTTCTTTATCTTTGGTTTTCAGCAGATTGAGTAGGTGTGATATGTCTAGGGACACTTTTTTTTGGTATGGAGTATACTGAACCACTAGGATCTGTGTTGATGCCTTTCATTAATATTGGATATTTCTTGGTCATTATCTCTTCACATATTTATTTTGTTCTATGCTCTCTTACCATTCCTCCTCTTCTGGGTCTCCAAGTACATATATATTAAATTATTTCATACCTTCCCACAGATCTCAGATGATTTCCCCCATTCTTTTCTTTTTGTTTTCAGTTTGAATGCTTTTCCCTTTAGCAATCCTGAATTTAC
Source organism: Solenodon paradoxus (assembly GCA_004363575.1). Lineage (NCBI taxonomy): Eukaryota > Metazoa > Chordata > Mammalia > Eulipotyphla > Solenodontidae > Solenodon > Solenodon paradoxus. The sequence goes on along the minus strand of RJWH01001519.1, from coordinate 105,710 downwards.
CTTATGCTTTCCTATTAGACTCATCTAATGAGAAGTTTATTTCTTTTTTCTTTGTTTTAAAGAAAGGTACAGGCAGGAAGATGAGTAGGCAGGTAGGCAGGAAGAGAGGAGGAAGAAGCATATTATTTTATTTTTATTTAGTGTTCACATTCGTTGTTTTCCCCTGGATCGGGGACTTAAACCCAGGGGAATGTGACCTTCATGGCTTCAGAGACAACTGACATAACTGCTGCCCAATCGTGTATTTTTATTTCTCATTTCTAGTGTGTCTTCTGATGTGTATAGTTACCAAGTTTCTGCTAAAATTTCCTATTTGTTCATATTTCCCACTAGAGTTTTTAGCATTTTTCATTTTAGTTATTTAAAAAACCATGTCTATTGATTCTCTTTTGGCCAACCCTAGACTTTTTTAGCATTTTAATCAGTTATTTAAAAATTTCCAACTGATAATTCAGTATCTCTGTCATCTCTATTACTATTGAACCTTCCTCTATTACCATGGATCTCATTTTCTTACTTTTGTGTATCTTATTTATTTGATGTATGCTGGGCATTTCATATAAAACCCAGGAGAGACTAAAAATTATTTACCTTCAAAAGAGGGCATGCTTATTTTTTTTTCAGTACACTTGAACTCAGTCATATTTGACCTAGGTCTGGGCTTTTTTGCAGCCTTAGTTTGACTCACTAGCTTCAAAAGTTCTCTTTAAGTAGGGCCTGGGTTTGAGCATTGGCAACATTTCAGAAATCTGACTGCTTTATAGCTAAGCCTTAAACTTCTCTTCCTCCTTTGCAGTCTAGTGATCAGTTTTTTGTGGGTTTTTTTTTTGTTTTTTTTTTGGTCACTGGGATAATTTGGGGGAGTAGGGGAAGAAGTTATGTCAGCTCCCTTGTGTGCCGTACCCTTTTGTGTGTGTGTGGAATGCCCACAATACCTGGAGGGTGGGTCCTTCTGTTCTCCCCACTCTTAGCCCGCAAGAGTACCTCTAATGAATTTCCCAGCATTGCTGCCTTATCTCATTTTCAAAGGGTATTGAACTTGGGAGAAGCTGAATGGGGATGATCTGTTACAGCTTTTCTGTTCTCTACTTTCCTCCTATTTTTGGTCTACTACCATTCTGTACTTAGTTAAGATGCAGGAGGTAAGATTGGTGGGTAGGTAGAGACTTCCTCTATGGATTTGGGTCCTCTAGATTTTAACGTCATGTCAGTCTCCAGGGGGGTGTATTATTGTGGTTGTTAAATTTCATTTGGTTTCTCTTTATTCTCTGTGGTGGTGCAGCTTACTAGCGTAGTTCAGCCAGGAATATAAGCAGCTGTGGAGGTCTCTCTTCTATGAAGGACTTAGCACTTTCTGAAGTGTTTGGTGCATTTAGGTTTCTTTATGTTCTCTATCTGATGAGTTAATATTTTTTATTTTTAGCTAATCTGACTTTTTGGAGGGTCAGTTTCTTTACTAGGTTGGGGATTATATTCTCTCATCGTTTTTCCATTCAAATTGAAGTAAATTCCAGGAATGGTAATTTAAAAAAATGGTTTTGTTTAAATATTTTATTAACTAGTTTTTAAAAATTAAAATAGATGGATAATAAAAAGTTAACTCTTTTAGGGTGGTAGACCATGAAAAACAAGTCATCTTCCCATTCTAGGTCCCCTAGTCTTCTCTATTCCCTCTATAGAGACAAATATTAGTTTCTTGTGATTTCATCTAAAAATTCTATTTAATAAAATGTGAATATTTATTTTTTGACACAAGCAGAAGCATACTGTATTTTCTGTACTTTGCTTTTTCCATTTAACTATTTCACTAATCTTGAAATCTTTAACAGATTGCATAATATGTCTAAGTATGGGTGTACTTTGGTTTATATAACAATCCTTCATGATGATCATTTCCATTATTTTTCCTCATAAACAATATGGTATATATGTTTTTGCCTACATTCCTATTGAATATGTCTGTTGTCTCAGAAATGGGCATATTTAAAGTACTTCATGAAGGCCTCTGGAGCTTCATACTACTTTCAAAAGTTTTTCAAAACATGTTGGCTGGACTTACAGGCATTGGTGATAGGAGTTTTGGGAAGACTAGATACCACAAAGTGGCATAGGAGTGTTCTTGGCAGGTGGTGTTAGAACAAAGCTGATGATAGATCCTATCAGAGTAGGAATCACATAATAAAATATTTAAAATGTAGAATCTCAACTATAATGCCTTTATAAAGAGATTGGGGATGTTGAAAAGTTACTGATGACTAATTCTTCTCTTGCCTCCTTAGCCCCCTACCATGGGGGAAAGAAAGATAAATGCCATTTGTTTGTAATTCTTATCCAGCTATATGACCTGAACGATCCCAATAAGCAAGGTCACATTCAAGTAAGTTTTCTAAAGGAAACAAAGATTCATGTCTCACATGAGAGTCATTGTATAAGACTTCCCTCTGTGGCTCAGATGGCTAGAACACAGGCTGTGAAAGTCATGGACCTCGGCTGAGATTCATAGCTGGGAGTGTTAAAAAACAAAAGTGTCATTGTCTATGTGATTCTGGGAATTACCTGGGAAGAAGTTATGCTTTTTGAGATTTTTCTAGTTACCTATCTAATTAAAGTACTTTAAGTTTGGTTATTACAATTTTGAGAAACTAATATACTTTCTTATGAAAAGTTCTTGCACAGAAAGTACTTTATCCTCATAAGATCTGGGGTCAAGAAGATATTTTAACAACAATAAAATGACTTCTATTGATTTAATAAAACATATAAATAATGCCATTTGTTACTCAGAACACTTTAAGGAGATTTTATATATTGGAAGCATACTCATAGACTTTCCACCAACATCTTCCCTAAGGCTCCCCAGCTTGGTTATTGTATTATTCATCTAGTTTTGGTTTTTCTAAAGAGCGTAAGGAGGGAGAGGAGGAAGATGCATTTGGAAGGAAGGAAGGGAGGGAGGGAGGGTGAGAGGGCAGAAGGAGGAAGCACTTTATTTGTTTTTGGTTCCCCCTGGCCCTGAGAACCCAAGTCCTTGGGTTTTACATGATCTATGCCCTAGCCACCAGCTTAGTGCCTGAGCCACTCATTCAGTTGCTTTTAAAGTTAGAAACCTAGTATGCTTCCTGAGATATCTCTCTCCCATTCCCTCATATATAATTATTCATCATAGGCAGTTTTACCTCTTAAATTTCATAAGAATCCATTCATTTTTCCTCCATTTGTTTTTCCATCACTCTAGTCCAAGAGAACTGTTTCATTATCTGATTTGCTGTATCCTTTAGACTCCCCTAGATTATCAATTCTTGTCTCAATTCTCTACTCTTTACCTAATGTGAACTCTTTAAATTTTCATTCTGACCATATATTACCTGCTCAAACAAAGTTCTCTGGTGCTTTCCCCATGTTATTAGAATAAAATCCCTCACGTGGACTCTGGTTCTGCACTAACAGTTGTGTCTCTTGTCTCTCCACTTAATTGTAACCAACTCTTCCCCTTACCTCTTTCCAGCCACACTTGCCTTCTTTTTGTGCTATAGACTGGTCAAGTTTCTTCCATACTCAGGGCCTTTGCACACATTCTTCCTTTGCCTTCCTTCTGGCCTGCACACATCTTCATCCCCATTCTCCAAGCTAATGCCTCATCCTTTAGGTTTCATTTAAACACCTCCTACCCAGGGAAACTTGCTGAGCAAACAAGTTTAGATTTGATCTCCCTGGAATTTGCTCTTCCTACTTTATATTTCTCCTTCTTAGCATTTACCACAATTCTAATTACATAATATATTGTTCTTTTAATTTAATTTTCTCTATTGGAAGTTAATATATCCATGTGGTACGAAATTCAAACCGTACACCAGATGTAGAGTAAAAAGTCTCTTCCCTTCCCTGTCCGTTTGCTACTCAGTTCTCTTCCTAATAAATAACTGCTGTTAGCATTGTAAATATTCTACTAGAGAAATTTTGAGTATACAAGCAATTATGTACATAATATTTCTCTTTATTTTTTGCCTTTTTAACACAGATACTATATGTATTTTTCTGCAATTTGTTCTTATCTGTTAATAATACATCTTGGCAGTTCATCTACATTGACATGTAAATAGTTGCCTCTTCGTCATGTCCCGTGTAGTATGGGTTTACCATAATTTCTTTAACCTCAGTTATTGGGCATTTATGTTGGTTTCTGGCTTTGGTTGTTACAAACAATGCTGCTGTTGAACAACTTTGTATGTAAAGTCACATCCCACATTTATCACTATAGAATAAATTCCTAGAATTGAAATACTTGTCTTAATAATGTGCATTTAATAGTTATTCTCAAGTTGCTCTCAAAATAGGTTGTACTGATTTACATTTCCATTAGCTGCAGATGAAGAATGCATGTTTCCTTCCACCTGTGTCAGTGGAAATTTTTCCTTGGTAGTGTAAAATGCAGAAAGTATCACATGAAAACTTTAATTTGCTTATTTTTTTCCTTCCTTGCAGTTATATTTTCAAAATTTTAAGAACTATTTTTTTCTATTATTTAGTAAGCTGCTTCTTCATGAATTGTGCTTAAGTTATTTAGTGTTCGATTTCCTTGCTACACTGATTGGTTCTTTGGGGGCAGGGATACTACATGTTTTGTTCATCGCAGAGTTCCTGGTCCTGGAATGAAGCTTAAAGAAATGACTCCTGCATACAGTTGTCAAGCACAGACCTCGTTTGAATCCGAAGCCCACACGTATTTCCACATCGAGTGGAAAGACTAAGCATTCAATTTACCACACCAGAGGCCAGATAGGTAATGTACAATGGCTGAAATGAGCTGGTGAGGATTGTGGCAAAGAGGCGAACAAATGCCTATTTGAAGACGAATCCGTTTTTTAGATCTATTTTAATGCCATGCAGAAAAGCAGGTCCACTGTCGAATCTCTATCAGGGGGCTGGATTTCTAATTTTCTTGCGAAATCGCCTACTTTCAAAATACATCCAGTCAAAGCAATGACAGCGGGTTTGCAAAGTGGCGTAAACAAAAGTGGGAGTCTGAGGCCGGGAGAGCCTCAGTTGGTTCGTGACAGGCAAGAGACTTCAAGAGCTGTGGCCTCCGTGGGAAGTCTTCCGTTGAGCGATCTACTTCCTTCCGGGACTAAGCCCCGCCCTACGACCACAGACTACGACTTCCGTTTGCCTGGTTGTCGGGGAAACCGCCTACTTCCGGCCTCACAGCACCGGGCGGAGCCAACATGGCTGAGGAGAGACTCGACACGGTGAGCGCTGATAGAGTCCTTTTTGTTCCGGCCGCCAGGCGGGGCGGGCTGGGGAATTGGGAGGGTAGGACCGGGGCGGGTCAGGCTGGGCTGACGCGGCGGGGCGGGGCACCGGTAGGGTGGGGCAGGGTTTGGTGGTTGGAGGGCTGCTTCCCTTCCACGCCGCAACCCTTGGGGAAACGCGAGTCCGAGTCCTAGGGGGGGTGGGCGGGGCAACACGGTTCTGCTCCAAGAAATGCGTTCCCGGGGGTTAGAGCTGAATTCTTTGCAGCATGACCTGCGCTGGCACGGTGGTCCCTCTTGGGGTTCGCTGGATGGAGAAGGGAGATCGATTCATCGAAATAACTTGCCCTAGCCTCTTCTTTTCGGTCTCTCAACGTCTGGAAAGGAAGCACTAATCTCCTGGATTAGGAGTTGAACGTGACAAGTCGGCCTGAAGCTTTCAGCATCATTGCCCTCTTACCTTGTATTCTCTGTTGTGGTTAAATTGGGGAGAGTACTGTTTGGCGATTCACCTGAAACCCAGGTAGGCGTTGATTAAACGCCAGAGAACTGCAAATAGAAAGGAGCCCAGATGAATTTGGGATAACTCAGTATTTTTGAGGCTTATAATTATAATTGAATATAATTTCTATAAATTCCTAAGTGTGAAACCCTGTCTACCTTGTCTTAGTTTCAAAGAACGTCCTACTCATTTGTTAGAATTTTTTTTTTTGAACTTGGAATTCATTGCCTCATTGAAAAACCGCTGGGGAAGCCATAGAAGAAAAAGGATTCAAAATAGCCGTTGGCTGGCTGTTTCACACTTAATTTTGGTTTTTAAAGAGTAAGGCTAATGCTGTTTGTCAGAGGGCCTATTTGTTTGTTTTTCATTATATTCTCAAATAAATCAAATTATTATTATTTCACCCCAACCCCGTGTCGCAAACCAAGGTCCTTAGGCTGCCTGAACCACCAGGCATGCCCCCTATTTTTAAATGTCTAAATGTGGTATTTTCTTCCTTTTTAAATTGATCTAATTGCCCTTTCTTTGTAGTTAATCTGGTGGTATTTTTCTCCTTTTATTCCTTTTAATAACTTCTTATTGTATCTGACACAGGTCCCTATGATGTACCTAATACTAAGTATGGGTTTATTTTCATTGAACCTGCTCAAGATTCGTAGAATATTCAGAATCTAAAGATTAGTGTCTCTCATTACTTCTGGAAAATTTCAATCATTTATTTTGACTTATATCATGGCATATCATATATAACAGGAAATAGATATAAGAAAATCCATTTGGGGCACCCTGGTGGAGTAGTAGTTAGGTTAGTCGCCTGTGAAGGAGCCAGGCCACATACCTCTGGGTTCAAGTCCCCGATGGGGCTGGGAGAAACAACCAATGTGAACAATTAAATGAAAATAAAATGGTATGCTGCTTCCTCCTCTCTCTTGCTGCCTGTCTGCCTGCCTACTCATCTTCATTCCTGCCTTTCCTTTCCTGCACCTACCTTTCCTTTAATCCTTTAGTGTGTGTGTATGTATGATGTATATATGTGTGTGTGTAAAATGCATTTGAAGATTTTTCTTCAAAATTAGAGTGTAAGACAGTATATCTTATATTGAATAATGTCCCTTTAAAAACTCCCTCATAGAATTGAGTGCTAGAAAATTTTTGTGTACTCGATCTCATAGCTAACTTTATTTTTATCAGTTATTACTTTTTGGTTTGGCTGCTGAGAAGTATACATTAAATATAATACTAATATATAGTGCTATAGGATTTAGTAGATTTATTTGTGCACATTTTGTCATGCATTATAATTATACATTAAATATACATTTTAAGTATGCACATACATTAGTAGTTTAGATAGCAAAAGTACAACTTGACATTTGTTTCTTGAACCATATTTTATAATATTGTACGTAGTTAATGGATTAATCGCATGATTGGAAAGCTACTGATTGTTCTTATTTGAATGCTGCTTTAAGTTAGCAGGTATATGGTGGTGTTTTAACAGAGATGCCTTTCATTTCAGAGAACTCAGTTTCCTGCATCTGCTGAATCTCAAAAGCCTCGGTTGAAGAAAGGTCTGTATCCAATTTCATTGTGTGTGCATATTTCCACAGATTTGTGTCTTATATTTTCTGTTTTTATTTGTATTAGAGCTTCTTGAGTTGTGTTAGCAAAACCAGTAATAGTCTAAATGTTCTGTCACATCAAGCTTTTATTTAGTGGAGTAGATATTCAGGGGTTGGTTTTACCTGTAAGTGTGTTTAAACAGAGTTTTGTTATTACTTAAATTAATGTGGGAAAATTAAAGTTCTCATCGGCAATAACAGGTCAAATAATCTTATATATATGTTAAATAAGTATAAGGTTTTTTAAAAAGTTGAATCTGAAAAGCCTAACTAGAAGAGGACCTACAGTATAAAGAGCTGTATTTTAAAATCTTTTAGAGATATGATATATACTTATTTCAGAAGAATGGAATTCTTTCATTTGTTAGCCTCTAAAGTCTTAGGAAGCTTTGCTTCAGGAATAGATGAGTTTACCGGATATTCTCCCAAGTCTAATGGACTGTCTGTCCTTGTTAGTTATGCATTAGAAAATGCCTGAAGTTTATATTTAGCTGAAGAGGTCATCCGTTTTATTATTTATTAATTTATCCATTATTTTCTAGAGGAAGAAACCAAGATTGAGTAGAAGAGGCATTAAGTTGTGCACCATCTTGTAACTTGTCTGCATACTTGAGTTATAGTCACCAGACTATTCATTCTGCTCAGAATTTTAAGTTGATTTTGCAGATAAATTGTTTCATTTACTTGAGGTTTGTGGCATTTATTTTTTTTAAAGGTAAAGTCAGGCAGTAATGAAAGTGAGTAGAGGAAGGCAGGAAGAGAGAGGAGGAAGAAGCATTTCATTTATTTTTTTAGTTTTTCATTTTGGTTGTTCCCACTGGCTTGGGTCTATGATTTCTCTGAGTCCATTTCAAGGGTTCGTTTCCTTTTGGGCAGTCATTTCACACAGTTGTAATACCACTCTATTGCATAGTGCCGGTGTGCTGTAGAGCACAACGACTGCAGTGCAAATGATGCCTTTGGAGTTATGCAAGGCCAACATGCAGGAACTGATAATGTCGAAGGTATAACCTGCTCTTAACCTGCCCTTAATTTCTGGTCTTCGTAACCCTTAATTTTGCATATGGTGAATCAGCATATTGATTGAATTTCAAAGTGTTGTATTAATTTTATATTCCTGGGATAAACTCCACATAGTCATGATGTATTTACCTTTTTGTATACCTCTGGATCCAGTTTGCTAATATTTTTGCATGTGTGTTCATAAAGGAGTTTGGTCTGTAATTCTTCTTTTTTTCAATTTCTGTTTTTGGTATTAGATTATGCTGGCCTTCTATTTCCTGGATAATTTTGTATAGAATTGATGTTATTTTATCTTAAATGTTTGCTAGAATGTGACAGTGAAGCAATCCAGGCCTGGAATTCTGTTTGTTGGAAGGTTTCTAATTTTAGACTGAATTTCTCTGATAGATGTAGGACTTTTCAGGTTGTATATATCTTTGGAGAACTTTGGTTATGTTTTTCCTTCAAATAAATTTATCTGTTTCTTCTCAGTATTTATTGACATGAAGTCCATAATACTCCTGTATTATCCCTTAAATATTTGTAGCATCTGTAGTGATGTTCCTTCTGTCGTTCCTGATTTTACTAATTTGTATCTATTTTTCCTTGATCAGTCTGGCTAGATGTTTATGCGTTTTATTGATCTTTTCAGAGAACCAGCTTTGATTTGATTTGATTTGATTTTTTAAAAGAAAAGTACAGGTAGCAATGAAGGTGAGTAGTTAGGCAGGAAGAGGGAGGAAGAAGCATTTTATTTTTATTTACTTGTTCATCCTGGTTGTTGTTGTTTCCACCCCCAGCCCCTCCCTTTGCCCTCAGGTCTTGAATCTGGTTCCTTGAGATGTATATGGATTATGTCCTGTGGCCTTATCTTCTAGGCCACCAGGGTGCTCCCATAATTTTTTAACATCACTGATTTGAGATTTTTTTTCTGTTATAATTATTTAATATTTTAGATTTCTCCCTAAACTTTGCTAATGGTTCATATACATTTCATATTTTATGTTCAACTTCTATACAGTTTTAAGTATTTAAAAATTTATTTCATGTTCCCCTTTGACCCATGTACTATTTAAAAGGTATTGGCTAATTTCCATATATCTGGAAATATATATTTAAAGGAAAGATGCAGGCAGAAAGTGAGAGGAGGAAGAAGAAGCATCTTTATTTTATTTTTTATTTTAGTTACAATGGTTGTTTTCCCCCATGCCCAGGACTCTAACCTAGGGGTTATATAGCTTCCTTCTTTAGAGGTGATTGCTCTAACTGCTGCTCAACCGTGATGGGCCTTAGATGTGTTCTTTGTATAGAGCAGAAGGTTGGGTTTTCTTTTTTAATATGTTTGCCCACTCTGTGCCTTTTGATTTGTGAGTTCATTCTGTTAACATTTAGGGTGATTATTGAGTTGTCACTGATACTGACATTTTGATACTCATTTCCTGAGTTTTGTTGCAGACTATTGCTGTACATGTGTTCTTTTCTTATTCCCTTTTCTTGTGCTTTGAAAACTTTGTGTTGTGTTTGTTTGGTTTCTCTTTTCATTTTCTTCTTTTTGCTTTTTTTCCTGTGGATTTATGTTTTGAGATTACCTTAGGGTTTACAATGTGTGTCTATTCCTACGACCTTTTTTAAGTTGAAAGCAAGTAAGTCTTGAGCTCAATCTTACAGTTCACATTTTTACTCTCCTCCTCTCCACATTTTACATTTTTGGTGTCTTGCTGCTTCTAAGTGGGATTTCTTTTCATTTTATAGACCTTTCTTTAGTATTTCTTATAAAGCTGGTTTAGTTGTGACATTCATTTAACTTTTGTCTGTAAAAGTCATCACACTTTCAATTCTGAGTTATAAGGTAGCAGGGTGGATGGAATTTTTTGGTTTGGAAATCCTTTTCATTTGTTTCTTTGACTAGATCATGACGTTCCCTTCTGGCCTGTAAGATTTCTGCTGAGAAATCTGCAATCTTACAGTGCTCCTTTATATGTGACTCATTTATATGCTGCTATATTAAATTAGCTGCTCTAAACATTCACTTTAGAGGGTTTTACGTGAACATGTTTTCATTTGTTTATGTATGTTGGAATGGGATTGCTGAATAATATTGTTGAATATATGTTTAACTTTATTAGAAATTGTCAGATTTTTGTAAAGTAGTTATACCATTTTGTATTTCTGTTGTTAAAGAGTTATGTTTATTCCAAATCCATGTCAACACTTAGTATTTTCATATTTAGAAAATCTTCTAAAAATCTTCTGCCTTTCTCTTCCTGTCTTCCTACTTGCCTTCATTCCTGCCTGTACCTTTCCTTTATTAAAAAGAAAAGAATTTGGGATATCTGTTTTCTTAATATTAAATGTTGAGAATTCCTTAAATATTCTGGAAGCAGTATACTTTTATCTTTATCAGATAAAGTGATTTTCACATATTTTTTTCTCAGTCTAAGGCTGACTCTTTCACATTCTTAATAGTATCTTTTAGAATGCAGATATTCAGTATACCCTGGTGGCTAAGTAGTAAAGTCCTCTAGACGCCATCTACATACATCCCAAGGACCTAGGTTCTCAGCCTGGGGTTAAGGGTAACAACAAAGATGAACAACTAAATAAAATTAATAATAAAATACCTCTCCCTCCTCCTCTTCCTGTGTGCCTGTCTCTGCTTGCCTTAATTCCTGCTTGCACCTTTCCTTTAAATAAATAAATAAAGATGAAATGCAGATGTTGGTGTACCCCTGTGGCTCAGACAGCTAAGGTGCAGTCCATGTAAAGCCTATGGACTGTGTTTCTTGACCCAGGATAGGGGGTTTAAAAAAAAAGATGTTTTTAATTTTGACAAAATTAATTTCATCAGTTTTTCCTTTTCAGATCATTCTTTTGATATAATAACTAAGAAATATTTATCTATTCCAAGGTCACAGATTTTCTCCTTTGTATTCTAGAAATATTGTACTTCTCCATTTTTATCTGTGACTCATTTTGAGTTAATTTTTTATATAGTATAGAAAACAGATTGAGGTTTTTTTATACACACACATATATGTATATATATATAACAGCTCTGTAGGTGCAAAGTCAAATCAATGACTAAATGAATGCATATGAGTAAAATAAAAATGAAAATGAATAAATGAATAAGTCAGTAAATGGTTTTGAAAGAGTTGTATTTTTATTTGTGATTTGATTTGCTGAAATTTTGTTAAGAACTTTTGTGTTGGTTTTCTAGTTTTTCTTTTTGCAAAGGAGAGGTGAAGCCAGAAATGAAGGTGGACAGGCAAGTGGGCAGGAAGAGTGGGGAGGAAGAAGCACTTTTATTTTAGTTGTACATCTTGGTTGTTCCCTCTTCCCTGGAAAGCACACTTGGTACTTTGTCATGTATGTGGACCGTGCTCTCGACCAGAGGCAGCAAACCTAACTGCTACTCCACCAGCAGGCACTGATACATAATTTTCTTACGATGACTTTGTTTGATTTTGGTATTAGGGTAATTCTGACTTCACGAATTATTTGGGAAGTAGTCATTCCTCTAATTTCCTGGAAAAGCTTTTGAAGAATTGACTGATTTCATCCTTAAATTAATTTGTTGTACTATTCCTATGAAGCCATTGGGGACTGTGTTTTCTTTGTAGAAATGTTTTCAACTACAAATTTAATTTCTTGGCATGCTCGGGTTGCCTAGCAGATAAGGCCACCACACATAGTCTACATATATCCCAAGGACCAAGGTTCGAGACCCAGGGCTGGGGGTAACAACCAGATAGAAAGAGAGTACTTCCTCCTCTTTCTTCCTGCCTGCCACTTCTCTTAAAACATTTTTTTTTCTTTAATAGATACAAGGCTTCTATTCTGCCTCACTGATCTTTGATAGTTTTTATGTTTCAAGGAAGTTTTCTCTTTCATCTAATTTGTCAAATTTATTGGCATATGACGTTTACAACTTTCCTGAACAGATATTTAATGCACTATGAGGGCTCTACAATTAAAAACAGTATAGTACAGGTTCATAAATAAAGTATAAGATACACCAGTGGTATAGAACAGAGAAGGGTCAGAAGTAGACTCAAATACATTTGGTAATTCAGTATATGATAAAGTATATGGCATCCAAAATGAGTGGAGTAAAGATATGCTTTCTAATAAATGGTTCTGGGACAACTGGACAGCTGTTTTGATAAAGAAAAATTGATTTATACTCCACACCATACCCAAGAATAAACTCCACATGAGTCAGAGATATAATCTAAATGTAAAAAAATAAAACTGCAAATACTAAAAAAAAAAAAATTGCCCAAAGCAAGAAAATACTGATATGACTTCACAATTTTTTTTTGCCTGGCAAAAGTCACAGTAAGGAAAGATAAAGAGAAATCGCATACAGGGTAAACATATTTGTAACTTATATCACAGATAAATGGCAAATATCCCTAATATAAAAAGAACTCTTAAAATTTGGGGGTGGGATGCAGGAGCTAAGCCAACCCAAAGAAAAATTATTTTTAGGCAAATAGACTATTACAGAAAAAGGAAAGGACAGTGGTCTTTGTTTATATGTATGTTTATGATTTTCGATGAGAAAATCAATATAAGCTCATTATAGATGGAAAATGCAAGGAAGTGGAAAGAAGACAGAAAAAATACCAGCCTTAACAATTAATGAACTTTAACTGACAAATTGAAAATTAAAGTATTATTTTGAACAAAAAACTTTCATTATAGATGGAAAATGCAAGGAAGTGGAAAGAAGATAGAAAAAATACCAGCCTCAACAATTAATGAACTTTAACTGACAAATTGAAAATTCAAGTAGTATTTTGAACAAAAAACTTTCATGGTAAAATCCTTAGATTTCTTTTTAACCTCTAGTCAAGATTGATTTTCTAAACCTTGACACTATTGACATTTTGGGCAAGATAATTCTTTGTTGTGGGATCTGTCCTTTTGATTGTTGGATGTCATCCCTGACTTCTACCAGGTTGATGTCAGTAACACCTAGTTGTATCAACCAACAGCATCTCCAGATATTGCCAGCTGTTCCCAGGGATGCAAAATTGTTCCTGGTTCAGAATGACTGTTCTGGCTAAGTAGTGTGGTGTTTGAAAGTAGAAGGTAGGATGCTGGCAAATTTAACATGAAGAATTCACACAGAACTTGGACTGGTAAGCATGGAGAATTGACTTGAATAAGCATCAGTTGAAGACATGGGAAGTTCTGAGTTTGGATTTGGATGTCACCCCCTCCTCTCCACTTCCTTTCTCAGCTTGAGAGGCCCATGTTCTAGCTTGATTCTGGTCTTGAGGCTTCAGAATGCCAACTATGAAAGGGATAAATTTCTGTTTGGGATTTTTGTTCAAATATATCAGGACTTTTCAAGAATAAGCAACTTCCTTATTTGGAATTGTTTATCAGAATTACTTGATAGTTCTGAGAAAATAATATCCTACCTGGGGCTACTTAAGTCTTTTTCATTTTTCCCCATGATATGACCTCAGGTGACTTTCTTCTGGCTTTCAGCTGAAGACCTTATCCATCATTGAGGTGAGTGAATTGATTGCTTCAGGAGTATATTTCCTTCCTTAAAGGAGTCTTCACTGAAGATCTTACTTATTTGGGGAAGGCTATAGTCAAGCATAAGTCTCGTCTGCAACTAGAGACAATGTATTTACTATGTGGAAAACTTGATCTCAGCTTGAGGTTTGCTTTTAGAATAATTTTTTAATAGATATTTTTATTGTGGAAAAAAATCCATGTAAAATTTGCCTCTAATCATTTTCAGTGTACAATTTGGTGAGATTAATTCTATTCACTAGGTTGTTACAGCTGTCACCACTATTTTCAGACTTTTTAATCAACCGTAACAGAAACACTATACTCATTAAAAAGTAACTCATTTCCCTCTTCCCTAAGCCCTGGTAACCTCTGTTCTACTTTCTATCTATGAATTTGCTTATTTCCAGACTTTTGGATAGTAGCCAGTATCTCAGGTGTAAGATGATATCACAGTGTTTTGATTTGCGTTTCCCTGATAGCCGCAAGCAGGAAAATCTTTTCATGTGCCTGTTGGCCATCTGTATATCCTCTAGAATCATTCCTTTTTAAGACCAAATAATATTCTATTGACTATATAGATCACATTTTGTTTATCCACTCATCTGTTGACATTTAGGCTGTTTTCACCATTTGTCTGTTGTTACATTGGTGTACAAGAACCAGTGTCCCTGCTTCACCCACCGCCCCGACACACACTTTTTTTTAAGAGTTTGGGTTTTTATTGAACATTTTATGGAAGAGGTTTAAGTCAGAACACCATAGCTCATTTTTAGACTCTTTAGGTTCCTTTTTTTTGAAAGGAAAACTTATACTTTCTTCTCAATTGAGGCAGCAGTTACAGGGGCAGGACCTCCTTCTAGGGCAAGGCCACCATCCTCTACGGGGCAGATGAGCCTCCCATGTTGACCAGAGCCTTTGCAAACAAGTCTGGCCAGAAAGGTTGGACATTTACACAAGATTCTTTTAATAGAGCATTGATCTTATCCTCCATGACTGTAAGTTCACCCTTGTGCAGGAAGAGGGCTGAATAGATGCAGGCGAAGATGCTAGATGTGGTGCTAGTCCCGGATAAAGTAAGGACCTCACCCCAGCATGGCCTTAGCTTCCTTGGAAGAACTGAGAACCAGCCATAGCTGAGGAAAGGGCCTCCCTGTTTTTGGATATGTATTCAGAAGTGGATTTCTGAGTCATGTAGTAATTGTTTGATTTTTTTCAGGAACAGTAATGACTTTCAATTTATGTAGAAGGTAGTATACATCTTAATTTTACCTAAGTGCTAGTAAAATCTATAACTATTATGTGCCCAGCTCTTAAAATTTCTTAATATAATAAATATTGGGGTTACTTTGCTTTTACAAAGTAATATATAAACCCCATATATATCAGTTCCCCATTCCTCAAATATGTGCCCATGCGCCCTGCCAGCCACCAAGTTACCAGGAGTCCTTCACTAGTGTCTGCTTGCCTCCCCTTTTCCCTGTTGGTAACCTCAGTTTTTTTGCCAATGTCCATGGGCTGGTTTTGTTTAATTTGTTCCTTTGCTTTGTCTCTTTACATTCCACTTATGAGTGAGGTCATCTGGTATTTGGCTTTCTTCTTTTGATTTATTTCGCTTAGCATAGTCCCCTCTAGTTCCATCCATGTTGATTCAAATGACAGAATTTCATCTTTTCTAAGGGCTGTGTAGTGTTCCATTGTGTGTATACCACATCTTTTTTATCCATTCATCTCATGATGGGCACTTAAAGAATTTGCAATTTTTGGCTCTTGTAAATAGTGCTGCAGTAATGGGGTTGCATATATCTCTGTGAATTAATATTTTTGTATCTTTTGGGTAAATACTCAGAAGTGGATGATGGGATCATATGGGTTTTCTATATTTAGTATTTTGAGGGATCTCCATACTGCTTTCCATAAGGGTTGCACTAATTTGCACTCCCAGCAGTGGTGTAAAAGTGTTCCCTTTTCTCCACATCCTAGCCAACATTTGTTGTTTCCAGATTTTTGGATAACAGCCAATCTCTCAGGTATAAAGTGATATCTTCTTGTTTGGATTTGTATTTCCCTGAGACAAATGAATAGGAACTCTCTTATGTGCTTCTTGGCCATCTGTAGGTCGTCTTTGGAGAAATGTCTGTTCAGTTCCTCTGCCCATTTTTTGATTGGATTGGCTGTTTTTCTGTTATTGAGTTTTATGAATTCTTTGGAAATATTAAGCCCTTGTCCATCTCTTGAATTTTCATGAATAAATGTATTCATGTTATCATCATTCAGATCTAGTTAAACATGTTCATCACCCAGAAAGTACCTCATGTCCTTTTCAGTCAATCCACTCTTCTCTTCAGTGTCCAGAAGGAAACTTTCTTGATTTCTGTTCCTATAAATTAACTTTGTCTGTGCTTGAATTTCATATAAAGGGAACCCTGTATTATGAACTATTTAACTTTTGTGCGTCTTTTACTCAACATAATGTTTTGAGATTCAGCTGCATTACTTTTATGTATTAGGAGTTCTTTATTTTTGAAAATTGCTGTCTAGTATTCCACTGTATGAATATACCACAGTTTGTTTATCCATTCTCCTGTGGATAAACATTTGTGTTGTTTCCAGTTTTTGACTTATTATATAAAAGCTTTTATGAACATTCATTTACTCCTCCGTGTGTGTGTCTATGTGGCGTGTGCGGTCAGTTCTCTGTGATAAGTATGTAGGAGTGGAGTTTCTGGGTCACATGTAAAGTGTAAGTGTTAACTCTCTAAGAGACTGCCAAGCCGTTTCCCAAAGTAGTTGTACAACTTTACTATCCCACCAGTCATTGTGAGTATTCTGGTTGCTCTGCATTCTTGCCAGCTTGTGGTACTGTCAGTATTTGGTATTTTTCATATTAGATGTACTGGTGGGTATGTTGTGGCATCTTATTTTTAATTTGCATTATCCTACAGTGAATGTGGTTGAATACCTTTTCATGCACTTACTGGTTGTTTATTTTGTACAGTGACTATTTGTCTATTTTTAAAATTGTGTTATTATTGATTTTTAAGAATTCTTTATATATTCTGGATAAAAATCCTTTACATGTTTTGTGATTTTTTTTCCCCAGCTTATGTCTTTTCTTTTTACTTTCTCAATGTATCATTTTTGTTTTTATTTTAAGGAAAGGTGTAGGCAGGGAGAGGAGGAAGAAGCATTTATTAATCTCTGTTTGTTAGTTGTTTATCTGGATTGTTTCTGTTAGCCCCCAGTTTGTGAACTCAGGTCCCAGGGCATGTATGTGGACTGTGCTGGCTGGTCTTCACCACTAAACCACCATGATGCACCATCAATACATCTTTTATTTTGATGAAGGCTGTTATTACTTTTTTTCTGTTGTATGTATTTCTTTTGTCAAGGAAATCTTGACACTCAAACTATATTGTGTGCCCCTTTTCTGCGCTGGTATTACAGAAATTTTTTTTTTTTGGCTAAAAGATACAGACAGGAATGAACGCAAGTAGACAAGTAGGGAGGCAGGAAGAGAGAGGAGGAAAAAGCACTTAATAATTTTATTTAGTTGTTTATCTTGACTGTTCCCTCCTGACGCCTGGTTGGGAACTCAGGTCTTTGGGATGTATGTGAACTATACTGACTAGAGGTTGCAAACTTATCCACTAAGCCACCAGGATGCACCTAGAAATTAATTTCTTGAATGAGGAAGTGTTTGATTTTACTGTTGAAACTTTTTGGCATATAGCATATATACAGAAAAGTGCGTAATAGTTGTACAGCTCAATAAAGTGGCCGTTCATATGGTCACTGTCTTAAGATATAAAACATCAGCAGCATCCCAGAGGCCTCCGTCATGCCCTATAAATGATTACTATTTCTTCCAAAGGTGATTACTTATAATTTCTGTCATATAGGTTAGTTTTGCGTGCTTTTGAACTTGGAGGTAGAATTATTCAGTGGAATTTTATTTGTGGCTTCTTTGCTCATAATTATGTTTTTGGTATTCACCTATGTTTTTGAATGTAGCAGTGACTGTTTTGATTGTTCTATAGTATTTTGGAATGAGCTATACCCCATTTTATTCATTGTACTTTGATGAAACTTTGGTATACTTTCCTTTTGAATGTTTTGCATTTGCCTCCATGAAATCCTGTAGATTTTTTTGTTTGGAAGTGTGGGGTGCACACATACCTGGAGTGGGATTGACAAGTCATGAGGAAGTATATATTTAGATATAAGCAGCTTTCATTTATTTTGATATAATACCCTTTATGTACATGAGCTCATGTACATTTGCCCGTATGCTTAGATGTACATAGAAATTCCATAGAAAAGTTTTAGAGATTATTCACCTACAAGTTTTTAAATTTGAAAATCTTGTTACTTAATACATCAAAAGTCCTGTTCTGCATTTTCAAAAAATAGAAACTCTTTGCTACTACCTGTCCTTGGTCTTTACAAGACCGTACACCTTAGCTGCCTCACTTGCCTGAGTTACTAGGTTGTGCCATCTCATCGACAGCCCAGCTGTTAAATTTTAAAGTTGCAAAGTCCTTTACGGTCGGGCAGAAGCCAGGCCCAGTTTAACTAGCAGTCTTGGAGAGCTGAGTGGCAGTCCTACCTCTTCCATTAATTAGTAGTTGAATGTGGGCAAATCACTTAACCTGTGTAATGTGGGAATAGTACTTGAATTGCACGACTCTAGTTTTATGGGAATATTCACTGGAATAATAGAGAAGAAACATCTTTGTTATAGATATACTTCGTTCATATATATGTCATATATGTGTCATATGTCATATGTCTGTTATGTATAAATAAATTATACATCAGTACAACATATGTATGTATCTGTAACTAATCTGTCTTATCTATACTCATACACTGCACTTGGGGAAGATATACACACATACCCCTAATAAAAATATAATTAATAATTAAGTTTTGATTTGAGGAAGTATAGTAGTAAAATCATAACTGATCTTTTATGAACTTTTTTCCTTCATCTTTTTTTTTTTTTTTTTAAGGAAAAGGTACAGGTAGGTGTGAAGGTGAGTAGGCAGGCAGCAGGGGGAGAGAGGAAGACGCAGCATTGTGTTTTATTTAGTTGTCCCCCTGCTCCTGCTTTGGGTCTTGAACCAAGGACCTTGGGATGTATGTGAACTATGCCTAGTGGACTAAACCACTAGTCCACCAAGGCGCACTGCCTCATTCCATTTTAAACTCATGAGAAACAAGCAAATTGGGTGTGCCTTTGTGGAGTAGCATTTAGGTCAGTTGCTCTGAAGACGTGCAGGCCACATACCCCTGGATTTGAGTCCTGGGTCCGGGGGAGAGAAACCAGTGTGAATAGCTAAATAAAAATAGAATGAAATGCTTCTTCCTTTCCTCTCTCTTCCTGCCTGCCTGTCTGTCTGCCTGCCTACTTGCCTTCATTCCTGCCTGTATCTTTCCTTTAAAAAAAAGAAAAAGGAAAATAAACAAATTGGATAACAGCATTTTAATTACAACAATAAAGCTAGCTTTTAGTATGTACTTTTAGATCAGTGCTGACTTGGTTCAGTCTTGTCTTGTCTTTATTATTTATCTTCCTGAACAGTTGATTTCTGCTGATTGTGGGCCTGTTTGCTTATCTTTACCTTCTCTGCTTTGTGTTGTGAGGCGCAGAACCTGTGGGTCCCATTCCTTCCCAGGCATCCCAGTATGTCAACAGTTTCTAGCTGGATCAGCAAGAGGGAGGAACTGGCAGGTGATTTGTAGGCAGAGGGAAGGAGAAGCCAGCACCCCCCATAGCTTTCTCTCTACTTGGGGAAATGGAAGGAATCCGGTGGTCTCTGGAAGCATCTCTTTAGTTGCTCTGTCAGTCAGACCATCTTGTTTTTAGCTTCTTCCAGATAACTTCAGTTAAGGATACTGGTAGCAACACATTTGTTTCCTTGGACCTGGAGCTGATACGTGACTTTCCTCCCATGCTAACCTCTGATTTGTGTCAGTGCTCCCATTTGGGGCCTCTCATTGTTTCTATCATTTATTTACTGCATTTTAAGTCTCTCTGTTAAATCCTCAAGTGGTTTCCATGTTTCTTTGTTGACTCTGACTGATACAGAGATCAAATTGAGAGTAATAAAAACTCCTTTTACACTTTTCAAGATTTGTATAACAAATCCTTTGATGTTCCAAATATTGAGTTAGAAAAATGTTAGAATTTCTGTTAGAACATGAGGAAATGAATGTTTATTGAATGACCACTTTCGTATTTTTCATAATCTCCAGTAAAAATTATAAGGAGGAAATGGAGGACCAGAGAAGTTAAATAAATTGCTCTAGGTCCCATAGAAGACTGGTGCTGAATCAAGATCGGAATTCAACTTAAATTTTATGTTATCTGTCTGCCAGTCCTAGAAGAAATCCTTTACCAAAGAAGTCATATAATGTATAATCTTAGACATTTTAGAAAATTTTTTAACTGAAAGTCTAAAGTACAATAGATTTCTGTTTATCCTTCTTAATAATACTGCCTAGTGTTAATCAAAATTTCATGTAAAGGTTTGAGTTCCTGGCACCTAGGGCAAGTGACTGCGGGTAGGAATTCTTGCAGTGTCAGATTTATTTGGTTGTGGAATTATTTAAAATTTACATCTGATGCATCCTTGGAGGGGAGCGATGTCACAGGATATGTCACAAAAGAGTAGAATGTGGGGAGAAGAGAAAGGCCAACAGAGTATTGTTGCCAGGTTGACTTGCTGATGAGGCCTGGGTGGTGTGGGAGAGCTGGTGACACGAACGGGACTTTTTACATCTAGCTGAAAGGCATTGCCTTGTCTTTATCTCATCAGCTAACACCTGACTTCCATGGTAATACAGGCTCCTTTGCTGTGGAATAGAGGAGGCTGCCCTTTGCACTTAGATGCCCATGTTTTTCAGATCTTTCAGTTAGGTAATTCTCATAATACTTGTGAAAGCATATGTGTGATCTCTGATACAAGCAGTATCCCTGCTTGTAGAGGGAATTGGAGTGAGCAATGATTTGGAATTCAAGAAATTCACCCTACACATTTACAGGTAAAATTCTAACTGTAAATTCAGAATTCATAGACTATGGATTTCCAAAGTACCCAAATTCCCTCATCTTTGAAAATAATTATACTGATGAAAACAAAATTAACAGTAAGAGCAACTCACATTGTAGAATTTACTAGACACTATTTGAACTTCTTTATATTCCAATCTTCATAATCTGTGAGATTTTTGTCCCTGATCCTCCTATTTAGCCTCCTTTCCCTATACATGTTCTCTGCTTTCTTTTTCTCCATAGACAGATATCACTCATAAATCTATATGTAACTTATTGTCTGTCCTTTGTATTAGTACCCTCTGCCCTACCTCCCCTGTCCCCAAATTCAGAAGCTCCCTGCAAGCAGGGGGACAGCTTTGTTCGCTTGTATCCCTAGTGCCTAGAACTATGCCTGGCTCATGGTGGGCATTCACTAAATGTTTGTCAAATGAATATTTTACAAGTGAGGAGATTGAATTTCCCCAGATCATACAGTTAGTAATGGGAAAATTATGGGACACAGAAATGTTTTTTTAAAAGTCTTTGATGAAGCTAACATTCTTTTAGCTTTTAGACAAATTACATCTCCAGGAGTGTGAAATAACTTTCAAACACTTGAATTTGATGATGCTTTCCACTCTTCTGTTCCCTAGGGTTCTAGTTTATGAGCCTCTGGGCCCTTGAGCTATCTTACAAACTGAACTTCTTTTCTTCCATTCTTTACCCAGGGAACACGAAAAATGACTTGTCTTTTATTGTGAGATTAATAGGCAAGACTCAAATTTGCATTTCATAAATTTAGTTTTTACAGGTCATAGAAGAAATGATAAGTACTGATACTGTAAACTCAAAGGATTCCGTTTCACCTTCTCTTTACTCTTTTCCTTTAGAAGGTAGGCGCCAGAAGGGTAGGCCATACCCAAGTTGAGACTTGGTCCAAGTTGAATCAGTTAGCCACTTGTCCCAGAGCTATTCATTAGGATGCACTTCTTAATCCATTTTACATGTGTGTGCACACACACGCACACCCATCCCTACCTGTCTTTAACTTGGTGATTTATTTGGCCTTTAGTAGGAAGCTTAATTCTGGAAGTAGTTAGGCAAAACATGCATGATCATAGTCTAATAATTTATGAGACTTGGTTAGGGAAGACAGGAAATAGGCATCATTGAAGAATCTTAAGAGGCCCTTGCTGACTGGAAGATGGATGGACCCACTCACGGGTAATTGGAAAATGAAAGTCATTTAAAATTTCATCTTTTTTCCTTTCTTCTGCCATATAACATCATATCTATAATTTTATCTTACACATTTCCTTGATACTCTCTAGTATTGGAAAGGAGAGAGCAGCATTACTTAATAATTTTTGTTCCAGCAATCTTAACCCTGGGTTATAGCAGACTTTTCTCCTTCCTGTAGTTTATGGACTTAAAAACCTTAAGTGTTATGTTGACTGTATCTTCCAGAGTTCTGCAACATCAAGAAATAGGTCATAGATACTTCTCTCGCTTCCTGTTTTACCCTTTACTTACATTAAAAAAGAATTAGGAAATATTTCAAATACATAAAATGCATAAAAATCAAACACCTGCGTACTCACAGACAAGATTTAATAAATAAAAACATAGAGTGATTTATTTATTATTTTATTTATGAGAAAGGACTAAAGAGTTGGAGCCTCCTTTTCATATTTTCCTGGTCCTAAACCTTCCTGGAGGTATCCACCGTGAGACCATTGTGAATCCTCCTCCTCCATATTGCCATACAAGTATTTCTTTCTTCTTTTCCCTCCAGCCCTGAATCTTGAACCTGAGACCATGATCTTCATAGCCTAATTGCTTGAGCTGCATGGAGATCATACAAGTGACTTCTTTTTTTTAAGAGAGGAAAGAAGGCAGGCAGGAATGAAGCAGGTAATATGCAGGCAGGAAAAGTGGAGGAAGAAGGATTTGTTTGTTTCATTTTGTTTTTCCACCCCAGCTCTGGGTTGTGAACCTGGGTCCTTGGCCTTTATATGGTCTGTATGCCATTGTCTCAGCCATCTGAGCCGCCAGGGCATGTTCCACAGTGATGTCTTTTTTTTCCAGAAGAAAGGTGCAGTCATGAATGAAGGCAAACAGAGGCAGGCGGGAAGAGAAATGAGGAAGAAGCACGTTATTTTATTTAGTTGTTCATCTTAGTTTCTCCTCCCCACCACAGGCCCCAGGACACAAACCCTGGTCCTTGGGATGTATGTGGACTGCACTGACCAAACTGTTCCACCAGGTAGCGCCAGCACAGTGATTTCTTAATGGTTTTTTTTTTTGTATTTTATTTTATTTTTTGAGAATAAAGATAGGGAGATTTTATTCCATCAACTCAAAACAGCTAAGAATGGGATGATATCAGTTCCATTTTGGATAGGCTGAATTTGAGATGTTTGCTACATCCAAGTAAAAATAGCCTACTATGCAACAAATAGCCTAATGTGCTCCATTTAAAAAGCAGCTTTAAAATGTTCCCTTTACTAGACAACATGGCACCAATGATGAAGTACCTAATGATTAAGACCAAAGAGGAAGGAAGCACATAGGAATGAAGATAAGTAACCAAGCAGGAAGGTAGGAAGACCGAGAAAGAAGCAGCATTTATTTATTTAGTTGTTCATTTTGGTTGGAAGTACCTAATGATTAAGACCAGATTAGTGCCAGACGTCGTGGGCTTCAATCTTCCTAACACATTTTGGTTGTTCCTACTGACCCCAGGCCTCTAACCCGTGTCCTTGGACTGTATGTGGACTTGCACCCCAGGCGCCAGCTTAACACCTGAGGGTACATCTCTGTACATTTTCAGTGCACTTTATCCTTATGGTCAGCAGCTTGAAGACTTTAATGTACTACAGTATAGTTATGGTTAATTTAGCCATGAGAACAGTGCTAAAGGAGATCTAACAATAACTCTCTTGTTTGTTTTTGTCCAAATGTGCTACTCAGGTCCAGAATTTCCTATTTTGGAGAAGCAGAACTGGTTGATACATCTCCACTATATCCGGAAAGATTATGAAGCATGCAAGGTGAGAGACTGGGGTGATAAGCCGCTAACAGTGTCTGCTCGTGGCAGTTATCCTACCAGCAGTGTCTGCGTTACTGTTTCTTCACAGTTTTTCTATTGGTTAACTTTTGCTATGATAATGCTGCTTAATAATCTATCTCAACATTTCAGAGACCTCCAGTAACATTGATTTATTACTCATGGGCCTCCACTGTGGGTTGTCTAGGTTTGACTATAGACTGTGGATCAGGCTCATGTGTGGCCAAGTATCTTCTCATGTGATGAGGCTAATGGAGTGGCTTCTCTGGGACTTGTTGGTCTCATGGTGGAAAACAGATGTTCCGTACAGCATGGTGTCTAACTTTTTGATCTCTGGATAGGTGAAAGATGGTATATCGTTGAGTTTTATAGTTACTATAGTGAGTTTGATCATTTGTGTATTTAAAACATCAGTGTTCCTTTTTCTCTAAACTACCTGTTTCCTTGGTAGTATACTGTATATGTACGTACTTGCTGGCAGACAGTAGTAATGACATGCAAAATGTATCCTTGGAATTGTCTTTTTTGATATTTAGAGCTTTGTAATATTTCCAAGGCTGCAGTTTTTATTATTGTTGTTACTTGTTTTTTACTCTCAACCCTGGGTCTCGAACTTGGGTCTATAGGCTTTACATGGCCGCACCATAGCTGCTGAGCCACAGTTGTACCTGTGGTGTTTATACATAAGCAGTTCAGAGTGGGGAGTGTTTATTATTGGTAGGGATCCTGAAAGTTCTTTCTTTTCTTTGTTTTCCTTTCCTTTTTTTTGACCGCTTTCTAAGTTTATTTTTTTCTGTCTTCTCTCCCTTACTTGTATTTTAAGAGTTGGGTCTGTTCTTGACCCCTTTCTCTGCTCATTCTGCGCATTTGTTCTTGATCTCCAGACCAACCTGATACCAACCAAATGCTTCACAGGCATTTTAAATTGAACTTTTTTGTAGCAGAGTTACCTGTTGTTGTTTTTTCTTTCTTCAAATCTGTTCCTTCTCCTGTTCCCTGTCTCTGTGATAGAGACCATTGTTTACCCAGCTTTCTGGGTCCAATCCACTTTTTCTAATATAATATAAATAATCTTAAGCTTCTGGAGATTCTTCTCTTTCTGTCTCTTGAAATTATCTACCTCCCCCTCTCTCCATGCTTTGGTTAATCCCCATCATTTTTATCTAAATTACCAGAAGAATTCTTCTGTCTACCTTTCCCCTAATCTTGCCTTTTTTCCGTCTGCTTTTGATACCACTCTAAAAATGATTTCCCTGTAGAGCAAATACAATCAGGTTATTTCCTGCTTAAAATTCAAGGTTACCCCATTATATTTAACTTTTTAGCATGGACTCAAAGCTTCTCTCTCTGACTCTTGAATGTCTCATCTTCACCACCACCACAGCCAATTTAGGATTTTAAACTGTTTACTCTGGAGTGCTTTCCCTGAGTCTCCAAGTTAGAATCAGAAGTTTGTTCTCTGAGTACCCTGACCTTAGTCCATCATAGTGGAAAGGTAGAGCTTCTGTTGTTTTCATCAGAAAGCTCCAAGCATCTACAATGATGCTTAGAAATATCTTCATATTTTTCTTAGCTGGCCCAGTTAGATTCTAGAGAGGCCTGCAGAGGTGTTGGCAATGTTTTCTTTAAGGGCCCAGGTGGTAAATATTTTTGGCTTTGAAGGCCACATAGAGACTGTCTCATAGTCTTCATTTTCTCTTTAAAAACACAGAAACAAGAGTGCTCTGACAGTTTAGTGGTTTAGTCCACCATGACACAGTCCACCTACATCCCTTGGTCCCTGGTTTAAGCCAGAACCAGGGAAAACAACCAAGATGAGCAACTAAATAAAATCAAATGCTTTTTCCTCCTCTCTCTTGCTGACTGCTCACCTTCATTCCTACCTGCACCTTTCCTTTAAAACATACACACGCGCATACAAACTGGCTTATCCTGGTGGCTTAGTGGTTAAGTCCACAGCCTCCATCTAGTGCAGTCCACATACATCCCAAGAACCCAGAAATCGTTTCTCAGAGCTGGAGGGAACAACCGAGACGAACCACTAAATAAAGGAAATAAAATAATTTCTTTTCTTTCTGCCTGCTTGCACCTTTCCTTTAAAAAAATCCAACCAACCAACCTTAGAAACCACCCTTAGCCTAAGAGCTATACAAAAATTGGCTTTGTGAATTGGATTTGGCCCGTATGCCATAGTTTGTCAACTACTATTCTATAATAATCATAATAAGATAGTTGACATTTAAAAGCAATTCTTAATAAATTACTTTATTGGTAATTGTTAGTATCCTAGATTGATCCCTCCCTCCCTTCTTTACTTCCTTTGTTTTCTTCATCTTTCTTTTTTTTTTGAAGGAAAGGTGCAGACAGGAATGAAGGTGAATAGACAGGCAGGAAGAGAAGAAAGAAGCATTTTATTTATTTTATTTAGTTGTTCATCTTGGTTGTTTGCTCGGCGCCATGTCTTGAACCAGGGATCTTGGAAGTGTATGTGGATTACACCACATTTGACTAAACCACTAGGCCACCAGGGTACGTCTTTAGGTTTCTTAACATGTTCCTTATTCATGTGTGTAACCATTTCCTAGATATACTTCAAGACACTTAAGCACTGCTTAGAAGTATTTTTCTTCCTTTTTCAGGCTGTTATCAAAGAACAGCTTCAGGAGACTCAGGGGTTGTGTGAATATGCTATCTATGTCCAAGGTAAGAAATGCTTTTCATCTTTTCTACTGGAGAAAAGCATACTTGACCTAAGTTGTAGAAAAAGAGCAAGCAACTTCAAGTAAATGTTCCACAAATGTCTCATCTAGTATTAAATGTTTTGAAATCAGAACATAATTATTATACCAGGTTTGTCTTTGGAACTGACAGTTTTGTTAAAAAATTTGCTACATACCCTTGGACCCAGGTTTGAGACACAGAGCTGAGGGCTAAAAAAAAAATTGCTACCTCTCTTTACCAGTTTTCTAGTTTCTCAGAATGAATGTTAGGTTCCTTCCTTCATGTAGCAGTTTCAGCTCCACAAGGTGATTTGGAGTCAGGTGAAAATTGAGGAGGAAAAGCTTGAAGATTTTTGGTAAGGTAAGTCTGCTGAGGGAAGAAGCTTAGAGACATATAGTATAAAGCAGAATAAATGAAATTCAATCAGAAACCAAGTATAGGAACCACAGACTGAAACTTTACTCTTTAGTTCTCAAATCCTTAGGTTTTCTAGGAACTCTCTTTTTGATTCTTTGGTATGGTTTTGTTTACTATTTATTACATTTGTAGTCTTAAGATTAACATATAAATTTCTGTTATTAGTGAGATATTGACATATTTAGGACATCATGACAAAATAAAGCTCTTTTATTCAAAAGTTCCAGACTTTCAGTGCCTCATTGTAAACATGTATAGTAGTCTTTGGAAAACTTAGGCCTGGGAAAATTTATTGGTTTTGATTAGTCTCTATACTGAAAACCAAGTCTGAAATATTACTTCATTCTTTGCCAGAGCCTCCGTGTTGGACTTGGGGTATTGATTCCATTTGCTCTGTTTGGGTTTAATCTCTGAAAACAATCAGGTGGAAGGCTGAATTATAATAAAGAGAGCTTCTAGTGGGAAAGCCCAAGAATGTTCTCATTTTGAAGAGTTCGCGGTTAGTTTTCAAGGTACCTGATTAGCTGTGTGGTAGATACTGGAAATAAAGAGGTAGGCTTGAGACCTTGTATTAAAAGGTTCTACCTTGTCACAACTTTGCCACTTGTTACAACCCATCTGAAGTCATAACTTCTGGCATTAAAGATTTCTTAGATATGATTTCCCAACTCTCCTTCAGTCTCCAGATTTTCTGATGTCAGGCTCTGTTTTTCTCAGAACTTGATTTTATTTTCTGTGTTTTGTCTTGGCAGCATTGATATTTCGCCTGGAAGGAAATATCCAAGAATCTCTAGAACTCTTTCAGACATGTGCAGTTCTTAGTCCTCAGTGTTCTGATAACCTCAAGCAAGTGGCCAGATCTTTGTGAGTATTGGCAGTGGTCCGTCACCAAGGACAGTAGAAATTGCTTTCTGTAGACAGGCTGCTTCTGAGAGCCCGATCTGCCTGACAGAGAGGGAGAGAGAACTAGTAGAAGGGAACTGAGACTTTCAAAAACACTGTGTATTCTGGTCTGATGGGGGAGGGGGGAAGCATTGATATTGTTTACCATATTGATAGCGATATCTTGTGCCCTCCATAGTATATGTGTGTGTGTATTTCTTTTTCCTGTTTTTTTTTTTTTTTTTTAGAGGGAGGCAAAGGAAGAAGGAAAGGTGCAGGTAGGAATGAAAGCAAGTAGGCAGGCAGGAAGAAAGGAGGAAGAAGCACTTTAGTTGTTCATACTAGCTGTCCTCCTCCCACAACACACACTCTCTCAGTACTTGAACCTAGGGGTATGTGACCTGTGTTCCTTCAGAAGCAATTGATCTAACCACTACTCCCTCAGGGCATGCTGGAAGATGCATTTATTTAGTTAGTTATTTCAGTTATTCCCTCAGGTTTTCGGGCTGTATGTGGATTGTGCCCCAGGAACTGACTTAACTCTTGAGCCACTAGAGCATATTGCCCTCCCTGATCTTATTGGCAACCCAAGGAATTTTTCTCATCTACTCTTCCAACATTTAGCACAGAAGTTTTTACTGTTTGCTGAGTGAATGTCCTAAAGGTTCCGGAACATAAAGAACCACCAAAGTCTTTATAAGCTATTAGGTATACTCCCTTTCCAGGGTGGTAAAGTATTCTATGGCATTCCCATGTCCACTTTCTTACCTACGTTGGCATTCACACCTGCACTATCTTTGCAAGGAGACCAGGTTTTCCTCGTCTCTCCAGAATCATGGTCCAGTATCAAGGAATGAGATCTAGGCTTGAAAGGGAGGGTCATGTCCCTAAAGATGATGATAATAAATGATGGCAGCTCTTGCTTAACATAGCATATTATTTGGTTTATTTCTTTATGGTCTACATTTGTAGTACATTGTGGAAAATAAATTACAGAAAACTTTCCATCAAATTAGTGTAGAATGAGACAAGGCCCTGGAGCAACTACCAGTGCCATCCCTGCCACGAGAGCTGCTGCTGTTGGTTGTCTTGCGGGTTTGGTTTTTTTTTTGCTGTTGCTGTTGGTTTAACAGTAGCCTTGCTGACCAAGCCAGCAGAATTAACTCACAGGAACGAGGCTTCCAGAATTCTCTGCTTGATAGAATGAGTCAAATGGGGAAGGGGACTATGACGCTAGTCTTATTAAAGATTTGAATTATTAATTCAGAAAATGTATTTCTTCCACAGATTTCTTTTGGGAAAACATAAAGCTGCCATTGAAATATACAATGAGGCAGCTAAACTTAACCAGAAAGATTGGGTAAGTAAGGAACTTTAAATTCTTTGTTATTAGTAAACATACTGTTGGTTCTATTTATCATTACTGTCTTTTGTTTTTACTGAATTTTTACGTGCCAAAAATATCTTTATCCTCACACTTAAGTGATGATTTGCTGAGGTATGGGATCAAAAGTCTCGTTTCCTCATAATTTAGCAGACATTGCTGCGTGATTTTCTGGCAGTCTGTATAGCCGATAAGCAGTCTGTTACCAGTGTTTGTTGATAACTACAGTCTTTTCTCCAGAAACTTTAAAGGTTTTTTCCAAAATCATTGGAGTTCTGAAATATTAGGAAGAGTTATCTATATTTTCTTTTATCCCCTTGTTGGATATTCAGTTGACTTTTTTTACTCTGAAGACCCTTGCTTTCTTTGGGTTAGGG
The DNA here is from genome assembly GCA_004363575.1 of Solenodon paradoxus. Classification (NCBI taxonomy): domain Eukaryota; kingdom Metazoa; phylum Chordata; class Mammalia; order Eulipotyphla; family Solenodontidae; genus Solenodon; species Solenodon paradoxus. Next base: position 75,904 of record RJWH01001519.1, on the reverse strand, counting down.
AAATTTTCTCCGAGTAGTTCTTATGAGAACAAGGTCCTTAGAGGAAAAGGAATGCACCCAAAATTAAACAAAAACTAATTGTAGTGTATGCTTCAAAGTTTAAATTTTGCTGAGGAGTAACAATTTCTTGATGCCTGTGGTTTCACTCTAAAAGCTACTGTGGAATTGTGCCTAAACCATTTTCTTTCTTTGTATATAGGAGATCTGCCATAATCTAGGAGTCTGCTACATTTATCTGAAACAATTCAACAAGGTAATTTACAGAAATGGTGGTGGGGGTTAAACAGTTGGCTAGGGGTTTCTCTGAGGTATACTTGTTTTGTTCCTTTCTATATTATTATTGGTGCTTGAAGAGATTTTTAGAAGTAGAAATTTAAAATGTTATGTATATTTATTCTCTTTTTTATTCTAACTTATCATATAGATTTATTTTTCTGCTTTTAACAAGAAAATAAAAAATTTAGAATTATTTTTAAGAAATGACAGTCTGATTGCTTTTCTCCTCTCCCATTTTCCACCCCCAGTTTAGTTTTTCAGTATAGAAACAGATGTTCAATAAAATTAAAATGTCATAAAGTGAACCCTTAAGTCTTGAAAGTGTAATCATGGCGCACCCTGGTGGAGCAACAGTTAGATCAGCCGTCTCTGAAGGAGCAAGCCACATACCCCTGGGTTTGAGTCCTGGGCCCCAAGGTGAAGCAGCCAATGTGAACAACTAAATAAAAATGAAATGAAGATGCTTTTTCCTCCTGTCTCTTCCTGTTTACCTGCCTATTCTCCTTTATTCCTGCCTACATCTTTCCTTTAAAAAAAAACGTGTAATTATTATGTATCTTATGCTCTGATGGCATCTAATTTTAGTTTTTAAGATCTTGGCAATGATTTAAATTTTTAAAGCAGATCTGATATCTGAGTTTCAGTTTTTAAGATTATTTCCATGATGAGAATTTATATTTCATTGTGCTTATACTGTAGGCTCTCAGGCTCTCATACTAGAGAAAGCATTTGAACTTATCTTGATACTCAGATAAAGAAAAAATATTTATCTTAATTGGGTAATATACTAAATTATTGAGCTCTCTGAAAGTTATAGTCAGTCGAATAGAGTTTCTTCATAAAGCTTCCCATTCAGTGATTATGAAATTTTACTTTCCTTTCTCTAAGTCTGACAGATCTGAATTGGTTAATGTACTTTTTTTTTTTTTTTTGACCTTTCAGTAATTTTTATTGAGGCAACTTTGCTTTACAAATTACTATAAACCTTATGTGTGTGTTCCCCATATGTGCAGATGTATGTCAATCACCCTGCCCTCCAAGTTACTAAGAGTTCTTCACCCCATTGTCCGTTGGACCTCAACACCACTTGCCCCACACCACACCCCTTACCCTTCCCTACTGGTAACCTCAGTTCTGTTGCCAGTGTCCAAGGATTGGCTTTATTTAGTCTTTTCCTTTGCTTTGTCTCTTCACATTCCACCTATTAGTGAGATCATCTGGTGTCTGTATTCTTTTGACTTATTTCACTTAGCATAATTCTTCTAGTTCTATCCATGTTGATTCAAATGACAGGATCTCATCTCTTTTAAGGCCTGTGTAGTAGTTTCTTTTGTATATAGACCTCATCTTTATCCATTCACCTGATGATGGGCACTTAGGTAGTCTCCAATTCTAAGCTATTGTGACTAGAGCTGCAATAAACATAGGGGAGCATATATCTCTGCAAGTTAATGTTTTTGTAGATTATTGTCCTTTTGACATTTTTAATTTGTGTCAGTTTACAAACTATCCCTCAAGACTAAAAAAAATCTTTGTCAGCAGTTGAGGTTTGAGGGTAACTTTTTCTATTGTATGATCTATAATAAGTAAATAAAATAAAGGACACAAACTTATATATAGATAGATTTAGTGGATCCCTTGAGTTTTCTTGGTGGATGTACAGTGTGATAAACTTGGTTAGGTTTTTCTTTTTAAAGACTTTTCCAGTCAAGTACATTTCTCTTCACAGTATTCTGAGCCAAGGGAGAGGTGGGCTTGGGGTTTAGTCCAACATATACTGAGTAGAAGAGCTAGCTAGCATGCCTAGCACCTAGCACAGCAGGCACTCGATGAATTCTTGTTGAGTGGATGAGAGCGATTCATTCATTCATCAGAACGTTGGTGAGGAAAATGAGAACCACCCAGGAGAACAGTGTGCAGTTGATCAGGGTGCATTTGGGATGGAGTTTGGGGCAGTACTCTGTACAGTCTAGGATGTCCCCTTTAACTTAGGAAGTATGAATCGTGGGGGGACATGTCAGGAAAACACTCAGAAAGGTTAACTGTCTCCTATAAACTCTCAGGTGGCTACAGAGGCAAACTTCCATGTTGCCAGCAGTTTTGTCAGAAAGCAGTTTCAGTATGTTTTAATGTTTGGGGGGTAGTAGAGGCTATTTGCTGAAACGTGGTGTTTCTGCATTGTCTAGTAATAGTTGTCTTTGTGTTAGCCGTTCAAAGCCATTGTCTTCCCATGGTAGTGATTTGGTTCTCTTTACTCCATCCATCTTGTTAGGCACAAGAACAGTTGCACAATGCCCTGCACCTTAACAGGCATGATCTGACTTACGTAATGCTGGGGAAGATCTCCTTACTGCAGGGAGACTTGGACAGCGCCATTGAAATCTACAAGAAAGCAGTGGAGTAAGTATCCTTTTTCTTTAGAGCAATGAGAAACAAGAAAAATGGAAGTAATCATGGATTACCCAGACCTGAGAGAGGGAATATGTGAATGATTACTAGTTTGAGTTAAAGGTAAGCTAAGGTTCAGAGCTCCCTGTAGCTTAAATAAGAAAGGCTTGTGTTTCTTTCTTACTTACCAGTATAGCTTGTCTAGACTTGCTGGGCAGCTGTGTTCACAAGGTCAGTCAGGAATCAGGTTCCTTCCTTATTAACCCACCATTCCTGAGGTGGTGGTTTTTACCTGCATGGTTGATGATGGCAGGTGGTGGTATAGGAAACTAAGTACTTAGGAAGCCACTCATAGTTGGTTTTAAATGGCCCAGAAGCTGTATGCATCATTGCTGCTCACATTTCGTCGTTCACAGTGAGTGAGGTGGCCACACCTAGCTAGCTGCAGGGACATAGGCAGCATGTGCTCAGGGGAAGAGACCGATGTTGGCATTAGCTGACCATCTGCCATTGTGGTTTCATACTTTATAATAGATCTTGTATTTCCAGAGATATTAGAGATAGAAGTTTCTTGATCTAGTAATAAACATCTGGCCTTATAAACATGAGACCATTGTCTTGCTTTTTTAATTTTTAAAGAATTACCAGGGTTGGCCAAACCCCTTTTGATAATTGAACATAGATCTGACTGGCTTTCCTAGGATGGTGTTCCATGTTTCCTTTCTAGGGGCAAATGCTATCTTGTATTTTATGTATAGGATTTTGTCTTTTTTTTTTTTTTTAAGTGGAATAGCTGTAGCAAAATGCTTAAGTGTCTCATTTGTTCACTGAATAAAATGCCTGGTCTGTGGTTCAAGACAAATGCAAGTTTTGTTTTGTTTTGTTTCGTTTTGTTTTGTTTCGTTTTGTTTTTAAGGAAAGGTGCAGACAGGAATGAAGTTAAGCAGGCAAGTAGGCAGGAAAAGAGAGGAGGCAGAATCACTTTGTTTCTCCTTCCCCCTACACAACGGGTCCTTGGGATGTAGGTGGATTATGCACGGTGGAAGGTGACAGACCCAACCACACCATCAAGGCACACAATCTGTAGGTTTTATTTTTTTGGTTAAGGAATAGTGATATTCCTGGTAATTAGAAAGAACTAAACTTAGATTTCTGGGTTTTTTGTTAATTACTTTTATCTTCTGCCATGGTTGTAACTTTCTGTTTATATCCATCATAATTCTACTTTCTAAGTTTTCTACAATCATGTTTGGTGTCCAGAAGGCATAAAAATCCCTTGGTTTGTTAAGCTTCAAAAGAAACTTTTGTTGTCAAAGGCTAAGTTTATGGACAAGTAGGGACATATGTGGTACTGCTGGGAACCTTGCTCTTCGTCCCCTGCCTGTGGTTCTTTGAGATCAGTGCATCTAAACCCCAAAGGTGACATTCTTACAGTGATTGGTTAAAGACTCAAGTCACTAAAATTCCTATGGGAGAAAAGGGCATACTTGAGCATTTGGAGCCTCACTGAGAATGTAGAGACCATTGCTTGTAATCCACAGCTTTGGAGACAGTAATGTTTTGGCAAAAGGATGGGTGCTGCCAGAAAGTTAAGAAAGTTATACTTCATTGGTCTCATGGAAGTTACTTGGTCTTAGGGAGGAAGTGATCAAAATTTATGTCATTTTTTAAATACTGAGTTAACTTTTATTTACAGAATAATATAAGCCCTTATGTACAGGTTCACTATTCATCAAATATATGACAACATACCACATCCACCACAAAATTGCCAGACGTCCTCCACCACTATCCATTGGACCGGACCCATCCCCTTTCCCACTGATAACCAGTTCTATTGTCAGTGTCCAAGGGTTGGTTTTGTTTTGTCTGTTCCTTGGCTGTTTTCTTTATATTCTACATACACGTGAGATCATCTGGTATTTGTCTCCCTTCTTCTGCTTTATTTCACTTAGCATAATCCCCTCTAGTTCCATTCTTATTGTCACAAATGATGGGATTTCATTTTTATGACTGTAGTATTATTTATTTATACCATATCTTTATCCATTCATTTGACAATGGCACTTAGTTTCCAATGCTTGGTTGTTGTAAATAGTGCTACATTAAACATCGGGGTACGTATATATTTTTGTGCATTAGTATTTCTTTGATAAATTCTCAGAAGCAGGATGCTGGGATCATGTGGGATTTCCATTATCAGTTTTTTTTTAGGAATCAAGGAGTCTGAATTTAAGTTCCATTTTTTTTTTCTTGATGAGCGGGACTCCCTGTAGCTAGTGTCAAGATGGCCAACTTTTGAAGGAAATTCCTGTTACCTTAGGAGTTTCCATGGGGAATGGAAGGCTCAGTTGTTTCTCTCAGCATATCTCAAGCACGTCATGTTTTTCTCTGAGCATCTGTGTTGATCTCTGTTGCAGGTTCTCACCAGAAAATACAGAACTTCTTACCACTTTAGGATTACTCTACTTACAGGTAATGAGAACTCCACTACTTTTGTGCGTTGATGATAGAAATGCTGTTGGATTTGTGTATGTTGTGGTTGTCCTGCATTTTTATTTTGCTGAAGGTCATATGAAGTACAGTAACCTCTCTTCATTTGATACTGTCTGCTGAAGAAATTAGTTTTGTATGTTCAAATCAGAAGGGAATCTGAGTTTGTAATCCCGATTCTTACCTAACCAAGGACACAGCAGATGTGAGAAATAAGTATCTTGTCAGGAAGGTTGGCATTTTGTTGTTGGGGGAGAAACCGTGATACAAGTTAGCTCTAGCTTTGGCGCACAGGGCTTTGGGCCAGAGGCCATTCCTGATTCTCCTTCTTCCCAGTCAGATCAGTAGGAGAGAAGGCAGAGCATCGTATAGAGTAAGAAACCTCCTTATCCCTGCGTGTTCCTGACTGAGTGCGAGGAGACTCTTGGAAGTTATGGAGTCTGATCAGTGGCCACGGCACTTCCTAGCAGTAGACACTGACCTTGTCAAGGGAAAGTCAACAAAAGGGGTCGAGGGGGCGCAAATGGGACTTTTAGTTCTCTTGTTTTATCAGGTATCTGTAGTTTTGCTGTTTTTCTTTTCTTTTTTTTTTTTTTTTTTTTGGTCAAGAGAACTCAGAAAAGTCAGAGTTTCTGTTTAGGGTACAGTTGGTCAGACTCCTTAGCTGCCACCTCTTCTCTGATGTAAACGCTCTGGTTTGCTTTGTCTCCAAGCTCGGCATTTACCAGAAGGCCTTTGAACATCTTGGAAATGCACTGACTTACGACCCTACCAACTACAAGGTATTACAGTCTGTCCAACCCCAGAGCCTTTATGCAGATGGCCTCCCTGCTCCCAAAGATCATCTGGCTCTAGAAAATAGTTTGAATACCTGAGAAATTGCCATTTCCTTAGATTACATATACACATAGTTCTTTTTATTTGAAAATAATGTAGAGTGCTCTGTTTATTTTATAAAAGAGCATATTTGTTATAACAGGCCAGTAATGTACGCAGAAAGTTAACTTATAAACTGGTAAAGTTTGTGTTATTTAGGAAATTTGCAAGGCCTCTAACTGCTATCAGAAATAATTGTAGTGAGACTTCTAATGAATTTGAGATTAAAACTTATGCAGATGTGACTTTGGGACTGGGAAGATCATCAAGTAGAGGAATATTTTTGAGGGTGAGGCAGCAAAACAGACGGTTGGTTGAAGGATACCAACTCTGTCCTACCTAGGTCAACTCGCATGAGTCCCCTGGCCACCTTTCCCTAGAGAAGTGAAAGGACTGAACTGACTTGCTCTTTGTCTTGTAGTAGTAGGACTTGTAGTTAGAGGCCAAAAGAGATGATATACAAGAGTGTCTGGAGCACTTGGTATACCAGGCGGGGCTGCAGGGAGCAGATTAAAGGCACTTGTCACTTAAAGGGCCCCATACTCCCGAACTGTTGTCTTCCCTGGCTACACGTGGAAACACATGAGTTGGGTGCGGTCACTGACATTTTCTCTTTATCTGTACCGTGCTGAAGAGAAGCACTCGGGTGTGGAGCCACTCCTCATGAGCATGTGTCCCAGGAGCTTGAACAGATGATCTGTGTCCCTGGAAGAAGTTTTGAGTCTTGTCCATCCCCTGGGCCTGCAGTGAGGAACTCAGCTACTTTAGCCTTGGCCTTTGGGGAATCACTGAGTGACCAGCTCTCTGTATCCCATATTTCAGGCCATCTTGGCAGCAGGCAGTATGATGCAAACCCATGGAGACTTTGATGTTGCCCTCACCAAATACAGAGTGGTAGCTTGTGCTGTTCCAGAAAGTCCTCCACTCTGGAATAACATCGGGATGTGTTTCTTTGGCAAGAAGAAATATGTGGCAGTGAGTCTGCTCATTTCCTTTGTTTTTGCACATGCAGAGGTTGGGCCTTCCAGTGAGTGTGCCCTGACCTCGCCCTGAGCACCCCTCTCTCCTGCAGGCTATCAGCTGCCTGAAAAGAGCCAGCTACTTGGCACCCTTCGATTGGAAGATTCTGTATAACCTGGGCCTGGTCCACCTGACAATGCAGCAATATGCGTCAGCTTTCCATTTCCTCAGTGCAGCCATTAACTTCCAGCCAAAGATGGGGGAGCTCTACATGCTCTTGGCTGGTGAGAGACATTTGCGTGGAGCCCTCCTTCCAGTCTGTGACACGGGGATGAATTTGAATCGTAGGCCAGTGGTTGAATGTCCCATAGAAGCCATTCCCTTAGGAACCTGGATTTATGTTCTAGAGCCTGAAGAAATATGAAAGATGATGTCAAAGCATCTGTTTCTGACTTGGGAGAATTTCAGATAAACAGGTTAATTCTTGATCATCCCTAGTTCATCTTTTACCTATTGTTTTCCCTTATCTCAACAATTCATTTTTTATATATTATTGAGTCCAACTGAGTTCCAGATACCAGAGTGTGAAGAGTAGGCTTTCAGTAGGTCACTGCCTCCAGTAATTACAGTTCTATCGCATGCTTGAGTAAATTACATAACTGGTCAATTAATGTTGTTATTATTACTATAATATAAAAGTACTAAATATTCTTTCTGGGGGATATTTCTCCAGCTCACTAAATGTAAGTACAAAAGCTGTCTTCATGGTTTCTTTGACAGTGGTCTTTGGGGTGACTTTTTGAACCATTACTATGGGGTTCTTATAAGAGAAACATTGCAAAAGTAAATTGAGGGGGCTTCATCTGGGAGTTGCCTGAATACAAAAATAGCCCAGTTCTAATGGGGACATAGAAATGTAAACAAATACCACACTGTCAGGCATGAGCAGCAATTCTGAGTTCACATAGTTGAGATGGCCTCTTGCTGCATTCTGAAGTGGAAGCTGGAGTTCAGCAGCACAGAATGGCTGGGGCCACTGAGCAAAGGCAGGCGCTGACGCTGCAGTTAGTGGGCCATGAGCAAGTACAGTGCAGGGACTTTAGGCTGTGTTCTAGAGGCCGGGTTTTCCCAGCTTGATCTACGTGTCTGCCAGAAGTGAGTGCATGGTTGATGGGAAGTGGAGTGGATAGGGTTTCCAAGCAGCTTTTTGTTTCTTTTGTAGATCAGACCTCCAGAAAATACTCATTAAAAAAGGGAGAGTGTTCTGTTGTTAAACAGAAGTTTAAAGATCAGTTACAGGTGATGGAGAACCAGTGAGGATCCCTGATGAGGATAGACATGGTCAGATATGTTTGTAAGTGAGAGAGGTGCCTGTCAGCTTTGTGGCAAGAGAATGGAGACAGGTGGGGACATTGCCATGGAGAGAAAATGGAAAACCTGAGTGTGGGATGTGGCAGAAAAGAAATTGCAAACAATGAGACTCACAGAACTTCAAAACTGATTAAGGGGAGAAGAGGCTGTTGATACCAGGCAGGTATCTCAGCTGAATGACTGAAGGTGGCACCACGAGTGATTAAATAGGAGGACTTAAGTTTGGGGGCTGAATGAACTGCAGTCTTGAAACGTTGCTTTTTTTATTTCTTTGTTACAGTGGCTTTGACTAATCTGGAAGATATAGAAAATGCCAAGAGAGCCTACGAAGAAGCAGTGCGCCTGGACAAGTAAGCTGCTGCTGGGAATGTCGGGGCGCAGCTCTGCTCTGCAAAACCACAAGGCGGCGCTGTGGCACCACAGTTGCCCAAATGCTGCCCGGTACAGAGGCCCAGGTTACAGCTCTGTGGAAGCAAGCAGTCGCCCAGCAGGAGTAGTCTTTTGAACTATTCCTAGCTCTTTTTGAGAAAATGTTTCCAGCCCCAAATTTGGTGGTCATGAGGCTGGCAGTGGGCTTGGGTGCAGATCGCTACGGGCTGGCAGAAGCAGCAGACAGCTCTTCTGTGTCCTCCAGGACAAGCTGACTCTGGTAGAGTTGTTTCTACTGGCATTTGCTAGGCAGCAGGGTAGGAACCCTTTTCAACTCTGCCCTGGTGGTCTCTGCTGAAGGCTGAGATGTAGACTTGACCCCAATACCTGCTTTGCTGTTGGGGCAATTCCTTCATTCTTTTCTACGAGGTCACCTAGCCAGTGCGTTCCTACCTTTCTGTGGAATGGAGAAATGTGCTTAACCAGTTCTGTTTTGTTTTTGTGTAATGACCATCTTCTGTAAGTGACCACTTGCTGCAGAGCCCCAGCTCCATGGCGTCTGTCTGTTGGCGCAGGTGTAACCCTTTGGTCAATCTGAACTATGCTGTGCTGCTGTATAACCAGGGCGAGAAGAGGGGCGCCCTGGCCCAGTACCAGCAGATGGAGAAGAAAGTCAGCCTCTGCAAGGACACTTGCTCTTTGGAATTCGACTCTGAGGTTTGTCTTTTAATAGCTCGCCACAGTCATAAGTGTGCTATCAGGAGACTCGAGTCAAGCCCAGATAATCCACATCATGCCCGCTTGACTTTAATGTTCTTGGCAGCATGCTTGAGAAAAAAACTTGCTTAGAAGAAAACAGTAAGAGGAAATCAGGCTTACTGAATGAGCTCTTATTGATCATCAGACAGCTCAGTTGAGGTCTGCGTCTTCACTTCCTCTACTGTAAGTAGGAAAGGCGGTATTTTTGTATTAGTCCAAGCTTGAATTGTTAGGTTTTGAGATCCTATATGAACTTCTTTGCTGTCTACTAATGTGTTCTTTGCAATTTAAGAATGATTTCCCTGAAATAAGTACTTCTTTCCTCAACTGCTAGAGCCTGCAGTCTATCTCAGCCAAATCTCCCTTCCCCAGGTGGAAGGTCTAGGAAGAGACTTGTCTGTGCCATTCAGACAGTGACTCTCTTTTTCATTCTCATATGGGCTCAAGATGGTGGAGATGGCCCAGAAGTTGGGAGCTGCTCTTCAGGTTGGGGAGGCTCTGGTCTGGACTAAACCAGTTAAAGATCCCAAGTCAAAGCACCGGACCACTTCAGCCAACAAAACCACCAGTTCCCAGCAGCCTCTGGGCTCTAATCAAGCTCTAGGACGGGCAATGTCTTCAGCAGCTGCATACAGGAAGCTCCCCTCCGGTAAGAGCCCCAAGGGTGAAGTTCATCTGTCAGCAAAGAGATTTTAGCCTGTGTGAGGCTTGAACTTTTCTGACTCAAAATATGCCCACTAGACTGTTGCCTAGACAAAAAGCCAGAAGGCTGTCAAAGTTGTGTGGTAGGTAATAGCTGCTCACTGGTTTAGTTGAATGGTCAGTACACTGGGTCTCTACAGTTTTCAAGTTTAGAAATATGTAGTTTTAAATTTTTACTGCTGAGTCACTGATGACAAACTTGACTCTTGGTTTATTTCTTCAGTTATGGTTTTCCTTCATAACTGCAAAATAAACAACAGTTCTACTAATCCTAGAAAATGCAGGGTTTCTTTGAGGAAAAAAAAAAATTTTAGAAGCACCTTTTATTTCTTGTTTGATTTTTTGCCCTGGATCTTGAACCCCGGGTCCTTGTTCTTTACCTGGTCTGCATGCCAGCCTCTTAGCCATCTGTGCCTCAAGGGCATGCCCTCTTGAAATTTGACAGTGAAAATAGTGATTTCTTCTGAGTTGCAGAACTGCAAATTTAAGCTATTTGTTCTGTTACTAGGTGCTGGAGGGACATCCCAGCTCACAAAGCCACCATCTCTTCCTCTGGAGCCAGAGCCCAGCATAGAAGCAGATCCGACTGAAGCAGCCGCACAAATAAGAGAATAATAGGAGCACAGAGACCTCAGAGGGAGTTTCTTTGTCAAGGATGTACCAAATTAGGAAAGGTCTCACGACATAGGCAGAGTGGAGGTCAGTATGTCCCTGGGCACTGTGGGACTAAAACGCGGAGCGCAGGATGTGTCATGATCATGAGGAGCTGGAGCCCACGCAGCCTGGCTTTGGTCCTGTTAGCCTGGAACTAGAAAAAAGACAGCCCAACACAGTCCTTTAAGAGTTGAGAACAAACTCGTGGCTCTATGTGGGTAGTGCCTGAGAGCCAGCAGGGGACATGTTTTGTTTTGAAAGGACTTTTATCTCCTGATGGAGCGACCCTTTCCTTTTTGGAAAAAAAGTCTGAGACTCAGTAGCCCTGTTATGATGAAGTCTGGGTTTAGTTAAGTTGAGCCTCAGCTTTGGGGGTTTTATCAGCCCCCAAGACACACGGAAATCTTGGATTAATAATCCAGCTTTAATGTCTAAATTAAGAAAAAAAATGATGGGAAAAAATATTCTGCAAATTGAGGCCTAATCTGTTGAGTATCCCAACTGCGTTTGCCTAAGGGAGCCGAGAACAAGTCCTTGGGTCTTGTGCTAGAGAGAGATCAGAATGTAGAGCCAGATCATGTCATTTTGATAAGTAGGAATGAAGGGCTGGTCTGATATCAGTACCAAGGATTAAAAAAGGAAGAGCTGCTTAACTGAGAAGTTTTTATTTAAGACAATCAAAGATACTGATGACCAGATGCTATCACTGTATACTATGTCCTTTTTAGAATAAAGATTATGTATCATTCCTTTGGGTAAAGTTGTTATTCAGGTATAAAATAAGATCACAATAAAAACTTTTTGAAAGAACTTATGATCACAGTGTTCTCTGACCTATTTCTAAGCTTAGCTTGAAACTGGAGGAGGAACTTGAAGCCAAGTTTCTATTTGGTGCCAGTCCACATTTGCACTTCACAGTGCCAATTAATCACCTTTGAAGGTAGAGAACTGATTTACTGCCAAGCTAAACTGGAGCTCTTGATAATATGACTGGGCCTGTTTTGACGTTGAAGCAGCAGCTGAGCAGAAAACTCTTTAGGTCTCATATCAGAAATAAATAGCAAGGTATCAGCAGTAATAGCCTTGTCCATGCAGCTGGCATGTGGCAGAATTGGGGTTTGTACCTTGAGCAACTGAAAATGCTCACTTCTCTATCAGTGTGGTGTCTAGTGTACCTGGTACTGAAATAAGTGAGAAATAATTAGGGTAGAAATTAAGGCAGATGGAGAGGAGTCGGGGAGGTATGAGAGTTTAGGAGTTAAAAAGAAATCGGGGACTGACTGGATGTGACTGACAGGAACCAGCATCTAGGGCTGGAGAGAGTTACACAGATCACATAGCAGAGGAACACTGGGGCTCTAGGGCCAGTGGTAAGAGTTTAGTTTTAGACATGCTTGTCTCTGAGACACCCAGATGATGCTGTCCATTAGACATCAGCTAGATTCTAAGTGTGAAATCTTTCAGGAGTACTTTGGGTTGAACCATCTGAAACCAGAGTTAAAAGGAGTCACTCAAGGAAAGCTAAGAAGATAGATGATGGGGGACCAAAAAGAAAAACCAGTGCTTAAGTCTAGCAGAAGAGCCTACAAAGGAAACAAGCATGTGTTACGAGGAAAGAACAGGAGTGTGGTGTTAGGGAAGGCCAAGGAAGAGAAGCTTCAGAGAAACTGGTCAGTCTCAGCGAACCCTCCAACAGAGTTCTTTCCCCCATATTATAAACAGGAAACTTAAGGCTTGGAAGCAGAATTAATTTTCTGAGGTAAGTGGCAGGGTTAAGAATTTGAACGCAGATTTGAACGTAGAGCCCCTGCTCTTAAAACCACTAACCAGCAAGCAGCAGTGTGTTTGGAAGCTGTGCTGGCAGCAGAGATCCGGGCTGAGGAGACTGAAGTGGCTGGACTGCACTGCAATGCAGAGAGGATTTTGAGGGTAGAAGTGTGACTCATCACTCAAAGGAAATTTTAGCTTTTGGGGAGAGAAAACTGAAAAGTTCTCTTTTTTTAAGTGAGCAGGAGTTTCACAGAGAATACAAAAGCAGGTTTCTTCAGTTCCACACTCCCTGGGGCAGGAACATAGTGGTACTTTATATCCTAGGGATAGCCAGTAAGAAAGAATTCTTTCCATATTAATTTGGGCGTAGATTATCTTAAACAGTAAATACTTGAACAATAGATAGTAACACAAAAGACTTCAAATATCCAAAGCAATCATGAGAAAAGGAGGAAAAAAATGGAGATATCACACTCCTAGATTTTAAACTATATTACAAAGCAGTAGTAATTGAAATAGTATGATACTGGAAAAGAGATCAATGGAACATAACTGTGACCCAAGAAATAAACTCACACATATATTGATCAGTTAATTTATGACAAAGGAGCCAAGAGCATACAGTGGAGAAAGTCTTTTAAATAAATGGTATTAGGAAAGCTGGATAGCCATATGCAAAAGAATGAAGCTAGACCACTCTCTAACACCATACATGAAAATCAGTCTAAAGTAGAGACATTGATGTAAGACTAGACACCATAAAATACTTAGAAGAAAACATAGGCAATACATTCCATGACATCAGCCTTACAGATATCTTTGAGGACTCAACTCCAGTGGCAAAGGAAGCACACAAGAAAATGGGACTACATAAAACTAAAATCTGCACAATAAAAAACTACCATCAGAGCAAGACGACAGCCAACTGAATGGGGGAGGTTATTGCACATCATACATCCAACAAGGAGTTAATATCCAAGAGCACATAACACCAAACAACCAATCAAGAAGTGGGCAGATGTAACAAATACTTCGCCAAAGAAGGTCTATAGATGGCCAGGCAGGCACATGACAAAATGCTCCTCATCATTTATTAGGGAAATGTAAGTCAAAACTACAAGCAGGCAGGGAGAGGAGAAATGATCACTGTTTTATTTAGCTGTTCATCTTGGTTGTCTACCCAGCACCAGGACAGAACCCAGGTCCTTGGGATGTATGTGGACTGAGCCAGCTGAAGGTGGCTGACCAAACCACTATTCCACCAGGGTGTGCCATATCTTGGTTTAAGTTTTTAAAAATACATGTGACGGTTCCAAGAAAAAAGATTATATTGTGAGGTTCTACATATATAAATAAAGGATAAGAAAATATATGGAACTCTGTGGTTGAATTTTATGTAATGTTATAAAATTGTGAGTAGTTTGTGAAAGTTAAGGATGCATATTATAATCCCCAGAGCAATCATTCAAAAAGATGCAAAGAAGATAGCTAAAGAGACAATTAAAAAATTAAAACTTAAATATTAAATTAGCACTATCTTTTAAAAAGAGGGCAGGAAAGGAAAAACAAAACAGGTGGAATAAGAAAATAGCAAAAATTTAAATGTAAATCTAACAGTCGCACTAAAATGTAATTAGACTAAAAAGTAAAAGTAGTTTTTAAAACTAAACATGCCACTTAAAAAGCAGAGAAAGGATAGAACACTAAAGGCCAGGTGTTTGCCGAAAGGAAAAGGAAGGAGAACGACAGCGTGCCCCACGGGCGCAAGCGTCCGGAACACTGAGCTGGCACCTGATGAAGTCGCCGCCAGCCCAGGAGAACTGCCGCTCATCGTGATACAAAGGCCAGTTTAGCAGACAATCAGGTATTCACCTAATGACTACTTCAAAATACCAAAAAAAAATAAATAAATAAATAAAAGTGAAAACTGACAGGATTAAAAGAATCATAGTGGCTATGTTAGCACTTCCTCCTTCAGCAACTGGTAAACCTAAAAAGTATTAAAAAAATGACCTGGGCAGGGGGTGGGTGCCCTGATGGAATAAGAGTTTGGTCATTTGCCTCTGAAGGAGTGCAAGCCACACATCTTGGGTTCAAGTCCTGGTCAGGGGGGAAAACTGTGAGCAACTAAATAAAAATAAAATGCTTCTCCCTCCTCCCTCTCTCTTCTTGCCTGCACTTTTTCTTTTTGGAAGAAATGGGACAAAAACCTCCATTCTTTCAAGTGCTGCCTTTCCACTCTGGGTCTCATACAGTGTTGGCTTTGCCGAAGACACAGATGTAACTACTGTCCTCAGCTTCCAAGGGTTACAGTCCAGGGGAGGTGCTCAGTGATGTCCCCGAGATAGTAACAGGGACCACAGCCCGAAAGAGGCACACAGTGTGCTGAGAAGCCCAGGAAGACACAATTGGAAAGGCCCAAAGAGCAAATGGCATTTGAGAGACAGGTAATATTCACAGGTCAGCGAAGGGGTGGGGAGAATCGGGATCACAGCTCTAGGAGCTTGTAGGGCACAGGGTAAGGAATTCACAGAAAATGGGTCTGGGAGGGCACCCTGGGTCTGGAAGTGCCAAGCAGAGTTGTTGCTATTGAGTCCTGCAGGCATGGAGCAGAGCAGTCGCTTGGAGGGCTCAGCACTGGGGCTGCCCACCAGGATTCCTCTGGCGCATGTGTGTGCCTGGCCTGTGGCTGGAGGGGTTCAGCCAACTTCCTGCTCAGGTTTCAACTCAATGTGCCCCTCCGACACATGGTACAGGATTCTGCAGGTGGAAACGAAGATGAAATACATTTCTGTGTCTTTCGGTCTTGCAGTTTGTGGTGGAGAAGCGAGCTGGAGGTTTGCCCACGAGATGCAGAGAACTGCAGAGCACAGCACAGAAAAGGAATGTCCTAGAAGTTGCAGCAAAGGGCTCAGCCTTCGTTAAGTGGGGCTCTGCCTGACTTTTGCTGAATTCCATAGATTCTGCTAGCTCGTTTCTTCATTCTCATTTGTCTTTAAGTAGCTTTTAAGTTCTTTGATTTCCTCTTTTACCCAAGAGACATTCAGAAGTATATTGTTTAATCTCCAGTTAACTTGGGGTCTTCGGCTTTTTTTCAGTGGTTGATTCCTAGTTTTAAGCTGTCGTAGTCAGAGAAGATGGTTGGTATGATTTCAGTCTTGCGAATTTGTTGAGACAAGTTTTGTGTCTCATCATATGATTTGTCCTTGAGAATGGCCCAGGCACACTGAAGAGGAATGTGAATTCTGTAGTCGCTGAATGAAATGTTTGGTGTATGTCTATTAGACCTGTTTCAAATGGTCATTTAAACCTGCTGTTTCCCTGTTACATTTTTCTGCCTGCTTGTTGTAAGTGGGGTATTGTGTTGCTTTTGATGTCCCTCATCAGTTCTAAAAATACTTTATTTTGATGTTCCTTTATTTGGTGCATATATATTAATAAGTGTTTTGTGTTCTTGCTGGATTGACCTTTTAATCATTATATATTGTCTATCTCTGTCTTTTGTTATGCTTTTTAATTAGAAGCCTGTTTTATCCAAAATAAATGTCTGTTCTTGAGTTTTTGTTTGTTTGTTTTTTTTTTTTTTGCCAATTAGCCTTCCAACCATTGATTTTGAGCCTGTTTATCTTTTGGGAGAAAGTGAGTTTCCTGAATGTAGGGCAAGTTTGGTTGTGTTTTAAAATCCATTGGACCTTAACATTTAGAGGGATTATTGACATGTAACAGTTAATTGCCGTTTTGTAATTTGTCTTCTGGGTGTTGCTACAGACGGTGCCTTTGTTCTTTCTCTTTAGGTGGGTTGAGTGTAGTTATGTTTTGAGTTGTTCTCCTTTTTTTTCTTGGAGATGTTTTCTTGGAGATCCTGAGGTTAGCGTTAAGAATTCTATGTTCATTTCCCATTTATCTGAAAACATGTTAGTTTTGTTCTCATTCTAATCATCCATGTTTTTATTCTCCTTTCTTCCCCACTTGTAATATTTTACTCGTACTGTTTTTCAGTGGGGTTTCTTTACATTTTATAGAGCTTCCTTTAGTACTTTTTGTAGAGCTGGTTTTATGATGAATTCCTTTA
Organism: Solenodon paradoxus; assembly: GCA_004363575.1. Classification (NCBI taxonomy): domain Eukaryota; kingdom Metazoa; phylum Chordata; class Mammalia; order Eulipotyphla; family Solenodontidae; genus Solenodon; species Solenodon paradoxus. The sequence goes on along the minus strand of RJWH01001519.1, from coordinate 59,214 downwards.
ACTTTTGCTTATCTGAAAAGCTTTTTATTCCTTCAGTTCTAAATAATAATCCCATAGGGTATAGTGCTCTAGGCTGAAAATCCTTTTCTTTTGGCACTTTGAGTACATCATGACTTTCCCTTCTGGCCCGTAGAGTTTCAGTAGAGAAACCCACTGACAGTCTTTACTGCAACTTCTTTTTCTATGGTGGCTCATTTTTCTCTAGCTGCATTTAGGATTTTATCTTTATCTTGTATTTTTGACATTTTGATGACAGTATGTCTTCATGTGAGTCTGTTTGGGTTTCTTTCGTTTGAAACTCTTTGCGCTTCCTAGGTCTGGAGGCTTGTTTCTTTCCTCAGGTTAAAAAATTTCTCAGCTATTATTTCTTCAAATAGTTTCTGCCTCATTTTCTCTCTTCCTCCCGGGATTCCTATGATACAGATGTTGTTCCTTCTGATGTTGTCCCGTAGGTCTTGAATGCCGTCTTCATTTCATTCTTTTTCCTCTTTGCGTGAATGCGTTCCTCTGCCCTGTCTTCTAGCACTGATTCTATTGGAGGCTTCATCCAGCCTAGTCTTTAGTGTATCTATTGAGTTCAGCTATCGTGGTCTTCATTTCTTTGTCATCTTCATTTCTTCTCTTTTTTCTGTTGTTCTGTTTCTATCATTTTCTTGATTTCCATCATTATGTTTATCACTCTTGCCCTAAATTAATCTTTAGTTTGCATATATATATCTGTTGTATTCAAATCTTCCCCTGGGGTTTTAATTGGATCCATCATTTTATATACATTTCTCTGTCTTTGCTGTTTGGCATTGTTTCTGTGGATTAGGTTTCTCTGCACTAATGGCCTTGCGTAGGGCATTGACTTGCGCTGAATAAGCCTGGATCTTGGTTTGAACCTGGAATTTCTTGAGTTTGGCATCAGCACTGGTTACATTTGTTGAAGTTCTTAAGCGAACCCCCTGTGTTGGGGCCTGAGAGTGCAGCCTCGGGGTTTGGCGTTTGTGTGGGGAATGCAGAGCCTTCCCTCTAGGTCACAGGTCTGAAAGTAATGACTTTATCGTGGGTCCGCAGTCAGGCTGGTTCCCGGTGTTCCTCTACCCAGAGGGTGGCGCTAGTGGGTGGCTGTTTTAGTTTTCTTTTCTGGACTCTGTTCCAGAGATGCTGTTTCAGGCACCTTTAACCCTGGGGCGGAATTTCGGTGGGTGGATCTTGGGGCTCCATCTCAATGTTAGAAAGGGGTGGGGATGGGGGAATTCCTCTAGCTGTCTTCTGATTTTGGCAGTGTGCTTATATGAGCGCCCCTCAGGGGGGTGCTACGCAGTCCACTGCGGCTCTGGTCCTCCTTTTGCCCAGCTCCCTGTCCCAGTCCTGCTGGGCCGGCTCTTCTGCTGCTTCCAGAGTGACTCTTAGCGAGGCCCAGTTCTTCCCGAGGCTGGGAATCCCAAATCCGAGACGCAGCTCTGAAACCTGGTGTTTCTGCCTACCCTTCACCGTGGTGAATGCTGCTGCTGCCTCTGTAACTCCTGACTTGCTTTCCCCCGGGATTTGTGTCTGCAAAGTGGGTGCTTCCTGGTTTCTCTGTGGGTTTGAGACGATACTAAGCTTCTACCAGGTCACCACCTTGACTGAAATAAAACTTTTAACAGAAGACATGATTACTTACATAGAAGATCCTAAGAATAAATTACAACTGATAATTGGATTTGACAAGGTCACAGGCTATGAGGTCAGCGTACAAAAATCCATTATATACCAGCAAGGAACAGTTTGAAAATGAAATTTTCAATGAAAATGAAATCTACTTATATTGTCAAATAATACTGACTTGGAATATGAATAAACTTAACAAAATACCTGTTGGGGTGTCTATCCTGAAAACTACAACACATTGCTGTGAAAAAGGCAAAAATACAAAGTATGCCATATACATGCTATGGAAAACTAGTAAGATAAAAACTCAGGTTGGTCTGTATATTCCTATCATAATTCCAGCCGGTTTTGGGGTGCAAATAGAAAAACCGGCTCTACTATGTTATGGAAATACAAAGCTAGTACCTGTGTGTGACTGGCACGGGTACAGACAAGTAGATCAATAACCACTGGTGCACTCTGGTGGATTAGTGGTTTGGTCGACTGCTTCTGGCTGAAATGCGGATCATGTACATCCCAAGGAGCCAGGTCGGTATCCTGGGATGGGGAGAACAACCAGTATGAACAACTAAAAAAGAACTAACATGCTTCTTTCTCTTCCTGCCTGCCTGCCTGCTCACCTTCACTTCTACCTGGAACTTTTCTTTATAAAACAGAAATAGAATATCTGCAGAATAAACCTGAACTGATCCCAACCAAACACCATGCACAAAAAAATTCAGACCTAAATGTAAAATCTAATATTAGAAGAAAATATAAGATATCCATGCCACAGTAGTCCGGAGTTACTCAGGATGAGTGCTAATCTACACACTGGGGGAATTTTATTCACAAAATATATCTGACAAAGGACCTGTATGCAGATATACATACAACTCAATAATAAAACAATATACAAAAGCAGCCCAATTGAAGAAAAAAGTGGATAAAAGATCTGGATATCCACAAATATTTACGAATGGCCAACAAGCATGGAAAATGGGCTCATTGTTCATTGTCAGGGGAATGCGAAACAAAACAATGAAATGTACTAGGCAGTTCTCAAAATGGCTCTAAGTAACAAGTGAGTGTTTGTAAATGTTTGGTGAGAACGATACAGCCCGAACCGCCACACATCTCCGGTGAGTGTAAAATGACCCAAGCGCTTCAGAGGGCTGTCGCCCATCCCATAGTTACCTATCTCAGCAATTCCATTCCTGTGGATTTTTACTTGAGGAATGAAAATGTCTAGACAAAGACATTTAGCCATAAAAAAGGAAGACTACTGCAACAGGTAAATCTCACTTTTTGCTGAATGAAAGGAACTTACAAAGGACTAAGTATGGCTTCATTTCTGTGAAATTCCAGAACAGGCGCAACTAAATTATGGTAAGGAAAATTTAAGGAGCTGCTCTGGAGTTGAGGTTGAGGCATTGGGTAGGGTGTGACTTGATGGAGGAAACTATCAGATGATGGAAACGTTCTGTTTGGATAGACATATGGGTTAGAAAGGTAAGCAGCTCCATTTGACTTCCCAAATTATCCACTTAAAATTTGTGCTGTTTCAGTGTGTGAAAAAAATTTTTTTTAAAGGTACAGACAGGAATGAAGGGCTAGCTGGCACACAGGAAGAGAGGAGGAAGCATCTCCAACTATTTGCGTTGTTCATCTTGGATGTTTCTCCCAGCCCTGGGATGCAAACCCAGGTCCTTGGAATGTTCACCAGAGGCAGTGGACCTAACAAGTATTCCACTAGGGCCTGCTTAAAAAAATTTCACCTAAAAAGATGAAAAGATACAATGTTATCATGTAGCTTTTCAGTGATTTATCGAAATTTTACGTGCATACTCACAGTTCTTAAAATACTTACAATACCTTTGTAATGCATGATGCACCTTGGTACTCTTGGTAACTCCGAAAGTGATTTAGTGACTATTAAGATGCATCTTTTGAAAAAACACTGCTCTCAGTAGGTGCTAACTGCACTTCCCGAACCTGTCTTTACTGCCAGGACTGGAGAACCTGCTGAGAAAGTGCTGAGGGCAAGGACTAATAAACACAACTGACAGGTTCTAAGAACAAGGTCACAGGGAGATCACTTCTGCACTCAGTGGCCTTAGATATAGAACAGAAGTTAATGCAATTATTGGAAAAATAGAAATCTTTTCTCATAAGCCATTCTAATAAAAATATACTATGAAGCTGATGTTTCTTCTTAATTGAACTTGAAAGCAGAGACCAATGAGAGCGCAGCCAGAAAAGAAGCTACCTGTTTTGAATTTCAACTGTGATTCCTAAGCTCTTCAATTTTCTTGAATGAGTAATTGAGCCACTCCTCCCCTGAGAGGGGAGTCATAAACGAAGAACCTGAGGTGGCTTTGAGATTCCAGAACTGCTCCTGAGTTTGGTGTGACCTCCGCAGGCTTGTCATCAGCTGTCAGGTCCACACTGCTCATCACACTCAAACTGCTGTTGTACTGGTATGACTACTTGATAACTATTATCTTCTGTCACTTTAAAGCACAGAGGACAGATTCAGTGTGCGGGACAGCCTAACCCAGCAACAGGGAAGAGCAGATAAACATCTCAAGAGTAGCATGTAATTCATCAAAGCTAGACCAGTATAACTTACTATTTTATCTGACTCGAGAGTGGTGGTAGAAATAAAATCAATTACAAACAGACTTAAAATCTTGAAATGTAAATTGTTTTTAATATATTTAAAAGCACACAGACATCTCCTTGATTTGTAAAAAAATAAATACATAACATGACAAATTTATTCATGATCCTGGGGCTCTTTTGAGGTCATACTCTTTAATGGATGTGACATGTCAACGTAAAACACACATGATCTGTTAAGACACACAGAAGCATATTCCAGTTGTAAAAGCAAATTCCTTCAAGGATCAAAATGGACAAAGACCAGTCTTCTACTGCACAAAACATGTCTAGAGCTGGGTGATGAGGCTGGGTCCAGGCACGGTGACCCCTGGCTGGCCAGCCTACAACCTAAGGAGCCAGGCAGGAAGTTCATGCCGCCACCCTGCAGGTTGGCCAGGCCTCCCACAACCACGGAACAAACCACCCCGTCAAGGTTCCTCAGGACTCCCAGCCTCTGCCGTGACTGCAGAGTACGAAGCTCAGAAGGACCGGTTCTGTCTCTGTTTGTGCCTCTGTCGTGAGTTTGAAGGCAGAAGGCTGAAAAGGTGCACTAACTAAATGTTTTCATTTTAACACTGAATAGAAATCATGATACTGCTCGTGAGCACTGAGCTTAGAGCGCACGAGGCCTTCATGTCGGGCTTTGCTGGAGACAGGCTATGGGGAGTGTGCACCCCTGCAGCGGGCAGTGGGGACATGCGCTCTCCAGCAGACCTGCTCCGAGCGTGAGGAGGTTTGGCATAGAATACCTGATGATGCTGCATAAGTTGGGAGTTTCGGAATCAAGTTTTTTACCTCTGTAACACACAACATAAAGAAAACAAAAATCCAGTCTCATTAGTCGCTAAGTTTTGATTAAAACCTGAACTATTCTGTGTCATTGTCAACAGGCTGGAATGTATCTAACACAGTTGAATCTGCTGTTGTTTCTTTGGCTGTCTTTCAATTGGATCTAGAAACTGGTCTGACACTCTCAAACCTATTTTCCTAATCACTTTAATTCCTAGTTTGCATTTTTCTTTAGTTGGCTCGTTCTCCTTCCTCAGAAACCCCGCCCACAACAACCTTCCTAGTGCTGAGGGTGTATTTCGGAATAGAAGAGTCCTTCGGCTGAAATGGCATCTCCGAGGCCTACAGTTCGAACAGGATCTTTGCACAGCAGCACTGGTGTGAAGTGGAAGGATATCCCTTCCCGGCGCCACTCCACCACTGGCTCACTGGGGTCTAGCGTGACCCTGGAGCCTGCCTCTGAATGGGAAGTCATGAACTCACGGGGTGCCCTCAGGGACACTCGGTCGGCATCTATGGTTTCTGTGGCACAGGCCTGTGTCCCAGCCACGCGGGCTCCTGCAGCCACGGCCGCCAGCTGGTTGGCCCAGTGTCCGTCAACAGTTGCCAGGATGTGGTAGACCAGCGTGTGGAAATGGATCCTCGTGAGACCTGAGGCTCTCCTTTTACTCTTCCCGTGTTCTTTCAAGATCCAAAAGAGGATATCACTGACCATGCCTACGTCAGGAATACCATTCCAGGAAGAGAGAGAAGAGTGAGGTCCTGCTGCTGACTGGCTGAGAAACAACAGCTCCTGTTCATTCAGCCCAAGGGAAGTGACAGCAGGAAACACCTGCTAACAAAAACAAAATGGTAGGTGGTCTCTTTTGGATAGACCTGAAGCTCCTAAGACATCCCAGGACACAGCCAAAGTCAAATGTTAGGGAAGAGGAGAAGCTTCCTTCCCATAAACCCATTCCTACCCCTGAGGTCTGCGGGAGAAGTGACAGATCCCAGGTCACCATTTTGGTTATCACACCTCTAACTCTCTCCACCTTCCTTTGCACTTTGGAAAAACTGAAAACTCGCAGTCACATTGCTCTGGACCCAGTGTCGTCAACTCCACTGCAGGACAAAGGGCAGAGATGTGTGTGCTGTGTTTTTCCCATGTGTCTGGTGTTTGCCTCTGCGCACACAGTCCCTCCCACCAGATGGGACTGGACTTGCAGTACCCGTGTCACAGGCACTACACCGTACTGCTCAAGCCCTAGCATAGCGTGGCCAGGGTCCTGATGACTCCATGTAAGCATCACACCAAGAAGCAGGGACAGTTTCGTGTGAGAGCCCAGCTTACGCCATGCGGGCTCGGAAGACACACTGTGTAACTACACTGTGTAAAAGAGGGCGCCTGTGGGAGCTGCTGCCCATTTCCTATCTCCTGGGAAACCTCTCTCCACTTCACATTGCCTCTTGGCTCAGCACCTCCCTCCTGAGAGCCGGAGCACTGCACATCAGTGTGTCTGCGAGAGATGAGCTCTGCACACACGTGCACGGGCGTGGGGGAGTGTATTCATCTACTGATCTGCCTTTAAATCAGTGGCCTCTCCCTTTGCTCATGCAAAAGCAGCTGCACTCACTGCGTGTTCTATGCCAGCCCTGAGATAGAGGCTTTATTTCATTCAATTCTTACTGAAACCCTCTGTAGCTCAAAAAGGGTAAGTATATGGTTCTACAGAAAATCAAATGAAAATGGCTTGTTTTTAAGAGTCTGGTAATGTCAAAAAGAAAAATGCCAAGAACTATACTGAAGAATACGAGGAGCGACCCTAATGCAAACCATGGGCTTAGGGTGATAAGATCACAGCAATGGTGGCTCATTGTAGCAACCGCTGGCAGTGATATGCAGCAGAGGGGAGGAAGGAACAGGCTTCACAGGACTCGTCTGTCCTGCTCTGTTTTGCTGTGAATCTAAAACTGCCTTAAGAAGGCAAGTTTACCATACATGAAACTTCTGAAATAGAATTTTTCACCAGTTAGATGGGTAAGAAGGCACGTTTTGAATCACATTCCAGGGGTAAGGCTATGGGGAAATTAGCACTTGTAAAGATCAGTACCGGAAGGAAACTGATACAGTTCTCAGAGGGCAGTTTGTCTATCAAAACTACAGCTGCATTCTACCCTCCAGTCCAGCACCCTGCTTCCAGGAATTTACCCTGCATATGCACTGGCCTACAGACGAAATGAAGCTATGTACAAAATCATGCACTGTGATACTGATAGAACAGCAAAGGAGAGCACACAGCAAAGTGCCCATAAAGACGGTTTAGGTTCAATACGCTGCCCCACACCTACACATTCCTTTCAACCATGTGCCTGTGAAAAGACAAGGACACCCTCCACGTGATGACAGAGAAGAGACTGAAAAGAATCAAAGCACAGAGCAGCATGTCCAGTGCACTATCTTGATGGGTTAAACAGGGCCAGATAAAAGCTACCTCCTGGCATTTGCTCACATGTATGGAATGACCATAGGGACAGGGACAGAACTGAGGAGACACCAACAGTGGGCACAGCTTACGAGGGGCCAGACATCACTGGATCTCTCTTAATATTTTTGGGTTCTGACCCACTGAAAGGTTAAATAACAGTGAAACAAAAGGTCAAGTAACTTGCCTACTTGGCAAGTAACTTGGCAGGTGAGCGGGCATTCCACCTTGCGTTTCTAAAGCTCGTGGTCTTGGGCATCACGCTCTGGCACGCCTCTAGTCGGGGCTGATGCTGGCAGTGAGGCTCGTGAGCCTCCCCACGTTTCCTTTCTCTGAGCTTCTTAAAGTCTGCCTGAGAGCTGGGCTCTCAGTCTCCTCTGGGTCCCACCGCTAAACCCATCACTCCCATCTCCCTCGCTGCAGGAGAGAGACCTCAGAACTCAGCTGTTGCTGCCCATCCGGATCCTGCACAACAGTCCTGACTCCTGACTTAGATCTCCAAGACCTCTGTCTGAAGACACGCCACTCACACCTCAGGGAGCTGGTCGGAGTCCAAAGGGTGGTTTCAAGGGATTAAGGCGCTTTTTGACAAGGCCCTGGGGTGATGGGGGGGGGGGGGAGCGCCAGCACGGCCCCATGAGTCACCATGTAGCTACCTGATGCCCCATGCTGCTCATCAACTCCCTGTTGGTCATGCTGGCCAGCTCTAGGTGAATGGGAATCCCGGTGGGGATATCAGATATGGAGGCCACAACCTGTGGAGAGAAGAGGACAGCACAGCCATGAGAAACAGAAGGAAGTCAGGAGGAAGGAAGATCAGGTCCTAAGAGGCAGATCCTCCTGTCACTGCCTGCTCTGCATCCTCCTGAGCTCCAGGCCATGTGGGCTGACAGCCTGGGTAGACATGGGTGCTGTCCCAGCAGGGAAAATGGGGCTCTGCAGAGGCTGGAGAAAGAACCGGCCCTGGGCACTTGCGTGGCCTGCCCGCTCCCAGGCCTCAACTGAACTGCCTGCAGGACCTGCAGCAGTGCTGACGGGGAGTGAGATCAGACGAAGGACCCACTGCAAGCACAGCAGCTGGCAGTGACGTCAGGAAGCATAGGAAGCAGGCTCAAGTAAGAGGAGGTCCTGCCCTGACCCACTCAAGCTGCTGCCAGAAAACCGTGAGGCGTCTCCCTGGGCAGGAGGAGGCCTCCAAGTCAGCTGCCATGACATGGCCTTGGGAGGCCAGGGCCCAGGGTCAGGCAGCAAATGCTGCAGAGGCCGAGAGGCAGGCAACTCAGAACACACAGCCGAGATCTGTGAAATCTGTAACAGTGCTATTACCTCCAAGAGTCTCTTCCTCTGGAACTCCTCGCTTTGTCCCTCCATCATGTGCAATCCAGAGAGGACCACCAGGTCCGGCTGAAACTCCTCCAGGCTAGACACAAACACCTCCAGCATATTCATGGCCCCGTTGGAGAGGTCGTGGGAGAAGATGAATCGGTTGGCATGGGGAGCTTTTATGTGGCCCCACTCCTCCCCTAGAAAAGCCCAGTCAACACAATGGGAAAAAAAGGAAGAGGCTTTAAGTCTCCTAGCTGTGGGGGAGCAGACAGGGGCCTCCCTCAGCTCTGGGCAGGCAGTTTCTGGCTAGGTGGACCCCGGCTACAATGGCCCGAGGTAAGCATGGTGACGCATCCAGGAGGATGGTGGTCAGTAAAGAAACAAAGTCCAAATGCAAACCCAAGAACAAAAAAAACCAAACAGTGTAGGGGTGCTATGTACTGTGCCCAGGGCTGGTGATTCGAGACGTGGAATCTCAGGAGGGCACCAGCCTACTGCGCTCTCCAACACCGTGCACCCGGGTCCTTTTCCAGTTTCAGAGCAATTCTAAGACTTCAGTGGCACACCCGTCCCTGATCACAGGACTTGCCGCCTTTCTAAAAGCTCTTCCCCGCCTCACAGCAGTGCCCCGAGCACCCTTCCTTTGGATGGGACCAAAGCAGGCCAGGATCCTGAGAGTCGAGCTGACTCCCTTCTCCCTGTGGCGAATGTCTGCCTGCTCCAGCCTCCTCCAAGTTAGCGGCACTTTTGAGACTGAGCATCCAGAGTTCCCTTAGATGGTTTGCTGCTCAATCATGGAGCTCTCTCTTCTATTTCGAATGAGTATGCAAACCTCTGTCATTATCTAACTTTCCAATGTGTGTCCCCCCTCCCCAGACTGCCAGTTCTTGAAAAGGGACGCTGTGGTCTGAGTCCCACAGCACTGTCAGTCAGTGCCCAGTATCAGGCCCAATCAGAGGCAGCCAGACCAGCCTGGGCGGGGTCTTCTGGTGAGGAGCACCCAGCACTAGCTGTGACAACCCTTGGGGACCTAACCTAGAGCTCTGTGAACAGAGGACAAGGCCCCGCCCGAGAGGTGGACATGAAGTCAGGCGAGAACCACTGCGGCAGACCTCCATCCCCACTGAGTGTGGGGAGGTGCCTGCTGTCACTGGGGACCCAGAGCAGGAAAGATGGAGGGTCTTGCTCCCTTGGTGTGGCATCAGTATCACCGGCCTGACCATCCAGAGCTCACCTCCTCTGTGAAGACTTGACAGAAAATCAGTCAGCCCCAGGGCTGCCAGGCTCTGCTGCCACTTAGGACAAATCCCAACAAGGCCACCTGCTCACCACCAGCATGGCGGTGCTCCCTGATTCGGGGGCAAGGGTTTATGAGCAGGGTCACACAGTGGAGAAGGGTCAGCTCCCATAAGGGTTCATCCCATTAATAAAATCAAAGCCCACTTTTTTCACTGGCTTCCATCATATTCATTGAATATGGACATTTTCCCCCAAATAGCAGAGGGCTTACTCATACTGCAGGGTGATTTGCTGACGGCAATCCTGCTCCCTCCTTTCCACCGTAGCCTCTCCATGGCAAGTGTGTTTACAAAGGGGGCTTACTCTAGAGAGAGTTGTCAAGACTGAGAGAGAACCCAGTCTTCCTTTGCTTTCAAGTTTACTGAATCCATTCCTCTGTAAAACATTTAATACTAGGGTCATCTGTATCAAAATTTATGAGAGCAGAGAAAAAGATGTTACCTATTTACTTAACCCTGATGCAAGGCAGATAGCTGCTAAAATCCTACATTCTTTTCTTACCTCCTGGCCTGTATCCTATTATCTGCTCCAGTTCCCCCCGAAAAACCACCCAGGGGTGGCCCACAGAGCCGAGCGCAATGCTTAAACTCTGCTTTACCCCCGAAGACCCAATGCCTCCCCTGTGAGCCTCTCCTAACTCTGCCACCTCCAGCAGAATTGATGACTTCCTTCACTGGGCCACCGCTGTCCTGTACAGGACTTGGCACGATTCTGCACTCATTTCTTTAAGAGTTCACTTCCTGCAGTGAACTGTGAGCGGAGGGCAAGGCACCAGGTCTTCTACCATCATTTCCTACTGCCTCACACTGTGCCTGGCATGCGGCCACATGAATGAATCAGCAAAAAACAATCAAAAGCAGACTGGAGACTTGGATACTCATGGCCACAAGAAATACGGTTATTAAACTCCAAATTCAACAATTCTCTAGCTGAGAAGACCGTACCGGGGAAAAATACTGGTAGTAGTATTCTCCACTGGGCAAGACCTAGAACTGTCCCTTAAAGAGTGAAGCTACTAAGAAGTACCACCAGAGAAAAGAGTCACCAGCATTTAAAATGTAGTTCTTCAGGAAAAACACGACAGGTGGCGTGCCCTGGTGATTTAGCAGGTAAGTCCACTGGGCACAGTCTACATACATCCCAAGGACCCCGGTTCTCAACCTGGGCTAGGGAACAACCAAAATGAGCAACTAAATGAGAATATATGATTCTTTCCCCTCCCTCTGCCTGCCTGCCTACTTGTCTTCATTCCAGCCTGCACCTTTCCTATAAAAAACAAAACAAAACATGACAAAGCCAAAAAGAAATGGGTGTCCTCAAGGCAAAGACAAGGAGGAACATGGAGAACTGTTCACAGACACAGGGCTGAACGAACGGCTCAGAACGAAATGACTGAGACTCCGGCCGGGGAGCCTGCAGCAGCAGGCAGTGGCCCTCTTTCCTCAGAGTTTGAACCTACTTCTGCAAGTGATCACTTCTCTCAATTTGTCATTTTGCTTTTCAGTCAGTAAGTCAGCAAATCTATGCAGGGACTCACTGGATCCTGGCTGAAATCTGAAGAAGCTCCTCTGGGGACAAGTAGTAAGAGAGAAGGAGGAGAAAAGCTGACAGATTCTCTCTGCAAGTTTAGGCATCTGGGCAGGGAGAAGCCAGGGATTTCTGGGAAGAGCCTGCTGCAGCCAGACTAGGTTCCCTCTCAAGGCTGATGAAAATGTAATGTCACAGAAAGTTTAATGGAAGTCCAGGGCTTTGTACTAAGAAAATAAGGCACAGAAAAGAAAAACTGAAGTGTGAAGCTTATAAACCCAGGAGTGGAGACAATCGCTATCTTCTCAACTACACACTGGGCGCAGTGGTCACACACCACAGCAGTCTCACTGAAGAAATGAATTTCTCCACTCTAGTCACTAGGGAAAATGAGAGAAACCACAAACCAGAAAGGCCCAGGTTCATGATGTGAAGCACAGAGAGAAGACGCTGAGCTATTCCAGACTGTTCCTGTCACAGTCACCTTCATGCCTTTCATTTAGGTTCTCAGAGTACACAGACATGTTATATGCTAATCCTCTCTCCATCTTTGGGTAGTGAGAAGTATTACTCTGATTTCCCACTTGGGGAAACACCAATGTGTGTATCATTAACTGTGAAATGCCTACTCCAACTCCAATGTTCTGTCCTCGATTTTCAGACCCACCCTTCCTAACCTTCCAGTTGATTCCAGTGAAGCACCCAAAAGAGAACCAGAAACAAGAAACAATTCCTTTTTTGTACCTAGAAAAAGCATTTATTTCACAGCTTACACTAAAGTTAACTGGGCTAAGAGGTGAGGATCTCATAATAGTTAGCCTTGAAAGCAGTCCACTGAAGTATATTAAGGTAAGTACTGCTTTAAGGCACCAATTGGTCTATTTAGGTGCTTGAGTCTTTAACCTTAATAATGCACTGAATCAGAAATTCGAGATTTGAGCAGAGAAAAGATACAATAGTAAATAGTAAAATAAACAGAATTAAAATACGTTCCAGTGTTTAGGATTCTCTCAGAAATCAGATCCATAGTCTGTGTAACATAAAAAATCTACTGGGGGAGAGATCAAATGGCTAGATCTAGATTCATAAACACTGGAACATTATGTAATGGGAAACAATAACAGAAAAGAAAATGCTTCAAAGGAAGTTTGCCAGAGTCCTGGAATCAATCCTAAGCAGTTTGGAACAACTGACCAGAAAGGCCTGGGGCAGAATCTAGTAGAGCAGAACAGGTGTTGTCTGCTTCTATCTTTTTGAAATAAAGAAAAACTTGACATGGGTGTATTTAAATACATTTTAATTTTTATTCAAGATGCCTGCTTTCCTACAGTCTGACTTCTTTTGGGTTCAGATTAATTCTGTTAGTGGACCTGGGAATTTTCTGCAATGCTGTGGTATTCTATTACTCCCCTTGAGAAACGGTATGTATTAGCTCAGCAGAACCCATCGCTCAGGGAATCATGGGCACATGAACAGGATCCAGCCAATTTACAAAGCTATTTCTAACAAAGTCACATCCCCCAGTCTGACAATGCACCCTCCCCTGATCAGTCTCACACCTTTACTTACTCATTTCTCTTACCTGCTTGATACTCTAAGATAAGGTGGAACTCATCCACTTCCTGCAATGACTCTGGTGGAACAAATACATTGTCGTCAAGAAGTTCATGCAGCTTTGGACCAACTGGACCACAAAGAAGAACCTGGAGACAAGCAACACAAAGTCTGTGAGGCAATCTGTCCCTTTTCCCATGGAGTCGGTACCGTAACCAGAAAAGCACATCCAGGTCACAGCTACTCATTTCGATAAAGTACTGGAATCCAAGTCTAAATTGGGAAGTTTTTGGTTTGGATGAATGTAGCAGGGGAGCTATTACCAGGGCTTAGGCCTAGGGTACAGGCACAGTGCACCCAGAAGAGAGGCTGACAAAAAATGCAAGCCACACATGTGACACCAGTACCAATGCAGCTACTGTCTGTGTACACGCCCTCCTCAAATCCATATGCGGGAGCCAGGGTTTGTAGGAGTTAATTAAGGTAAGTGAGATCATCTCAGGGGAGAGGTCATCCCACTCTATGCACTGAGAAAGGCCACATGAGGACACAGTGAGAAGGTGACTGTTTGCAAACCAGGAAGAGAGCCCTCACCAGAAACTGAAATCTGCTGGAACCTTGATTCTCGACTGTCCAGGCTCCAGAATGCTTAGAAAAATTGTTTTGTTTTGTTTTGTTTTTTAAAGGAAAGGTGAAGGCAAGAATGAAGGTCAGCAGAGGCAGGCAGGCAGGAAGGCAGAGCGAGGAAGAAGCACTTTTATTCAGTTGTTCATCCTGACTGCTCCCCTGGCTCCAGGACAAGAACCTAGGACTGAGGATGTATGTGGACTGCGCCCACCACGACTCAACGAGGGTGAGTCACATTTCTGCTGTTTAAGCCACCCAGTCTATGGCTCTGACACCATGGCAGCCCCAGCTGACTAAGACACAGCCTACCCCACCTTCTCTTTGTTTTACTCACACCCTGTGTAGACAGATACAGGAAATCATCTGCTCCAAGCTGACAGATAAAACAATTGGGGAATTTTACACAGTATAGAAAAGAGCCTCAGGATCACAACTCTCAATAACCAGGCCACCTAATTTGTGGGATCATGCACTCTCTCCTCTACTTAGGTGTTACAGCAACAGGACAGTCTTCCAAGTATGAGAATTAAAGAGCATCTCACTTCAGAAAGTTTAGAGGAAGGGGCTCTGCAACTTTCTTTCTTTTTATTTTGTTTTTGCTCTGCAACTTTTCCAAAACCATTTTTTCTTTAACCCTAACTGGGGTTCTCTGTAGTAATTCCTCTAGAAGTTATTCCCCATTTACTGCTGCTCCCTGATTCCATCAAGCCACATTTCTGCCATGCCAGCTGTGGGGCCCAGTCACCATCAGGATAACTGACTGAAAAACCACTGAGCAATCAGACAGGGATTTAAAGGAAAGTCCTCAGAGACAATCAACACCACATCAGATTTACTATGCCCGCCCCCCCACAACTCAAAGTCCAAATACCATCTCTACCTTCTGAAGGCACTTTCAGGTAACTAGGTAAGAAACTTCAGCTTCTGAGTGAAAACATACCTCTCCCTTTGACCTATTCCTTTCTGCCTTACACATGCTCATTAGATGCCTATTCTGCAAAGTCCCGCCCTTACCACTTGATACTGTTTCTCTAATTCTTGACTAGAACTCGAGTTTTCAAGCTGAGGTAACAGCTTCACCCCTGTCTGAAGCAGCGACAAAATATATGAAACCATGGTTTCAAAACCCTTGGACACTGGGCATCAAAGGATAATGATTCTTAACAAACAGGGAAAAAAATGAGTGAGCCAGACAAATGCCATAGTAAATTACTTTAAAAGAGTTTCCAGAGATATATAGTGTGAAAGAATTCATCATCAGTAGACGTCCTTTACAAAAAGTGTTCCTCTGGCAGAAAGAAAATGATACCAGATGGAAACACAGATCTAAACAAAGACATGAAAAGCACCAGAAATGGTAACCTTGGAGAAATATATATGGTCTTTTTCTTATTGTTTTAATTAAACAGTTAACTGCTTAATGAAACAATGTTAAAAATACAGTGTGAGGTTTATAACTTATGTAAAAGCAAACTACCTGGGAGGAGAAATGGAATGCACTAATGTAAGGTCCTTACATCATACGCAGTTATAACTTAAAAGCAGACTGTGCTAAGCTAAACACGTACCCTTATAAATCCTAAAGCCACCACTAAAATAACAAATAATTGAAACTAATAAACCAGGAAAGTTAATGAGAAATAAAAGATAATCCAAAAGAGTCAGAAAAAGGGGAAAAAAGAGGATAAAGACATGGGACAAATAAAAAACAAATAGTTAAATGTCAGATATAAACCTAATCTGATATTTCAACAATCACATTAAATGTAAACAATCTAAATGCCTCAATGAAAAGACAGAGATGGTCAAAGTAGATTTAAAAAGCAAGTCCCAATTGTATGCTGCGTACAAGAAATATAAAGATACAGGCAAGTTAAAAGTAGAAGGATGGAAAAAGATATACCAAGCTAACACAAATCAAAAGAAAACTGAAATGGCCACTTTAATAAAGATGGAGCCAAGCATATTAGGAAGTAATTTTTACAATCTTTGGGAATGATAAAGGGGTCAATTCATAAACTGTATTAGATGTAATAATCCTGAACATTTATGCCTGTAAATGGCAGAGCTTAGGAAAACAAGCAGCAGTTACAGAACTGGTCAGGGAAACAAGTCAACAACTGTAGTCGGAGGTATTAATAGTTAGTAACTGATCGGTCAGTTAGTGGACGGAAAAGCAGTTAAGCATATAGAAGACTTTGAACACTATCAATGAACTTGGACTGACATTTATAGAACCCACCACCCAACAGCAAAATATACATGCTTTTCAAGCACACATGGAACTCCACCAAGATAGACCATAAAAAAGTCTCAAAGTGTTTAATAAGAGTCAGAGAACTAATACTGTGAGATTCTCTAAACACAATGATTTAAAATAGAAATTAATAACATAAAGACATCTGGAAAAGCTTTCACCCCCAAACATTTAGAAAGTAAGTAACACACTTCTAAACAGTCTCTATCTCAGGAAGTCAAGGAAAATTAGAAATGGTCTTTTGCTTATTGTTTAAATGAGTAGTTAACTGTTTAAGGAAAAGCTATTAATATAATGCTATTTTGAAATGAATGAAAATAAAAACAGAATGTATCAAAATCTGTGAAATGCAGCCAAAGCTGTATTTAAGAGGAAATTTATAATACCAAACACCTACATCATAAAGAAAGAAAGGTCTCTAATGACCTCAGCTTCTACCTTAAGAACTAGAAAAAAAGAAAGTTAAATTCAAAGAAAACAGTCTGACAAAATCTAACATCTTCTTCAAATTCTTGGTTAAGTTGCACAAATACGTCTAAAGGCGCCACTCCTCTCCTATAACCTGGCTTCTATGCTAGATCCCTAAACCTGCCCTTGCTACATTCACTAGGGTCTGTTTCTGAGACACAATGGAGCTTGATTGTTAAAAATATGTATGGACTCTAGAACTAGACTACTTAGGTTCAAATCCTAGATTTAACCCCTCTCCTCTTAGGTGTGTGACCCTGAACAGTTTTAATGGTCTCATTTTTCCTATCTCCAGAACGGGAATAATGGGGCTCCTCTTATGGAGTACTGTAAGGATTACATGAACTAAGTATGTAAAGCACTTAAAACAGTGCCTGGCTACACCCTCATGGCTCAGGGTGATGAGCCTTTCTTTCCTGAAAGACTCAAAGACCAGGGTTCTTGACCCAGGGCTAAGAGGGGAAAAAATCACAAAAACAGTGCTGTGCATATAGTAAGAACTATATGTTAGCGTTTATTGTGATTACCTTTGGAAAATGCCTCATTCTTCGTTTTGTCACTGTTCTTTGTTTTTCCTCCCTTATCCTGGGCCGAGAACCTGCGTTCTTGAGCTTCACACTCTCTCCACCACAGCTACCTCACTGCCTGTGTACAACGCTGCACTGGAAAGCACCTAATTCCTAATTGTGGCAGTCTTGAGCTGACCCCTCGGTCCACGCTGAGAAGCATGCAGCATGTTCAACTCTGACAGCAGGGACGGGTGATGAAGTTACGGCCGTTTTCATCCTGGCTGAGGACCGTGGGCACAGTACTGAACTTCTCTGGACCCTCTTTGTCATCTATGAAAGAGTGGCTATACCTTAGTTCATCAGAGGGTTGTGAGGATTGAGTAACGGAGATTCTTTTTCATTCCTCGCTTTCCTACAACGTTAGACTTTTATTTTATCAGAATGCTGGTCCCAGGGCAGTCTCTGCAGAGACCATCAGCAAACGCTGGTATGGAAAGGTGACTCTCATACTCACCTAGGACTTCCAGTGGGGTTGTCCTTTCAGGGCCAGATTAGCTGCTAGAGCCAGGAGGGTGGCCTGTTAGGTGCCCACACAAATGCCCGGAATAATGGTGGGAAGGGCCTGGGCACTCTCTAAGCAGTTTATGATAGGTTTTTCTTCTCTTCTACCCATTAACTGGTAGTATTTCTTTTTTCCCCAAAATTAAGTTTATTGAAGGAATCACACTGTAACATTAAGCAGGTTCAAGGTGTACATCACAGTAAACCAACATCTGTAATATAATATAGTAAGTTCACTGCTATTTCAGTCTTTCTTCAGAAATGTTATTTTTTTCTGAAGGTGAGCCCTGGAATTTTTAATCTTCTTTATTTGGGACCTCCATCCAGTGGCCTTCATTTCTCAACCTTCTGGATCCGGGTTTACCAATACAGCCAACTCTATTCTCTCTCATCTCTGTAGTCCCAGAGCCCACCTGCTCTTAATCATTACACAATATGGTACTTAATGGGGTGGACCTAGGGTCCTAGGTTAGAATAGTTCCTTTTTCTCATTAGCCATGAACCTCTTCTATGCCTCAAGTTTCAGTGCAAAAACAGGCAACATCAGCACCAACTAGTCTTACAGGCTGTGAGAAGATTAAACGAGACCTGTGTAAGGCACTAAAGACAATGCCAGGTGCACAGCATTCAGAAAGCATGAGCATCCTCTCTTACTGTTACTACACTGCCTTCTAACAAGAGGTCCAGGGTCTGGCACATAGTAAGGAAAATCAGAGAACATACTCATTCTTGCTCCCAAAATTATGAAAATGTTAATGAAAGGTACAGGTTTTAATCTGGGGATTGGACCTACCTTTAAATCTGAGTTGGTTGCAAACTTCTGTCCAATCAAAGCTGCATTTCCTCCTACATAGTGCTGTAAGATAGTTCAAAGTTATTAGACAGTATTTTAGGATAACTATGTTACCCAAACTTAGTAATTTTTTTTTGTTTATTTATAGTTTAATTTTCCCCAAAACTTTTGAGGTGACTTTACAACAAGAATACAGATAAAGTTAATGAAACATTAACCCAGAGGTTAACAGACAATGATTTCTAAGGAAAGGTGAAAAAGACAAATATGCTAACAATGAAAATTAGTTTAATTGCCTGAACCACAGTAAATTTGGCCTTGAGCTTCCAGGCATTCAGAAGAGACAGAGGAAACAGAAGTGTGGACAGATCTTCTTCCACATTGCAATTCACCTAAAATGAGCATGTGATTATGTCACTCTTCTGAGAAATCATTCACCAGTTACTGTGATGAACTAAAATACAACTTTTAAGTGAGGCACAAGGGCCTTTCTTCTCTGCCCCAGCTTTCCCTTCTACCTTTATCCCTTGCTCTTCCCCATTCACACCGCACCTGCCACTCTCCAGGTCTGCTCTCCAGCTCTGTGTCTCGGGGCCTTTAGCACGCGCTCTTCCTTTGTTCGGGATGCTTGTCCCTTCTCAGACTTCGGTAAACCCCCATCATTCACAGGAATCAGCTGCAGTGTTACCTCTTCCTCTTCCCCTCTGCCATAGTAACCTCTACAACCCTCTAATCAGGCAGGATTCTGTTACCCCTTTACTCTGAACAAACCTCTCATGTGGCCCTTGTTCATTTGGGTACATCTGGTACATGACTAGCACCTTCAATGCAGGGGCTCTCTTCTTATAGTAAGAGCTCAATAACTGTTTGTTGCTAAATTCTGGGAAAGGAAGAAACATGTAGATGCGTGAGGAAATACAGTCTTTTCTGAGAGTAAATTCTAAAGGTAATGGACTCTGTTGTGGGACAGTGTTTTCTCCTAAATGCCCTGTCAGCTGAGGACCTGGCACTGGAGCTCAGATCTTCAGGGCTGATATTCCCATGTTGCTGACTAATGGTGCATTCATGAGCTTTGGAAACCTGACAAGTAGGAGATACAGTTAATGCTTTATTATAAAAGTTGGGAAGCCCAATAAATAAGACTTGCCTAGGTGGAATGCTACTGCCTCACCTTTCCAATCTTTAGCCCATACAGAGGCTGGACTAAACAATTCAATTCTAGATGCCTGACCTCACTTCCATCTTAAGGTTTGTGCTGGTCAATCTCTAGAGCGGGACAGTAACAGCTTTCTAAAGTTAAATTCTAAGTGTACTGAGTGTAGGCTGAAATCTGACCTTTTATCATATTAGCTTTAATTTTTAACTATGATAGCTTGAAGAATTTGCCAACAATTTTGTGGCAAAATGGTAAGATTCTACAAAGTGGATTTTTAGAGTTCTCATATAACAGCTATAAACTGTTGTTTGTCAATCTACCTTATAATTTCTTTTTCTTTTTTCTTTTTTTTTTAAAAGAACGAGGAGGAAGAAGCACTTTATTTTATTCAGTTGTCCATCAATGTTTTTTTCCGGGCCCTGGGTCTTGAACTGAGGACCTTGGGATGTATGTGGACTGCACCTCATTTAAACCACTAGGCCGTGCTCTCCCGTATCATTTAAGGAAGTTTGAATATAATAAAGTATCACTATAGTGGAAGTCAAATAACAGATTTTAGGTTTTATAATGTTAAGAAATAACTTGGATGATCAAAAAGCTAGATAAAGTTTCCACAGATTTTTTTTCATTACAAAATAAAAGGCAGGGTCTAGGCAGAACAAAATAAAAATCAAATCGGTGGCTTAAATACCATGACCTTAAAGAATTTTAAGCAGTAGAATTGTTATCATGTCAGATTTATCAAGATTCTTTCATAAGAGATCAAAATCTCACTTCTGAGTTCTGCTGTCAAAATGTCAGTTACTGAAGCTTTGACAGTGTGCTGTCTCCTTAGAAACTCAGCTGGATGGTGGCTGTGTTCATTTCTAATGTTCAAATGGGCCATCTGAAAAGTAAAAAACCTTTAAAATTGTAAAGTTATCGCAATAAAAGTGGTCATGAAGAGTGGCCCATGAAAGGTACCAGGTAAAAGAGTCATTAAGAGCTTCCCTACTGAGAACCACACCCAGACTGGGGTGACTAGCCAGAGGAAGATTTTAGGTGAGTAAGAAGACTTGGAAGTAGATGGAGAGACGCTTAAATAAACAACAAAACTCAGTCTCAGGTATATGAGGGAGCACATGGCAGCGGGTGGGCAGGGTGAGGGCAACTGCCAGGGTTGGGTCTCTGGCCCCAGCGGGCCTCTCTCTCCCAGTGAGACAAGATAAGTGTCTGCATCATGCAGGCATCCTGCAGAGCTTTGTTTATGACCACCAGGTGGGCTTACCTAAAGTTTTGTGACAGGTTCTACTCTGTGGACTTGTGGTTCTCCAAATAAGGCCCAGGGACCAACAACATCATATAAACCAGGAACCTTGCTAGAGAGAAAAATTCTTGGGTCCCATCCAGTACTAACTGAATCAGAAACTCTAGGAGTCAGGCCCAGGAATGTGTTCCAATAACCCCTCCCAAGTGATTCTGATGCATGCTCAGGTCTGAGAACAATCAGTCTACACCAGCACTTCTCAGCCAGGGATGATTTTGCTTTTCTCCTTCCCCAAAGCCCTGGAAATATTTCACCATGTCTGGAGACATTTTTGGCTGTCACAGTTGGAGAAGATGCAATTGTTATCTCTGGGGGGAGGTCAGAGATGCTGCTAAATACTTTACAATGTACAGGATAGCTTTCACAACAAAGAATGATCTAGTCCCAAAATGTCACTGATGCTGACCTGTGACACTTTGCTCTGAATCTACAGAGCAGGGGTGAGGCCCCAAGAAGACCTGAAATAGTTCTGTGAGTTTGGCCTTATTCTCTTGCTCAAAGAACTCAGCCTTTATTAAGATTACTGCAAGTTGTCAGTTACAAGAAAGACCCAAACAAGTTAAAAAAAGATCTCATTCTTACCCTATAGGTGGGTAACATGAAAAAAAGAAAAATTTCATGGATGAGCCAGAACCAAAATTTTAGTAAATATCCTTCATAAATGTTGGCTGAAGTAGCAGAGTTCATGGAAGGTCAGATACACGATTTTGTGAAAAATAAAACCACTGCAGCACTGGATTGCTAACAATACCCACTTGGGGACAAGCTGGAGAAAAGAGTTGCTTGGCTGCTTCCAGGAACCACACAAAAAAGGTATCTTTTCCCCACTCTATCTGAATTTATTACTGGTGACACAAACAGACCTGGGCTCCTGGGAACTCTGAAGCCATCTGGGCAATGTCGTGGAAGGTTTCCTTATCGCTGAAGAAGCGCTCTGCAGCAGCTCCCTTCCCCATGAAGTGAATGAAGGCTTCTTCCAAATCATTCTGTGAATGCAGAATGGTGTGATCGTTCCCATTTCCAGGACTCAAGCCAAGGGCCTGCAAGAGCTTCACCCCTGAGAGCACGACGTCCACACATGCATTGACTCTGAAGGGAGGAGGGAAGAGACAGTATGAAGGAAAGAACAGAGGCCCAGGGCAGCCAAGTTTCCAAGGACTGTATTCAAATAAAAAACAGATGAAGTAGCTTTGAAACCTGAAATGGACAGTAAATAAATAGCTTATGGCAGGTGATTACTTTATCTGGAAGTATATGTTTAGATCACAACACAGGACTCTTTTCAGTACTTTGGCAACTGTTTAATTAGGTAAAAGGACAGGGGCTCAGTACTTCAGAAGCAAGCTACCATAACAATAATATCAGAAAATGCTGGTGGAGCCCAACTGTCTGGATTCATACTGGCTGTGTGACCTGGGTAAGTCATTTTAATTTCTGCATTTGTTTCCTCATCTATAAAATGATGTAAGTATTTAACTCATAAAGCTGCTGTCAAGATTAAGGTAGTATATACTTAGTGCTGAATAAGCAAAATATAAGTTTTGGTCAAAAGTATCAGACACCTCCCTTCCAATGACACATTAGGATGGTGGTTAAGATACACTGAGTACCTATATCACTAAATATAACCAGGTGAAACTGTTGGTGTTATCTTAAAAATTCATCCCTTAGCAGATGTTCACTTGGCAGATGTCCATGGTAAACTTTAAAGGGCTGGGAAGAAGCCAATTCTGCATGGCCTATGGAAATGAGAAAGTACTAAGATGAACTGGCATGGCCTCTCTCTTACGTGTGCATGGAAATGTTCTGACTTACATTTTCAGTGTTTTTTGGCTAGAAGTCATCCCTTAAAAAAGGGCCAAATTACAGAGGTGGCTCAATGAGGTCTTCCCGCTTCTGCCTATCGGGGATGCCATTCTTGCCAGTAGTTTTAATGATACGAGAGACAGCTCCTAGTTTCTGAGAAGATCAGGGTCATAATGACATAGCTCTTGGTAATAAGGGTGGCTTGGTCTCTGGGTTAATTACAAGCATTTTTGAAACCAGAAGGTAAACTCATCAATAAAGAAGGTCCAATGGATTGGATTTTGGTGTAAGATACATAGCTATGTTTCCCTTCTAGTCTTCTTTCAAAAGTCTCTTGGTCTGTAAATTAACACTCCAAATAATTAAAGATGGCAAACTCTAAAAAAAAATGAGACTAGGGTAAGGGAAAGGAATTTTATTTTACTTTTTAGCTATATTGCTAATTTTTTTTGTTTAAGGCAAATTTTAATAGATTTATAAAAATCATATATACAAATATGTTAAACTCCCCTGGAGCTACGCGACACATTTTTACACATCGTAATCCATGCTCAACCTGGGGCATGGCCTGTGGATAAGGCCCCTGGCCCTTGCTGTCGAGGGCAGACATGAGTTCCTGGCTTGTTATTCTTGGACTTTCAGTAAAGACACAGGAAGAGCTCAAAGCTGAAGGGCCGCTGTCCCAGGTCTTGGGTGGCAGTCCAGCCTGTGAGGACCAAGCACACTTGGTGGGGACAGGGCACAGCAACTAGAACTTCCTGGCAGTCCTTGTGCTGGAGGCAGCAGGCTGCCAGCACGAGCTGGGCTGGAAGGACGCTAGGCCTGTTCTAGGCTGACATGCTGAATGGGCCAAATGGACATTCCTTTAATTCTGTGTATTTCTAATTTTTACAAGCAAGTATTACTTTTCTCATTTTAGAAAACAGCATAAGTTTTTAAATGTGTGAATGTAGGCTATATATATTATTTGCATCAGTTAAAGAAGGCTTCCAAGGTCAAGAAGACCATCCCCATCCCTCCTCCTGACAAACTCGTGAGGAAGCCATCCTCTTCATATGGCTTCTTTAGTTCTCTTAAAAACCCCAGGTTTTTGAAAAGATTTTTGCTTACAATAGAATATTTAAATACTCATCAAAGACAAATATGGGCACACCTTAGATACCGTGGGCTCAAAGTTGAATACCACAACGAAGCAAGTCACACAAATATTGTTTGCCACTGAATGTGAGATTTATGTCAACACTATATTATAGTCTACTAAGTAGGCAATAACTATCTAAAAAAACAATGTACATACCTTAATTAAATGTGACACGGAGACGCAAGGTGAACACATACTATTAGAAAAATGCTGTTGATTGACTTGCTTGACACAGGACTGTCACAAACCTTCAATTTGTAAAGAACACAGGATCTTTGTGAAGTGTCATCAAATGAGTTCTGTCTGTCATTATGGTCAACTGGAAAGGCACAACCTATGAGTTACTAGGCCTTTTTCACCATGTGAGACATACACTGTGCGAGGCAATGTGCACGTGGCAGCTGTTCTATGCTGTTTAAAGCACATTCCTTTCACAGGCTTCTATGACAGCAAACCACATACACCCTGCAAACTGGTCCTTCACTGTACTGAGCACATAAGATGTCTGAAGCGTAGAATTACAACAGAACCTGTACCTCTAGCGCTCAGACTCTGGGAGGTTCCCAAGATTCAGAGACTCTGAGTCTGGATAGTGAGGGATGTGTCTCCACCAAACAGCCCCATCTAGCAAATGTTTCCCAACGGATTTGGGTCCTGAGTCTAGGCAGCAAAATCTCAGGTATTTGAAGGACACACATGTTGGGAAATAACTTCAAAACCAAGTTCAATAAACACATCACCTCCATATCTAGTTCTGCCTGGACTTAAACAGAGTGTGATTCTTTAAAAGAGAGGAGGGAAGTTGAGTTTGCAAAAGTTACCAGAAAACGAACAACTTTCAGCATTATTTCACAACACCAGACAATGTAACTATAATAGGAACATTTTCCACCCAAGTCACGTCATGAATACTGAGGGAAAGAAGTCTCAGAGGAAAAATCTTTGCTTGATAATAAAAAGATCATAAATAATAATAAAAAGATTATAATAATAAAAAGACTATAATAAAAAGATCAACAAATATCTGCTATATGCATGATACCAACCAAATATTTTTTGTACATGTGCTGTCCAATTATATTTTATAATTCTTTAACCTGAGCAAGAATCTGCACTCAATTCAACAGCATCCCAAAATGTAAACAACCACATTATCTAAAGAGCTTTATTAGAGAGAACCAGGGAGGGAGGGAAGGAAGACAAAATTATGCTCATTTGACTAAAGTAGAAAACACCTAAAAAATTACAATGTAATTTTGGAGAAAAGACACACACATGAAACAAATGGGAAATAAAGCAAAAAGATACCCAAATGTCTGAACAAGAATGACTGAACAAGAGGTGGTGTCCAAAATGGGAACCCAGGCTTCCAGGCCCTATTGAGAGACCTGTTGGGGACAGGGAGAGGGCTGTTAAGTTCCTCGAAGGTGAGGATGGTAATTCTTATCTCCCTTTTATCTCATCATCTGAAAAATGTTTCCTGAGGTTCTTTCTAGCTTTAACACTATACCCAAGTTGCTACAAGAGCTAATCATAATCACTGTAAGATAGAGAGAAGAAAAATCCAGAAGGGCCTGAGCAGAAGACCCTGGGTTGAACTTTGATACCGCTCTGGGAAGAGAAAGCTAGCTGGTATTTAGGAAGCACTACTTGCTGGGCAGAAACCTTCAGCTAGATGACACCAATTTATAAAATGCAATGTAACTGGGAAGTAGTCAGGTGCCTTTCTCCCTTCACTCGGATGCTGCAAGGACCTCTTATTAACTAGTGTCAGGGACTCAAGACCTTCCTTCTTATGAATAAATTGCATGTTGTGGGTGCTCTCCTGAGAAGCACACTAGATTTCAGTACAGTATCCCACTTTCTCCCACCTCCCCTTTCACATACCCATCTTTAGCAATCTCCTTGGATATTGAGAAATATTACCTAATGGATGTGTGTTACTCACAAAAATTATATAGTCAGACAGGTTAGATTCACTGCTTATATTCTATCCTTCACATTCCCGTCAGTGATAATTAGTAAAGATAATTAGTAAAGACCTTAGCAACATTTAACTGCTTATTAAACCTGTATGGCTTTCCCAATCCCACACATAAAACATCCTTCCAACATCCCTTGCTAACATCTCTCTACCATAATGTCCTTGTCCTCAACACAAGGCCAACTTGTTGTTCTTAATCCAGTCATGTAGTTTTTCACATTCACTTCTCTCTGCCTAGGTGGACTTATTTCCCCACCTTCACGTGAAGAAAATCTGTTTCTCATCCAGGGCCTGTCCATGCAAGTCACTGCAACAGAATATATCTTTTAAGATGGCCACAAGATGTCCCATTCTGCTTGCTCCTTTTTATAATGTGGTAACACTCCCCCCATTAAGGTGTGTTCTATGCCCCCTCCCCTTGACCTGTGACTATAGAAGTAACACTATGTGCAAGGTTAGGTCATAAAAGCATTAAGGCCTCTGCCTGGTCCTCTTGGGACATCATATGGCCCCCAAACTCCATCCCCAACTCAGTGACCCTGCTGTGAGAAAACTAAATATCTACAGGGAAAAGCCATGTGCAGGTATAAGGTAGGTAAGTGTCCATGTGAAAACCCCACAATCAACCTTGAGACTCCAACTGAGAACTGTCCAATGAAACCTCAGAGTCATGAGAGATAATACAATTATAGTTATTTTAAGCTACTGTTTTGGGGTGATTTGCAATGTAGCAATAGTAAACGGAAAACTGCCTTCTCAGATGGAGCTTCTTCTGAAATCCTGGGAAGAATTAGTAATCCCTCTTTGGAACGCAAGACTACCTCGTATTTTCTCACTAGCTCCGTGAAACACTGTTCATAACTTACGGACAGCACATGTTTCTCCCAAACTCATATATTGAAGCTCTAACCCCAAATGTTTGGAGAAAGGGACTATTTAAGGAGGTAACAAGGTTGAATGAGGCCCTAACCCAGCAGAACATGAGTCCACAGAAGAGGAAGAGAGTGTGTGTGCGCATCAGAAAGGCCACGTGAGGGCACAGCACGAAGGCTGCAGTCTGCAAGTCAGGAGAGGACTCATCAGAAACCAATCCTGCCAGCACCTTGATCTTGAACCATCAGCCTCTAGAACTGAGAAAAATCAATTCCTGTTGGCAAACTGCCCAGTCTGTGGTATTCTATTACAGCAGCCCTAGCAGACAAATAATGAAAATATCTGTTTCCAACAAATGATGCAGGGACCTTGCTTTACCCAGCTCTTTATAAATCAACAGACAAGCACATGCCATTTAGCTGATGAACACTTGTTAAGTGAAGGCTCACAGAGCCAAAGAGGACAATTAAGCAGCAAATATGGAAGTGAGTGAAAGGGCTTAAACTTGAAAGAAGAGGTAAAAGGAGAAACAGACCTGAACAACAAATATATGTGTATACATATATGTATATATACATACATACACACTAGCTAACATTTGAGTGTTCTTTAAAGAGAGACCATTGTAGATTATAAAACTTCATTCAATCTTCAGAATAACTCTGCTCTGTTACCCATCCTGGCCACAACACTCACACAAACTAGTGGAACTTGATAAAAGGCCTGCGTTTGTTTTGTATGGTGCATGTGAGGAAGTGGCTACATTCGCAGGGAGGAATGCAAAGAAAGGAGGCACAGTGATTTTGGAGACCCTTAATTATGCAACGTCACTGAAGTTAGGGAAAGAAAAGTTAGGTGGAGAAGGGCGTGTTTAACGCGTGGAAGGAAAAGCTGCAGAGGTGATAGCGAGGAGTCAAAGAAAGGCAGCTGAATTGGAAAAGCAACGCGTCACACACTTGAAACGAACATATTAAAAAAGTCAATTGTACATCAATTACCACCCCTCCCCCCACCCTAAACAAGTCACTAGCGAACTTTAAGAGGCGTTTTAGTAGAGTAGGGGGTTTCCAAACCACGGAGCTAAGAGGGCAAAAACAGGGAGTAAATCAAAGTCGGTAGCTAAGAACAGCAAACGCTCCTTCAGGACGTTTCAAAAGGGAAAGAAGAGTACCGTAAGACCAGTGGTCTTTGCAGAAAAGCAGTCCAGAGAAGCTGAAATTGAAGGACGCGCGAACACGATGTGTCAGACTGAGCGAGCTTTGCAGGGTATTAGGCGGGTGCTGCCGAGATGAGGGAAGGGCGGAGGGGCCAGACGAAAAGAAAGTCTGGCGACGAAAGGGGATCGTCCCAGACGTCCGACATCTCTCGCCAAGGAGACACCGCGCACCGCGGACGGCAGCGCCGAGGGGCCTCCCGGGACCTCCGGGAATCCCTGTTTCCGTGCAGCTCCCAAACCGTCCGACCCGGGAGGCTAGGAGCGCCCGCACCTCCTGGAAAGCCCCGAGCGTTAAGACCCGCAGGCACTCACCCCACGGCCACGCGGCGCCAGCGCCGGGCCGGCTGCACAATGAGCGCGTCCCAGGCGGCGGCCAACCGGCCCTCGGGGGAGCCGAGTCCCTGGGGCACAGGCCTCAACTGCAACGAGCTCCACAGGGAGCGCAGCGCTGAACTCGGCAGCTGCGGCTCCAACAAGAAGACGCAGCCCACAGCCAGCGCCAGGAAGCCCGCGTACGCAGAGCCGCGCCACAGCGCCATGGGGACCTAAGCGCGGCAGCGGCGCTGTCAGGTACCTTTCCCCGCTCGCGCCTCTTCCGGGCTCGGCGCGAGCGAACGTCAGCACCGGCAACGTCAAGCCGGCGCGCCACGGACACACCCTCGAGGGGCGGGGCGCCGGACGTCAGGGGCGGGGCTTTCTCTTTCTGGGTCTAAATCCTGCCGCGTGGGGGCGCGTTTTAGTGGCGCTGATGGGTGCTAGACAAAGGCTGGCGTCCGGATCTGGAACTGCTCGCCTTCCCGGAACTCCAACCGTACCTCAAAAAAGAGCGATAAGGATACATTTGTTTTCCCACAAAAACGAAACACATGTGTGATAAAGAAGCAGGCAAACCTATTTGAGCCTGTCGGTATCTACATTTGAGCCTCGCTTGCAAACCCTCGAAGGGGCACGAGTCACACTCCTATTTTAATAGGTCCTTCTTCCCGTATTTTCATCCTCCTTCATTTACTAGGTTCCTCTTCTCTCAGGCCCGGGATTCGGCGCTTCCAGGAGGAGTCGGCTCGGAAGGCGGCAGCGCTGCAGCGAGCCCTCGGGATGGGTGTGGCAGGGGCATTCTGCCCCTCTGGAGGGTGGGTTAGACCTTTAGCTACTCAGGACCTGTGCCAAGGAGGCGAGCCCGCAGTGATCGTCCTTGCGGGGTTACCAGATTCAAACCTTAAATTGACCCTTTGGGGGGCGCTATTCTCTTTAACAATGTCAGAAAAATGCACAGAGGCACATAGCCTTGCGTACGACATAGGAAATTTATCAACCTGGGTTAAGAAATTCAGATTTCTCCTATTCGACTGTGGTGATAAGGCTTAAATTCATGCTGACCCTGTCTTCCTGTTGTCAGCCTTAAGTGTGTGAGCCTAGGTTGAACGACAGCGGAGCTAGACTTGCTTTCAGTTCATTCAGCAACCACCATCCCCAGCCTAATCTTGTTTCCTGGACTGTTTCCATTTTTCCAGCTCTTCTGGCTGCTGACCTTGGCTCTGTGTCAGATTTTCCACTCTATGCCTGACCTTTGGACTTGGCAGTGAAACTTATTTCCTTAACTTTGGTCTTGAGCATTGGGTTTCATATTCCAGATCCCCAGTCCCACCTCACCAAGACTTTCCCATCTTGGTTATCTACTCTCCCCTAGCTTACCCCATTTGGCCACCTGACTGTAACATACTTTTCAAAGATGTTCAAGGAGGAAGAGATTTGGGCTACCTTGGGAAAAAAGAAGCCAATGAGATCCGTGTGGAGTTCTGAAGCTGTCTTCTCTAGACTTGTCCCTTCTTCTTCCTCAGCCACATCAGCTCCCAGAGAAACTGCTCCCTCTCCTGGCCCCTGGTGGACAAGTTTCTCTACTATTTCAGAGGGAACAGAACCATCACCTAACTCAAAATCAGAACTGGCTGGCCAGAGATCATTTCTCTCTACTGAGAATTAGAACCAAGAGTCAGAGTTCATAGCTAATTGTTTTGTTTTCACTTTGGATCCACAGGTAGCATAGGATTGAAGATCAGAGAAGGCCTTAAATACATTTCCAGGGTGAAATTTCTGGGAGCAGAGGAAGTTGAACTGTGGGAAGATCTTGGAACAGACAGACATGGAGGAGCAAGCAAGTGCTCCACCCCAGAGTGATGTTGAAAGAAAGTGGCTGGGGACCTTTCCTTCTGCAGCTCAGGAGAGCTGTTGAACTGCTACCAGTACTTTTGTGCCTAATTCTTCTGCTTCTTTCTAGGCTTGCCAACCCTACCCCACCCCTGCCCCAATTTTATTGAGCTAGAAAGATATATAACTTTGTTTAAGTTACACAATATAATAATTTGATGTATGTATATACTTGGCAAAGTTTACCACAAGTTTAATTAACATCTATCACCTCACATGGTTAACAATTTTTTTTTCTTGTGATGAGACCTTTTAAGATCTACTTGCAGCAATTTTCAAATATACACTACTAAAACTTTTGATTTAGCCAAAGTCAAAACTACAGCAGTTTGAACAAAATGGAAGTTTCTTTCTCATAGGAAAGTCCAAATGGAGTGTAGCACTTTGTGGCTGCAGCAGCAGGCATGGCCCCTGCTGGTCTTCATGGAGGCTGCTCTGGGTAGGTTTATGTACCACATTCAAGGGGACAGTACCGGGTTTTGCATATTTCCTAACCATCGTGTCATTTTAATACAAATGTCAATTTTTTCATTTGTAGTAAACCAGGTCCATCTTTAATATGGAACAAAAGGAGTAGTTGAGTTGCCCTGGGCCCAGTCTGTTGAGGGGAACAAAAGCTGCTGCCCCTTTTGCCCCCACGTGACAGATGGCCCTTGCTGGTGCTGACTGCAGTGGGCCTTGGCTGCTGCTGCTGTTCTTGCCCCCTGTGAGGAAGCTGGAGCTGCACAGGAAGAGGATTTCCCCAACTCCCACTCTCCTGTTTCTTCAAAGGGGCCAGAATACCATGATCTAGTGCAGGTAAGTAACACTGGGTTTATTTCTGGCTCTATGGAGCTTCTCTCTGGCACCGCGGGGGTTAGAGGGCATGTCTGGCACTGAGATGGTTAAAGCAGTATGTGTTTTTGGAAGGACATTTAGAGCAGGGCATATAGGAGCACCAAATTTGGTTTTCCTCTAAGGTGCCAAAATTCCTTGCACTGGCCCTGGCCATTTGTATGAAGTCCTGCTGGACCACAGGTCGTTACCATGGCATCAAATAGCACTTGCTTTTGTTGCTGGCCTGACTGCTCTGCTCCTGCTTGGATTGCTCTACCTCCCCCTTTCCCCTTAGTGGCTGCCATATAACTCTATCCCATCTTTCACCAGCCCAGTGTCCTGATTTTGTCTCCAGGAAATATGATCAGCCTAGCTCCTACTGGTTGGTTACTCAGAGTGAGTTTGCACTGTTAGTGGCAGCAGGACTGGACAAGGAGAACAGAGCCAATCTCAATTCCAAATGTGAACTAAAGAGGCAGGCAGAGGGAGTGAAGAAACCAGCGATGGTGTCCAGTCATGGTGGAGCCTAATGTGGCTTCTGGTCACATACACGTACAGCGGCCTTAATTTCTTCTCACTCCTCACCAGGGACTTACAAGCAGACTATAGTCTCTCTTGAAATAGTTCCTTAATGAAAAATAGGCATTGTAGATTCTGACCATCTGTTTAGAGAGTCTGGAATGACTTGCAAACCATTTGTTTTTCTAGAAGTTAGATTTCTGGGGGGCAATAATACAAAACAACCCTTAGCGGGCAGCTGTGGATCCATTGCGTAGGCTGAACAAAGTGAAAAGGGATCAGAGGGCTTCAAGATAGCCCCTTCCTTTCAAAAAATGGCTTCTAAACATGGCCTTCGCTATTGGTTCTCTCTTTTAAGACCTTAAGATGAGAGAAAAAAGCATTTTGGATCCAGAAATTTCTGCAAATAGAGGTTCCAGGTGTCCCACCCACGACTCTGACCTGGAAGGCCAAGGAGTAGATCCCATATTTATACAGGGAATTAGCAGAGTTCTGTCAGTTCCCAAATTAGCCTAAGGCTTTGGCTTTGGCATAAACACCAGTCAACACCACCCATGTGATCTGAAGAGTTTCAAGGAGTCCTCCCCCCCACAGTGGAACAGACATTAACATGGGACCAAACAGTCCTTATGAAAGCTGGGCTAACCCACTTTCCCTGTAGCTCCAGACCTCTGGGATTTCATCCAAGCTGCTCTCTGAAGTCTGCACTGTGTCAAGGCCTTTGCTGATGCCAGGGACACAGCTTACCGCAGGCCACACCCAAAGGCCAGAGTCAGCACAGCTTTGAATATTATAGAAAACTCCTAGGAGAAAAAAATAATAAAGGATCCCAGGGTGTGCAACAAAAAAGCTTTGTGTCTGCGTGGTAACTCTGGGCAGTCAGTCTCCCTCCTCCCTAACCTACCATCAGGAAGGCACTAGGGGAGCTCAGAGGATGGGTTGCCGTTAGGGAGAGGCAGGGTGTTGAAGGCACAGGAGCCAGGTGACAAGAACATTGGCAGCAAAGCAATGAGGAGAGCATGATAGTTTCTTGGCAGTAATGCAGTTTGCAGACAAGGGGCCTTCTTAGCTGGTGGAGCTGTGGCAATGTGGCAGCCCGGGATTTCCACTCTAGGATGAACTGCTTTGCACTAGGAGGAAATACAGAGAAAGTGGTTGGGACAGGGTTGTCTGGGCTTCTGTCAGGACCTGTGAGCTTTAGAGGCAAGTGAGTAAGATGGCAGTGTGAGAAAGGAAGCATGGGCCTGTCCTGAAGTGCCCTCTTGATGTCCCAGGCTTCTGGAACACTGCTGTCACACCACCTGTGTGACAGGCCCTCCTACCTGGCACTCCTGCTGGCTGTGTAAACCAGGCCTGCTGTAGATCATGTAACATATGTTGCATCACCTGATTGG
This sequence comes from Solenodon paradoxus, assembly GCA_004363575.1. Taxonomy (NCBI): domain Eukaryota; kingdom Metazoa; phylum Chordata; class Mammalia; order Eulipotyphla; family Solenodontidae; genus Solenodon; species Solenodon paradoxus. Next base: position 26,342 of record RJWH01001519.1, on the reverse strand, counting down.
GGTTCTGTAATCCTTGCAATGTATGTATAGAAGGAAATGGAGAGTTTGCCTTATAACTGCATTTTCTTCTTCATTCAAGCAAACAAGAGGGGCATACACTTGTGGGTCAGGATGGCTAAGGTGGCTAAGGTGTAGATCATGTAAAGCCAAAGGACCTGGATTCACATTTTAAGAATGTTTCACCTAAAAGTTGTTTTCCAAACTAAAATAAAAGGGGATAAAAGGAAGTATGATGTCCGCCTGCTATGGCATGGCTGTACCAGGGAGTACATGTTCTAGGGAGTCCTCAGGATCCCTGGCTTGTTCTTTCTTTCTTTTTATTAAAGGAAAAGTGCGGAGAATGAAAGCAAACAGGCAGGTAGAAAGAGAGAAGGGGAAGAAGCATTAATTTAGTTAGCTGTTCATCTTGGTCGGTCCCTACCAGCTTGAGTCTTGAGCCCTGTTCCTTGGGATGCGTGTGGATTGCGCCAGTTGGAGGATGTGGATTTAACCACTAAGCCACCAGGGAATGTTCCAGGCTCGTTCTGTCTTTTACTCTGCTATCCCTAGGATGACAGAACAGAGGAAGAGGTGTCATGACAAAATAGAGATTCTAGAAAAAAAGGAGAGGTGGTAAATGATTATTACAAGGAAACCAGTAGTTTCTACTTAAATGAAAAGAATGTAGGAATTTTTGGCTGCTTTTCAATTTCCACTTCTACCATATGCTATCTTTGTGACCTCATCTAAGTCTTGTAACTTTTCTGCCCCTCAGTTTCCTTACCTGCCAGATAATTTCTCCTCTGCTGAATGGTTGTAGGTGGTAAAGTATCTTAAAAGAAATGTGCACTCTGCTACATGTTGACACAAGACAACATTCTTTGCCATTGCTATGGTTGGTTCCTGAGAACTATATTTAATTTTCTTCTCAGTCCTTCTGGTCTCTCAGTCTCTCAGTTTAAGGAAGACATGCAGCTCTGTACAGATCACTGTTCAGGGCCCTTTTTTACCTTTTTGACTGCCTAGTATCTATGCAATATTCCATTGAATGAGAATGCTTAATTTTATTTATCTTTTTTTCCTATAAATAGACACTTGGAATTTTCTCAGGTTTTTTTTTAAAAACCTTTTTTTCACACTATGCTATGTATACACTGCTGATACACATACATAGACATTTCTTTAGGGTATAACTCAGTGAAACTTCTGAATCATATGATGCAACTGTTCTTAACTTTACTGGATAATGTCAGATGGCTTATGCAAGTTTGCCCCTGCTCCACTGGCAGCCTGTGAGAGCTCCTGTTCGCCACATACACACCAGGAGATTTGTAAACTTTTGCCATTCTGTAGGAGATGTAGTGTTGTCTCATTGTGGTTTTGACAAGATTTTTATTAGTTAGTTGCAAATATTTTGTACTCTACCCAATTGCTTATCTTTTCCTTCTCTTTAGAGCATCTTTAGTGAATAAAATTCTTAATTTTAATGTAGTTAGTAGTTTTTTTCCTTTTTATTACTGCCCTTTCCTTTATCATTAGTACTTTTCGTTATTTGTTTAAAAATATTTTTTTGGTGCACCCTTGTGGCTTACCAGTATAGTATACCCTGGAGCAGTCCCACAGACATCCCAAGGTCCTGGGTTCAAGACCTGGGGCTCTGGGGGTGCATGGGGGGTAACAATGTGAGCAACTAAATGGAAAATAAATGAAATACTTATCCCTCCTCTCTGGCCCTACCCGTCTGCCTACTTACCCTCATTCCTGCCTGTACCTTTCCTTTAAATTTTTTTCCTACTCAAGGTCATAAGCTATTTTCCTGTAGTACCTTCTCAGAACTGTATGGTTTTGCCTTTTATGTTTAGGTGTTTCATTCACGTTGAAATTGATTTTTGTGTATTATGAAAGGAATCCTAATAGATAATTGACTCAGTGTCTTTTATTGGTCATTTCTCATTCTGTATTATCACTTCTGTCCACTATCAAGATTTTACACATGTGTGGATTTATTTGGTGGATATTTACACTGTTCCATTTTTCTTTTTCTTTTTTTAAAGGAAAAGTGCCAGCAGGAGTGAAGGCGTGTAGGTAGGCAGGCAGGAAGAGAGAGGAGAAAGAAGCAGTTCGTTTGTTTTTGTTTATTTGTTCATGTTGCCCACCGCCCCCGGCCCTGGATCTGAAATCAGGGACCCTGGGGTGTGTGCGGGACTGCTCCCAGGGCGTATGGCAGCGTAGGCCACCAGGGTGTGCCTCATTTGTCTTTCTTCATCCTCATACCAACTGACATCTTAATGTCATTTTTTCTTATTTTCAAAAGTGTTTGGGTACTTTTGGCCTTTTATAATTCCCATAGACACTCTCAAATAGATTAAAAAAAAAAAAAAAGGAAGTAGGGATTTTGATCAAGTTTTACTTTGGGAAGAATTGAAATCTTTACAATCTCAAGTTATCTAATCTAGAACTATGTGGATCCCTTCGTTTATTTAGATCTAATAGCCTTTTATGTGTAGAGGGTTTATGCATCTTTAGAATGATTTATTTCTAGGCACTACATATCTTTACTTTACCTTTACATACTTTTACTGAAGTAAGACTGACATAATAAACTGCACAATATTTAAAGAGTACAATTTGATAAGTCTGGTAGGTTTAACGTATTTCATAATCAAATTTAATGTCTTGATAAGTGTAACACATATATACTACAATCAAGATAATAACATATCCATCGCCCCCAAAAGATTCTTCATGACTCGGTTACCCTTCCCTCCCACCTTTTCCTGCCCAGACCTCCCCCATCCCTGCTCTACTGTGGAAATCCTTGATCTGTTTCCTATCACTGTTCATCAGTTTATACTTTCAGGAATTTTATGTACATGAAATCAAACAGCATATGCTCTTTGATCTGGCTTCTTTTATTCAGCATAATTATTTTGAGGTTCATCTAGGTTGCAGTGTGTATCAGTAGTTCATTGCTTTAGAAATGTTTTGTTTTGAAATAGTGTAGATTTAGAAGGCATGGCAGCAATAGTAAAAAGAGGCCCCCTGTGTGCCTTACTCAGTTCTCTCTTAGTCTTTGCATGACTGGTAGCTTTCTGTCATTCATCTCTCTGCTCATATAACTTACAGTCTGAACACAGCCTTTTAAAATGTTCTGTCTGTAACTTGTTAAACACACCTGTGTAACTCAGACGGCTGAGGCGGCTAAGGTGCAGACCATGTAAAACCCAAGGACCCAGGTTCATGACTTAGGGCTAGGGGGACAAAACAAGATAACTTATCAGTATTTAATTTTTCTCACTTGTTTATTCACTTCTTTTTCTCCCCTCCCTCCCAACTTGAATTGGGGTCCACAGCTTTCATAGCCTGACCCGCCTAGTGTGGATAATTTGTTTACTGCTATCTCATCCTATTAGATTATGAATCCTATGAAAACAGGAACCTTGTCTGCTCCCGTCAGTGCTAAGCATTCAATAAGTAATTGTTGAAAAATAAACTAATGAATCTTGCAGCAAACACATAATGTACATATTTTTCTATCCATTTTATATACGAGGAACTAGGCTGGGCAAGATTAAGGGACTTGCCCCAAATCACAATTTGTGGTAGTGATAGTGTGGATACTGGGTGCTGAGATTGACATCTCTGATTTCTAAAGACACACCACATTCTTTAAAACATTCTGAGACAGGAAGAAGGGCAGACTGAAGCTGGCTGCATCTCTCTCCTTCTATGGCCTTTTTTATACCACAGACCCAGACCGTAGTGGCCAGGCCAGGCTAAGCTAATGCCCCAAGTGGTCAGCTCCTGGGGTCATTGGGTCTCAACAGCAGCGGGAAGGGCTTCCCTCACTTCCCAGAAAGAGCCAGCAGGTCACTTCCCCCTTCACATTCACTTCACGTTTTTTTTTTCAAATTAATACTTCTAACAATTTTTAAATTTCTCTTTAAAGGGACATTATAGTTCATTACAACTTATTGCAAACAGACTTCCTTAAGCCAGTCAGTCTTGATTTTGAAACTGAATCATGTTATTAGTGTTTCGTACTGTTCACTGTTTAGAACAGCAGAGAATAACATTTTAAAGAAAAAGTAGGTAGTACTTCTTGGGAACTATTCTAACAAAAAGATTATGCTTACACCCCCAAAACTGGCATGTCTCTAGTTAAAGTTATATTAAAAGTTGCTTTCCAAAAATGGTACAAACCTAAAGTCATGATGAAAGTTAGCTGGATTTTTTCTTGAGGCATTAAATTAAAAACAGACTGTGTTGCTTACTTTTCAGCAAATTTTGTTTTGCCAAGTTTTGCAAGGCAAAAACCTAACCATTTTCAGTGTTGTCTCCTTGCCTGGGAGAATCTAGAAGATTTGCTCCTTTCTGACCACCTGCTTGGCTGTCACTGCTCCTATTCACAGCTACAGCTGTCAGCATAACAGCTTCACCTGCTGACAAGGCACCATTGAGAACAGCATTAAAGGGTGAGGGGAGTAGACATACCTGCTGCCTCTTCAATGCAGTTGTGGACTTCAGATGCTGCTGTGTGCTCAGCTGGCAGGGACCTAGTGCAAGAGGGAATGCATCACTTACTGCATGCTTGTCAACTTTCTGAACAAAAATTTGACATGTGGGTTGGCTCGTTTACCCATGACAACTGGCCCAAATGTATTATCCACCAACTTGGGTCATTTTGCAAATTGTGTCACGATCCACACTTTGGAAATTTTGTCATCACTGCCATATTCTTCAGAAGGAGCAATCTTGGTGACCATGATTCCTATGACTGTCCTGAGACTGGGGAAAGGAAATGTCTAAGTCATCCCCTTCGCTACTTCCCTGATTCAGTACTTTAGGCTGCTCTATCCATCCTAGTTTGGGTCAGTGCACACTGGGCCTTTTCTGTTTAAAAAAAAATCGTGATACATATCACTTAGAAAATACAGAAGGGAGTGCACCCTGGTGGCTCCGTTGCTAAGTCAGTGGCTGGGGCAGAGAAAATGTAAGGCTCAGGGACCTGGGTTATCTATGAGGATAGAGGGGAACCAAAAATGAACAACTAACTAAATAAAATGCTTCTTCCTTCTCTCTCTTCCTTCATTCATGCCTGTTTTCCTCTTAAAAAGAAAAAAAGAAAAAAAAAATAGCACGCCCTGGTGGAGTAGAAGTGTGTTCTGCTGCCTTCCAAGATTGCAGTCCACATACATCCCCAGGACTTTAGGTTGCTCCCAGGTGTGTGTGTGGGCAATCAAGATGGACAACTAAATAGAATGCTTCTTCCTCCTCTCTCTTCCTGCTGCTTGCCTACTTGCCTTCATTTCTGCCTGCACCTTTCCTTAAAAAAATACAGAAAGTTACAAATACTTTAGAAATTACCCTTAAGTTCATTGATCTAAGTTCATTTTCAGATACATATCTTTGTAAACTTTAAAAAATTGTGCATATGGACACAAGGATTTTCACAGAAAAGAGATTTTATTATATACCTTATATTGTAATTTTATTTTTAGCTTAAGAAAACAGTGAAATTTTTGATATATCACTACTTTTTTAATCCAGCAGGATTTTTCATGGTTGTGTAGACTGCTGTTTATTGAACCTATCGGTGGAGAGTAAGACTGTTCACAAATTTTGGTTGTTACAATAAGGGATGAGCATTCTCACAGCAAAATCTTTGCTAGGTTTCTTAATTGTTTTCTTAGGATAGAGTCACACAAGTGGAACTGCTACTTCGGATGGGACTCAGGAGGCTGGTGCACACACTCCTGTTCACACAGCAACCTAGTCCTGCTGCAGGAAGGATGCTAGGATGCTTCCTGTGCCCTGGCTCAGGGAAACTGGGGAGTGGGAGGTGGGAGAGGATTAATTGCAAGCCAGTGCGTCTGTGGCCACACCTAAGCGCTCTAGGGTATAATGAAAGGGGTTTCTAAGGAAGAGCAACATGGATGAGAACGGAACTGAGGATCTCAGAGACTCCTCTTAGTGCCTGTGGACGCATCAGGTTCTTTGAGCCTCGGTTTCCTCATCTGCATAGTGGGGTCCCTTGATGGTGGAGATGCTGGGTGGTGAACAGAACGGAGCCCCACCTGCAAGAGCTATCCCAGCGCCTGGAGGAAACTGAGGACCCGCAAGCCGAAGCTGGCCGGCTTCAGAACCGTTCAGAAACGGCAGGGGGCGCCACGAGCCCACTGCCAGAGCTCGCGGCGGGCGAGGAGGGTAGCGAGCAGCCGGGCTCCGGGCCGGGCGCCGGGTTTTCATCTTCTGGGATTTCCTTTTCCTTGCAACAGAAACACCAGGAGCGTAATCGGTTGGCACCTGGAGGCCTTAGCTGTTTTCTTTCCCCTCCGCACAGTTCCTGGGCTCCAAGTAAAGTTTCTGGGTTTTCCAACCTCAGAGCAGAGGCCGCTGCCTCCGGGGAGCCTTACTGGACTCCCCGAGGCCACTGGGACTTGATGGGAGGTGTCTGGTTCTGCGTGTGTTCGGCCCACTTCCCAGTTGGGCTGCCTCCGAGAAAGGAAGCCGAGCCTTCCTCCCCAGATTCCAGCCGCTTATTAGCGCACCTGAGCGCCACTCCGCTCCATCCGCACCTTTTAGCCTCTTGGAGCAGAGCACTGGGTCTCCATGGGGTGGTGGTGGAAGTCGATCCGCGGGAATATGTGCAGCAAGCCAGCATGGTGCTTGTGCATATGTGACCGTGTGTGTGTGTGTGTGTGTGTGTGTGTGTGTGTGTGTGTGTAGATCTGTGATAAAGTATCTTCTAAATTTCAATAGAGCTGTATGCAATAAGTCTTCATAGTGAAATGAATTTCAACCCATGTTACTTGATGATGCAGGTAAAACAGCCAAGAGATTCGAGGACCCGGGATTAGTACTAGATGACCCGGGATTAGTACTAGATTCTGAACCACAGGCATTTAACCTTGGGCAGGTCTCCTTCATTGTCTCTACTTTGTTAAAACACAATTTTTTGAAGCGAAAAATCATGACTTTGATAAAAATGCAGAATGAGCACGTCAAAATTTTTATTTAACTCTAATTAAATGAGGGAATCAGTGATATGTTAAAACCAGTTCAAAGGACAATGCACAGGCTAGCTGCACATAATGGCAATTGGGAATAATAAAATGAGTTTGTTAACTGATACAAAAGTGACTCTTCCACAGTGTGTGTGTTGGTTTAATTGTACCTCTGCTGGAACAAAAATCATCTACATATTTCAAGAATAGTTTGCATTGTTTTCGGTTTTCTGCAACTTCCAAACTCAAACACAATGAGAGGGGGAGGCAGATAGAGTGGACAGGTCCAGTAGTCCAAACACCCCATAAGGTAGTGTTTCTTCCCATTTCAAAAGTCTGTCACAATTTTTCTTTGCAATTTGCATAATAGAATTGGGCTGCATAAAGGTTTTTCAAAGTGTTTAGTGGTGGAACTCTTTATTTAAGTGAAATATCGCAGGAAACTATATATTTAAATTCAGTTAAAGTTATTTATTGTGCAATGGCTACATACTCGTTGTAAAAATGTCAGATAGGACGAGTTAGTAACTAAATATTTAGTTGCTTCTCTTCTTTTCCTCAGCCATTTCTGTTCCAGAGCTACCTACTCTAACAGTTTTTTGTGTTCCTAGGGATATTTTATAGTTGTTTCTAATTTTATGGTATTATAAACAAATGCTTCAAGGAGCTTCTTTAATCAGTATTTTTGTGCAAAAACCTTCATAATTTAATGAGTGGAATCACTGAATTTAAAGGTAGTTGCATTTAACATTTTGACATAAGTTACCTTCCCCAGATGTTATAATCATTTGCTTTTTCTGCCAAGTGGCATATCTTTACATCCTACCAACACTGAGGATTATTAAACTTTTAAATCTTTGCCAATCTGATAGAGGCAAATGATACCTCATAATTTCGGTGTACTTTTCTACAATTATCTGTAGCAGTTAAAATCTTCCCTTTGGTGGGAAATTATTTCATTATTTATGTGACTTCTCTCTACAGAATAACCCACATGGCATCATTTGAAAAACGTCGAGTTAGACTGATTCTGTAGGCTCTCATGTTTCAGAAGACGGCTTCTCCGCAGGCAGGAGGCTGTGTTGGGTCTGTCCTGTGTCAACAGGGAGCTTTCGGGTCACTCGTGTGTATCTTTTTTGATGTGTGTCTGAGTACCAGTGTGTTTCTGTCACAGTGTTTTTTTCCCTGGCTGTGGGGAACAGAGACCCACTCAAGATAGTGCAGTTCACCAGCGGGGTAAGAGAGGCTTCTCCCAGGGTGCTGCTCCCTGTCCCCTACAGACTATAAACTTGCCCAAAGGCCCAAAGTCATCACCCTAGTCTGACTCTGCATGCCCTTCAGCTAAGGAGACCATTGCTGCCTGGAACAGTGACTCCATTTCCCAAGAAACCTAGCGACAGAGGAAGAGAAAACAGCCACCAACAGGGTCTGCTGGCAGGAACTGAAGTAGTGATTATAGACCTTTGTGTTGTCACACGCTCCATTATTCAGGACGTAAATGGAAGCTCAGTTCTCTGCCCACTGGTGGTGCCAGGAGTATGTCTGCAAGAAAGAGCAGGACTCAGCAGAGAGACAGAGCTGGGGTCCAATCTCAGCTTCGACTAGTTGTGTGACGTAGGACACTGGTTTCTCGAGCCTTGTGTCTTCATTTGTGCATGGAGGTTAATACTTCCTGCTTCATGAAATCAGTGTGATAATTAGATGTAATAGACTTTAATAAGTAACTCAATCCACACTTTCCAAAGAGTGATATTGTGATAATCACACCGTTCAAAATGAGGGTCTCAAAACTGTCCCCCAACATCAGAAGTGTGGAGAGGGTCCTTCGTCCTTTGACGCTAGTGTCTCTGTTTTGTTTTTGTTAGTTGTTTTTTTGTGAGAATGGCAAAATCGGGCCCCGCCTTCCCTCAGTGTCCCTCACAGCTGTGCACTTTCAGCATTAGCCCCAGCATGCGGCTTCCTGGCCCCGCTGCTGCCCTCTCAGCCTGCGCCCCTGCAGTCCATCCCGCCAACGTCTCTACCCCAAGATACATCGGTGCAGCAGACGCACTGTTTCATCTGGCACATGTGGCTGTTGGTCTAAATAGATTTGAAATAGGCACACAAAGATGGGTTAAGGACTTAGAATGACAAACCGGACCAGACAAACCACAAGGCCACCACAATGGCTGACGTGAAAAAGTCCGGGGACGCCAAGGGCTAGGGTGGCTACAGAGCCACTTGACTTTTCTTACCTTGCTAGTGAGAGCCTAAGTGGTACAAACACTTTGGAAAATCAAATTCCGCGATTTGATCCTGCAATGACACTGGGTAAATAGTCAACAGAAATGCAGGCATTAATTCAGCAAAAACATGTACAAGCATGTTCGTGGCAGAACTACTTGTCCAAAGTGGAAACGCCCTAAGCCTCAACAGTAAAATAGAAACAGGTATTTGCGCAAAGGAACACCACACAACGCTGAGAACGGTGTGAATGGATCTGGCACATGATGTGTGTTAAAGAGGCCAGACACCCCCAACCCCGACTCCTGGTAGCTCAGGCAGCTAGGGCGCAGGCTGTGAAGCTGTGGACCAGGGCTTAAGACCAGGCCTGGAGCTGGGGGCGAGGGAGTGGGGGGCTTGTGTGTGTGTGTGTGTGTGTGTGTGTGTGTAAGCCACAGCCACAACAATTAACCAACAAGAAAGAAGACAACAAGTATATAGGGATGATTCATGTAAATAAAACCTGAAACACGAACCTTGGATGTTAGATACTAGGATAGAGGTTAGACTCTAGGGAGGGTAGTGATAGGAAGGAGACAGGCGTTCCCTCCTGGGTGCTGGTACAATTCTGTGTCTCGGTTATGTGAGTGTGCTCGCCTTGTGAAAAATCCATGCACACATAAAATACGTACACTATCTTAATATATATATTATACTTCAATAAACAATTTTGGCAGGGAAAACTCAGATAAGCTAGGGATTAGAAGACCTTCTCAACCAAGGCTAGAAATCTAGGAAATAAGAAAGACAAGTATTTTTTGGTATTTAAAGGATAGATATTTAGGATAGGTATTTAAAGCTTTTTTTTTTTTTAAAGGAAAGGTGCAGGCTCGAATGAAGGTAAGCAGACAGAAAGGCAGGAAGAGAGAGGAAAAAGAAGCATTTTAATTTTATTTCCTAGTTGTTTACACTTGTTTTCCCTAACCCAAGACTGGAACCCAGGGGTATGTGGCCTATGTCCTTTAGAGGCTATTGACTTAACTACTGCTCCACCAGGGCGCGCCTTTAAAGCATTTTTATGATGAAAGATACCAAAAGTGATATTGAAAGACAAGCATTAGATTTGGAAAAAATTATCTGTAATGCAGATGATAAACCAAGATTAAGAGTCAAAATATGCAAAGAGCTCTTATCAATTTCTAAGACAAATAACCCAACAGAGAAATAAACAAAATGAGACGTACAGGTAGTTCATAGAATAAGAATATCCAACTGTACAGAAAGATGCTCCAATACATTAGAATTCAGGGAAATGTAAATTAATAAGGAATGTAATAATAAGATACCAGCTTACACCCTTCAGGCTGGCAGAATTAAAAAGAGCTTCAATACCTATTTATATCAAGGGAAAAGCATGCTGTTAATCATTGCTGGTGGAGATGTAAATTCTACAGACTTTTTGGAAATCAATCTGAAAAAATCCATTAAAATTAAAAATACATATGCCCTTTGACCTAGCAATGCCACTCCTGGGAATCTATTGCAGAGAAATAATAGCATCCACCTGAGGGCCCAAGTACAAGGGTGTTTATTGCAACATTAATTGCAGAGGTGCATGCATGATGCCTGTGTGTGCATGCGCGCCCACATGAAAACAAAGCACATGCCCTTCAGCAGGGAAATGAGATAAATGATGGTACCTTTCCTCGGGGCTCACAGTCTAGAGGTCTGGGGTAAACGACTATCTCTCCAGGTCACAGGAGGCCTCTCCTGGAGCATTGCACAGGTGGACAGTTGTGGGCGAGAGAAGCTCTCTTCCTCCTGTGCTTCGACAGCAGCATCGATTGCAGGCCCGGGTTTGGAGGAGTAAAGGGGAACAAAGGAATTCCCACTGCTCCTCTGGGCTGAGCTTGGTCCTGTCCCTCCAGGATCAAAGAAGGGACACCAACAAAAGAGGATCACGGAGGCGGCTCTTAGAGACACCAACTGCTGGTCGTAACTACAGTGTCTGTCTTAAGCCAGAGCTAGGCAAAAATCTCTACTAACTGAAGAAAAAACAAGACATGGGATCAACTGGAAATAATTATTTCTAAAAGCTCAAGTCTCTCTTCTGATGTTCGTGTTCAAGTCACATCTGCCTCTACCTGAAGCGCTCTTTTTTAAGTGAATTAAAATGTTGAGTGAACTCACTAACTTCCAGTCTTGTTGGGCAGCACTGGCTGACCTTACAAAGGCAGCGCTAAGCAGACATCCATGAGGGAGATGCTTCAAGACCCCCATTGGTTGCCTGAAACCACTGATAGTACTGAACTCCACAGATATCATGTTGTCCCCTATACATACACATGTCTGTGATAAAATTTAATTTATACGTCAGACACAGTCAGAGATTGGCAACAGTGATTCATAACAAAATAGAACAATTATAACAATTTACTGTAATAAATATTATGTGAATGTGGGGTCTTTCAAAACATTGTAAGTAATATTTTTGGATCAAATTGGTGTGTGTGTGCGAGAGCGTGTGTGTGAGTGTGTGTGAGTGTGACAGTGTGTAACCGAAACTGAGGAAAGGGAAACCACTCATAAGGGGAGACTACTGTTCTAAAGAGGTCCATGAACTATATATGTAAATATTTAAAATTTTAAACCCAGCTATTAAACTGCTACATAAAAATACTCTATCCTCCTGTCTTAAAAAATATACCTCATAACATCAAACCAGTTTTTCGAGTGTAACACTGTATGAATGAAAGTTAGCAAAAAACAGTAAAGATGGTAGAATTTAATGATTTTTGGATGTATTTGGATATTCTGCTGACTGCCTGGTGATGTTTAGATAAGTAATAAAATCAGGATATACATAATTCATAAATGATTATTTAACTTTCCATTGACTGAATTTTTCTTGCCTTCCTTAATGTCAAGTTATGTATGCTGTTATAATCAGAATTTTTGCACAGCTCATGTTCTATTAATGATGATGCCAAATTAGACTATCTTATTTGAAACATTGTTACACTTCAGTGATTTTTAAAATGAATTTCAATTTGGAGAAAGTTTCAGTAATAAATGGAATTCTCATAAAAATCTGAAATTTGAACATGAGTCATAAATTGTGAATAACCTGTTCAAATATTTTAATGGATATAATATAAATGAGCATTATCACCCCAAACTTTACAAAATACTTTAATTTTACAGTGCCAATTGCTGTTTAGTATAGTGTAGATTTCACCATCTCTTAAAGTGCTCTAGATTCAGGCAGTGATGTGAAGAATTAGCTTCACATATGCTCCATTTATACTTACCAATATGCAGAATTAAAGTCAAGTGCCAATATTGCAAAATATTCCTCAGCCACCAACTTCGGATGTCAACACGACTCTAATTCGTGAGCACCCCCTGGACCATGAATCAGAGCACACGGAGAAGTCTGGAAATGGACATGTGGTCCTACTGGGAAATGGTGCTTTCCTCTGCAAGAAACTACTGCAATCACGCTAGCTGAGAAAAAGGATTTGACAAGTTAATTAATTTGTCTTTTTTCTTACCTAAGTGCTTCTGCCACTCAAATCTTCCTCTGACTCTGAAGCGGTATCTGTCTTGGGTGTTAGCAGAAGCACAACCCAGAAACCTTCCTGACCCTCAGACACGGCTGCTTTTTGTGTTGAGGGCACAGGGCCAAAGAATAGAAGTTTCCTGAGGCCTGAATGGTGTTGACGACAGAACTGATACTTACATGCAGGTGGCGTGGTACTAGTGCTGAACACCATTCCTTGTGTCCTTAATTTTAATTTGTGTGTGCATGTTTATGATATGTAGGATCCTTTTGAGGCAGGGTTTCTTTCAAGCTCCTGTGGTACAAAATCCTTTTTTAATTTGCTGAACCAATACAGACCAATTCTTTTGTAAAAATCCAATAAGAATAAATCGCTAGAAGAATGAAATGAAAAAATCTATGCGAAATAAAAGACTAAATTTTTAAGACTCAACATGCAAAATCACTCTGTTTCTGTGTGTAACTCATTGAAAACTAGTAACAAACCATTTGCCAACACCTCTTAAGTCTAAGGGTGGCATCAGTAACCGCCATGCCAAATCCTACCCCGCAGTCTTTTTCAGTATCTCTTTAAACACTTTCTCCTCTATGACACACGGCTCTCACTTCAGACCACCCAGTCCTCTGTCACTGGTGCAGACCCCAACGTCTGGCCCTCCCTACAAGCCTCTGCAACCCCAGCTCCTCCCTGAATCACCCACAGTCCTTATGATGAGGGACCTTGAATGTCATGCAGAGAGCAACCTTCTGAGACAGGCTTCATGCTGAGATGTCGCCTTCAATATGGCCAGCACCACATCAGAAACTGTCAGGGGTGGGGTTAGGCTCCAGAAGTTTCCTTTGCCCTGGAACTTGGGACTGTGGTTACCTGTCTGGTAGGGTGACCTGCAGGGGGAGCATTTCTGGACCTAAGATTTAAGAGCTTACTTGCCCCACTCACAGGGGTGATGCTGGGACTGATTTAGGCTGATCATATTTCAAAACAGGCAAAAATGAATGGGGCTTTTTGGTCCCCTCAAAATAAATGGTACCATCTCATTAAAAATGGGATGTGTAGTCAGTCTAGGCTGACTCGCCTCAGTTGTCTCTGCTGGAAGAGAGGGGACCCTTCATTCAGAGCAAATGGGTATGATTACTTCAGGAAGCTGATGTTTCATTGGAGGTGTTTATGAAGATTAGACCAGAAAGCCTATAGTTAGTTCCCAAACAAGCACCTGGTGACACAAGACCACACAGAGCTGGTCAGAGATGATGCCCCCGTGGTGGGAGAGCTAATGGAGGAGAAAGAAGTCCCCCGGAATACTTTGGGCTCTTGTAGAGACAAGAATTCCCACTCTACCTGAGATCAGCAACAATTCCAGAGCTGACCATGTGCTCCCAGGAAATCCTGCATGGAACAGATATGTTTCTAAAATTCTCTCTCTCTCTCTCTCTCTCTCTCTCTCTCTCTCTCTCTCTCTCTCTCTCTCTCTCTCTCTCTCTCTCTCTCTCTGTGATGTTCTATCTTGTGATTTCTCCTTCTAGATATTTTTGCAGTGAACTTAGCTTTATGCATCACCAGCTATTAGCAATTCACTTAAGCTTTCTGTTTTAATTTTAAAAACTACTAAAGGAATCAGAAGTATAAAGTGAAAGTCTGCCTTCATCAGCACCACAGTCCTGTGCTCTTCAATTCTAGTCCCAAGAGTCACACTTTGACCAACTATTTATCAACAGTGTGTCTGCCCCAATTCCTGTCTATGCATTTACAATCACCTCTTTCATCTCTCCTCTGGGCTAAGCAATGTCATGTGCAAACCTGTAGAGACACCCAAGTGGAGAGGACGTTAAGCCTCTGGTCAGCTGCCCTGAGTGAGTTTGGAAGCGGGTGCCTCTTTCAGATGAGACTGGTTGATGTCTTGACTGCAATCCCATGAAACAATCTGCGTCAGGACCCCAAGGAATTTCTGACCCCCCAAAGTATGAGATAAGGTTGTTGTTTAAGCTGGTAGGTTTTGGAGTCATAGGTTACACAGCAAAATAGTTACTGTAACTTTCATTTCGCTCAGTTACTACATCCTTTTTTGGTTCCCCTCTATAGCAAAACTCTTCAAAATGGTTGTCTATATTCATGTCTCCTTTTCTTCCCCCTACTCCGTCTTGTCTGTTCTAATATGTCAGCCAAGGTCTGTTGCCTGTATGAGTAGGATGTGATAGGGCAATGCTCCGTTCTGATCAGCTGAACACTTCTCTTGTTTCCTGTCTTAGGGAACTGTTGCAAACCCTGAAATGAAACCCCCAAAAAAGCAAGCAGTTTGTTAAGGATGAACTCCCCAGAGAAACTGGAAAGGGAGTGGGGGTTGCAGAACAGGGAGGAGGAGGAGGAAGTGAAGCCAAGGTGACATTTCAGGAGAAGTGCAAGTCTCAAATGAATCCGGGACAACGCTGGAGAAAATCGCACATTAAAGTTTGCTTCGCCTCTAATGAGAGAACTGGATTTTCATCCTCTTGTACTAGCCAGTCGTTGCGTGGGCTAACCCGGAGGACACAGACTCCCAAACACTTCTGGCTGTCTGCATGTACAGGCAAAGAGCACCAGTAATCCAAGTGCAATCATGCAAGATCACAGGTGCAAGCTCCGGATCAAAGCACCTAGACAAGCTGGGGGAGGAGCACGCAGAGCCACTTCAAGGATCCAAGCGGGGTCTGGGGGAAGCACAGTCAATACTTGCTATAGCCATGCTTCTTAAACTTTAATGTGCACTGAATTCATCAGGGACTCTTGTTAAAATGCAAACTCTGGCTTTGTAAGGGTGAGATGGAGATGAAATTCTGCATTTCTAACAAGTTTCCAGGTGAAGCTCAGCTTTGAGTAGCACGGATCTTCGGTACCATTCATGGAATCTTATTATGGTAGGAACTGATCCTTCAGTGAAAGACCATCATGAACTGGGCGTCTACTGCTGTGTATCAAACCATTTCCCAAATGGAGTGGTTTAAGGCAGTTTTCTATTCTGTGGGTTGAGTGGGCTCAGCCCAGTGGTTCTCATGGAAGCTCTCTCATGCAGTTGCAGTCAGTTGGCTGGAGCTGTGGTTTCTGTGTTGAATGTCCAAGAGCGCTCACTCACATGGTTGGCTGTGTCAGAAGGCCAGGTGAGAATATTGCCTGTTGTGAATTCATGTGTCCTCTACTTGTGACTTGAGCACACAATGGTGGCTGTTCTAAAATGTGCCCAGGAAATGTTTTAATCAAATATGGTAAGACACATAGACATGGAAAACATTGTCATAGGGGAAGAAGTTTATACTCATAGAACCCTAGAAATAGGAGGCATGGTGTGCCATGTATGTGTTGGGGGACACAGGAAAGCACTGGGGTCGATCAGAACAAGGGGAGAGAGGAAAACAGGCTCCAGGGTTTTCACTGAGGTTTTCATGGGAACCATGAGTATAGACAACCATTTTGGTGAGGCAAGGAAGACACATTGAGTAAGTCTAGGACTGGATTGTTTAAATAATCTTGGTGGGTCCTGGGCTATAGGGGTGGTTGTCCCTAGTTGTCTAGTACCTGGTATGATTTAGGGCAAGGGGGCTATTGACTCGGCATGTGAGAATTTGATAAAGGAGATTTGAAGTGTGGGCTCTGGAAGGTTGGTTTGCATATCAAAGTAGAACTTGCCAAGGAATCTCTAGGAATTGGCTAACTCTGGGTGTGTGTGCACACGTGTGTATGTGTGCGCACATATGTGCATGTGTGCGTGCACATGTGCATGTGTTTGTGTCTATGTACGTGCACTCGTGTATGTGTCTATGTGTGCGTATATCTGCAGGTGCATGTGTCTGTGTGCCTATGTATGTGCACGAGTGCACACACGTGTGTTTGTGAATGCATGCGTTTGTATGTGTATACGTGCATGTGTGCATGTGTATACACACATGTGTATGTGTGCACACGTGCATGTACGTGCACATGTATATGTATTTGTGTGTGCACATGTTTGTATGTGTGTATGTGCATATATGTGTGTGTTGATCTCTCCAGGATCAAGGCCCTGCATCTCACAGCATCAAGAATAGAGAAAATAAGAAAATATAGTCAATACAGTGACTGGAATCTGAAAGGAATAATCCTACGAGTGAGCATTCCAAGAGGCAGGAAGCAGAAGTTACCAGATCTATGACTGGAATGGACACGGTATCACTGCTATGGTGTTTTGTTGGTTCAAACAGACTTAGACACAAAGGGGAAGTATATTTAACCTCTTGATAGAGTGGTGTCAGGATTACATCACAGAAGGTTATGTGGGTTGATTGATAATTGCTGTGACCAGCTTTGGAACGGGTATTTTAATCAATGTAAATATGCATATTTAACAATAGTCAGCTTGGTGGATTCTGCAGGTAATATGCTTGCAAACAAAGATGCCTCAATATAGGAAGACTCTACACCCCACCAATCAGAATAGCTAGAAGTCCCATCCTCTGCATTTCCAGTTTCCAGCAATTCAGAAGTCAGTCTACAACCACTCCTGGTTCTTTGCTCATTGCTGCCCCCTCATGGTGAATCAGAAATTCAGACATTTACCCACTAGCCTGGATTCCAGTCTATTGCTTCCCACCCTCACCCAGCCCGTGTGCCTCTAAGTCTTAGGCTTAGATTTCAGTCCTATAAATATGAGCTCCTCCTCTATGTTGTGAAATGAGATATCTGTCTGGGTTGCCCCAGTCCTTTATATATGTTTTTCTGTCTTCCTCGATGGAGTGAGAGTGCTAATAATTCCCCCTCAGTGCAATGAATGTGCACGAATGACCGCTAAAGCCTCAGTTCAGCTCTTCTGCCAGCAGTTTTCAGTTCCACCTCCTTGGAAACAGCTCTTCTGGGGGGAGTGTGTCTCCTGACTTGGACTGGGACGGTGGCCTTGGCTTTCCCAGATGGAAATGGGTGGGCAAGACTTGAAGACAGGAAGAATGTGGTTGCCTCCTATTCCCCCAGGCACGTAGGAGCCCAGTGACCACCCAATCTGAATATGACTTTAGAGTTTATAGTTTGCAGAAACTGCCCTCAGGAGATTGAAACATGAATGCTTTTTTCCTGTAGAGGTTGATTCTACTTAGTCCGGGCCTTTGTTTCTTGTGGTCTGATGAGGCCTTTGCACCTGTGGGGAAGGGTCCACTGCTGGACAGAACTGCTTGCTAGGGTCTTCAGGAGGACCTTAGGGCCGCCTCAGGTCTGTCCCAGGCCACCTGCACATGAATGTTCGGGCGGCCTCCAGAAGCTCAGAGTGACCTCTGAAGCTGTCTCTCATTCTCGCCCGGCCCCGCTGTGCTCCTCAGGGGACTCTGGCATTGACTTGGAAGCGGAAAGATATGGCACTGAACACATCAATATTTCCAACTCCCCAAAGCCTTCCAAAGAAGATGGAAGTCCAAGACTTTGCTAGGGGGTCACGGGAGGAGAATGTACCTTTGATATACAAACCAAGGAAAGCAAGGAATGGGAGAGCTCATCTTCTCTGTAGGAAGAGGGGGAATGTATGGAAGTGGGGGCGGGAGTGGAGCTTTGTGGAGAAGAGACAGGGTGGGGGAGTATGTATTGCTGCAGAGAAAGAGCAGGATGTGGAGAGGTTGAACTGGAATATCCGTTCACATTGCTGTGTGCTCTGTGATGTGCCTTCTGCTTTGCCCCCACTGTTGGGGAGGGGAAGAGTAGCAACTCTAACTCAAATGCATTGCACAGGGGATTTTCTTTGGAGGAAGAGAGAGGAATGCTGAACTTGCTCCAAGGTTGGGGAGGATGATCAGATCCCACTGGAAGAGCTCCAGGCCTGGGTTCGTGGCTACATGAAGCTCTGGGTGCCTCCTGCCTGTATTCTCTAGGCTGACTATACTGTTCTTTAAGGAAAAGAATATTTAAAGTAGAGGGAACAACCAGGGCAAAAAGTGAGTTTGGGGAGGGAAGTAGAAGCCACTCTGGGTGGGGAGTATGTGTAAAGATATTGGGAGGTGGGGTGAGGGACAGAGAAGCAGATGATGCTAGTAGGTAGGTTAGGACCCTGGATAGACACTTGCTTACCTTCTACATCAGAGATTCTCCCAGATATCCCACCAATCAAAATGTTGCAGCAATCTGCATAAATATTAGTGCTCATGTGGCTCAGGCTTGATTCAGTATCACGTTCAAAGTGATGCAGTTCATCTTCATTTGTATAATCTCTATCAGCTCTAACCATCCATTAGCTTCCAGCAAGTAGAACCCTCAGTTCTGCTGTGAAGAAGACTCCATCGCTTGCTCTACCCCTAACACCTTTAGGCCTTGGCCAAGTCTTCGGACAATCTAAGGCTGTTTGGATGGTTTGTAAATCATATTCCAGGGAAAGGTGAGTATATGCGTCTTGCTGACTATGGAGACACAGACACCTCACTCCCGTTGGCTATAAGGAGGCATTTCGGACACCTCACTCCACTCTATATGTTCTTGAAAAGGGCTCCAAAGAGTTTCCTTGCAAAGACATTTCACATTTTTTTTACTACTTGGAAAGTGGTTTACAAATCCTTCTAAATACCAGCAGATTAGTCAGTAGAAATCCAAAACTTTAGAAAAAATTAATTGAAAGAGCTATTGAATCGAGGAGGCTTTGCCTGAGTAAATATTTTCTCTATGGAATTCTGATCTATTCATTTAGTAATCCTAATTATGGTTTTTCAAATTTGGGGGTAGTTTCAGAGAAAGTGCTTTATTCCATCAGGGGCCGTCACTAGGTTAAGAGGATTTTGTTTTTCATTTGTGATGTTTCAAAGGAAATTCATTATTATAACAGATTTAGCTATTCTTTGCTAATGCCTGTTGCCTTGCTGCTAAAGGTTGACAAGAAAATACCACCTGGCTTTTGTTATTTCTCAAGACTGGTCCCCTGTACACCAGCCATGTTCTCTGTATACCAACCCTTCTGGGAGTCACAGCAAAGCATGTGCAGGTGATGTGCTACATTAAAAAATTAATATTTATTGAGGTCATTTTGCTTTACCCATGTAAATATAATATAACCCATGTGCACGGGTTCCCCATTTCTCAGATATATGACAATACTCCTTGCCCACCACCAACTGACCAAAAGTTCTTCACCACTGCCCATTGGACAATGCCACCACCATTTTGCCCTGACCACTTACTGTGACCCCCCCCAACCCATTCCCTACTGGTAACCTCAATTCTATTGCTAATGTCCAAGGGTTGGTTTTTGTTTAGTTTGTTCCTCTGCCTTTTTTCTTTATATTCCACATCTGAGTGCTGTCATCTGGTATTTGTTTTTCTTCTTCTGACTTATTTCACTTAGTATAACCCCTTCTGGTTGCATCCATGTTGATTCAAATGACAGGATTTCATCTCTTCTAAGGGCTGTGTTGTCTTCCATTGTCTTCTTTATTCATTCATCTGCCAGTGAGCACTTAGGAAGTCTTCAATTCTTGGCTATGTAAACAGTGCTGCAGTAGACATGGGAGTGCATATATCTCTGTATATTAGTGTTTTAGTATCTTTTGGTTAAGTACCAGAAGTGGGACTATATATATGCTGTATTTTTCTGTTTTCTTTATCTTTAAAATGATGGCTAGACTGTCAAAGCAAAGGCCAAGCCTTCTCAGCCTTGGTATTTTTTTGTATTCAGTGCCTTTTATGTGAAACACTGTCTCTCCCATTCACTTCACTTGGCTCTTTGTAAGTCATTGTTGGGCTCTCAACTCAGTTGTCACTTCCTCTGCAAAGTCTTCTCTGACCCTGTGTCTCTATCCACAGTCATGGACCTGTTGTAATGCCAGACCTGTGGACTCAACTGGTATTGGATATTTAACTGGATGTCTCATAGGCACCTCAAATTCAACAACTCCCAAGCTGAATGCATCATTGCCCTCTCCTTCCCACTTCCAGGTCTGCCCCCTCTCTGGAGGAGTAGAGTAGTAGACTTCTCCAGTGATCCATATCCCTAGGCAGGGGACTGTGGGCCAAAAAATCACTAGTACCAGAACTCCAAGAGTTGTTTCAGAATCTTTTCTTTTCCCTTCCCTCCCCTCCCCTTTGCCTCCCTTCCTGCCCCTCCCCTCTCC